>JAIFGZ020000180.1:0-149353 GCA_019925245.2 Oryza australiensis | reverse complement strand
AATTTAGATAAGGCAATGAAAGAGGCAAAGGGCTTGTCAATTGCCACAGCAACGACCGGAGCTAAGGTCTAGTATGCGCCGCGCTTCCTTCGTCCTCCCGGTGATACGCGTATGGATCTTCTGCTCTTCATTCCCATCACTGGAGGTTTGTGCGTATAGCAAGGGTGAGTACCAACCGTACTTTCAGTCGGCACTGTAATTGATGCATATGATAGGGTTATTCAAAGAACGTGGCTAGGGTTGTTCTTGCGTAAAGCTGTCACAATTCTTTTCACAAACCTATCGACTAGCCAAATCAAGTTTTAATTTCATAGTTTATTAATCCATACTGACTGCTCTGTCTACCATCCATCGTGATTCCAAGGATATGCTTCCCGCCTCGATTCATGGTTTTCCGGGGAGTCCACCCTTCTCGCATCTCGAGAAGTTGATCCACCAAATAATAAAATCATCATGCAAACCCATCCCAAAGATTTTTAAGTTCAAAGTCTAGCCAAGCGAAAGTCTTGTCACGATGCTCAATATCCGCGAGAGCACTCGCTATTCGAATAGATTGATTCATTCACACTGCAGCTGGATGTACACTTTACCCGTACTCCGCGACAGCCCAACAAATGAGCCTACGCTCAACACATGAGACAGCCACGCAAAGCCTTTCGATAACCTCACTTTGGCGTACCCGCCTCCATGAACTTAAGCCCTCATGCACTCTAGCCGTCCTTTTCTAGCAAAGTGAGAGGAGTTCTCGCGCACCCGGGTAAGGGAAACTTTCAATCTTTAGGTTTAATTAATATCGGGCTTAATTCCACCTTTCATAACAAAGGCCGCAGCCTCATTCCCATCCCGTAACCACATCATAGAGAACCATCTATGCAAGGATACTACCGCGGCTATCTAGTCACTAGGTCTATACCCATTCGAGAAGCTACCGCTTGTACCGGCTCGTTTCCCGGCTATCTCATGGCTCGGTCCTTAATTGACCAGGGTCGGCACTTTGCCTTTCCTAATCCACCCAAATCATCCAAATTCCTCTGGCCTAAAACATTTGTATAGTACTTTAAATTTTCATCAAACCTAGCTTCACCATTCTCATGGCCATGTGGCGCTCATGTCTCCACATGCCGTATCTCAACTACCTTTCCTAAGGTAGTTGCCCAAGCACGAAGCTTCTTCATAAAGTCATGAGTATGCATAAATCTAAGTATAGCATGGCTAGCGCTTATCAAGTTATCCTTCTGCTTGTTTGTATCACATCGCTAGTTACAAGGGGTAATTCTAAAGGTAATCAATAGCAAGGTATGGCATATCAAGTATAGGTATCTCCGTAAAGCATGCATGTTTAGAGTTTAAAATAACATCATTTCGGCAATTGGGATCGATATGTTCACAAAAGCGTGAAGACTTGTCCTTGCTCACGCCGGTTGAGTGGGTCTCCGCAGTAGTCAAGTTCGCCCTTCTGACGCTATCCGTACGTGCGAAAGAAGGGTTGAATCCAATTAGAATTCAACAACATCAACGAAAAGAAAAAGATCTCAAAATGATCATGAAAGCGGTTTCAAAATCAACCTCTAACCCTGAAATCATAAAGATTGAATCAACTAAAAATGATTTTAGTTAGACCGAGTGAACCATCTTTGGTTAATATGTATTTTGCACTTAAATTTGAAGATATCCTAGAATAATTAGGTTTCTAATTTTATATTTCCAATAATTGATCTTTAATGTTGCAATTATATTTATTAGGTTTTTTTGAAATTCTAACGAATGTGATAACATCATCCATGCTTAATCAAAAAAAAAATAATTTCATGTGAACTCTTTGATAACAATTTAAAGGTTGACAATATTTGAATTCACAAAAGAAAAATTGATCTATAAATCATTTTCACAAAGTATTTCACTTTAGAAAGTAAAATATTATACTTATTCCTAAATAATAATATTTCAGCAACCTTATTTTATCCTAAAATATTTCCAAAATAATTTTTACATTTACCCCCTCTTTTATTTCTTTTTTTTCCTTTCCTTTTTTTCTTTTCCATCTCTGTTTCTTCCTTCCTCCTGCTTTCTACTGCCACCTGGGCGGCCACGGTGAGGGGGAGGCGCCACGGTGAGGGAGGGCCTGAGCTGTGGGAAGGAGGGGTTTTTCACCATCTTGGGACCACGGGGTTCCATTTCTCCACTGGCCAGACCTGGAGCGGCGAAGAGTAATGGCGACGGCGAGGTGGTTCAATGGGAAGGTGGCGCCGTCTGCCAGCCGAACTCCCAGCGAGGTTTGGCCAAGGCAAGGGGTCACGAAAGCACATGAGCCTTAGGATGCTAGGAGAGGTTGGTTCACGGAGGCGCTCGGGCGTGGCCATCATGGCTGCGGCCGAGACAGTGAATTGAGGCTCGTCGGCGATTTTCCCACAACTCATTTGCCTGGAAGCTTAGGGGAAACCACACTTAGAGCACGGGATAACGTGGTACCTTCAATTCGGGAAGAAATCGACCGAGGATGACGAATTTCCTAGTTTTGCGGGCGGTCAGTTAGGGTTCTTCCGCCGAGCTCCGATTCTTCCTGCAAAATTCAAGCAATGCAACGGCTAATTTTTGGGGAAAAACGGGAGAAAGCACGAGGAAGTTGTGGCGAAGATTTTCGGTGTTGGGGGCTCGCTCGGGTGGCTTTTATAGGCTGGTCTGATTTTTTTAGGGCGACGCGACTAAGAACAATACGCTGGCCATGCACGGCTGTCGGAGAAGTCGTGGCGCGACGTGGGGCAATCAGAATGACGCACGTGCAGGTGAGCGCGCGAGACTCAGGCGCGTGCGGATCTGTAAGCGCGACGTAACGCGGGCGGGTACGGCGACGGGTGATGGCGACGCATGAGTGCTGGCGCGCGGCGAGCCGCGACTGCGGAATGGCGCGACTGTACTGACTCTGGTGGTCATGGCGCGCAGACGTGCCACTGGAGAGTGACGGGCGCGCGGCGGCGGTCCCTGGCGCAGGCTGCAGACGGCGCTCGGCGCGTGGCGCGCACGAACGTGGTCAAGGACCGATCGAACACCGCCACGCGATGAACAAGGTACCTTCCTATTTTATCGATTTAATTTTCCTGAATTCCTCATTTCCATTTCCTTTCTTCCTAAAAATCCCAAATAAATTTTGGTATTCTCGTAAAATCTCTAAAATTATATTTTCCACTTCTCCCTACTTTCCAAAATATATTTTTCATATTTATTTTGTTTCTTCTTTTTGAATTCAAGAAAATAGGGTTTTGAGTAGAGATGAATTTCTATCTTCATTTTTCCTTTTTCAAAAATATTTTTATCATCAAATCCCAATTATTCATTATCTTTCCCCATCAATTAGGGTTTAAACCAAAATATATCCTCTTTGTAATTCACCAAATTATATATGTATATGCTCTTTTTCAAGGTACACATAATTATATTTCAAATCATTTTCACCACTGTGGATTCTGGCTTAGGTTTTGTTCCCTTGTTCTTCAGTAATTCTAGAAGAAAATCTATTTTGCTGTAATCGGGGTAATCCAGATCGAAAAACACAATAAGAAGCAATGATTCCCAAAAAGTTTTTGTGAGTTCCGATTTTTACGTTCCGAATTCCATTCCTTCGATTTTCGTGGATGTTATAATACCAAATGTCAATATTCTTTAAGACTGTGGCCAAATATTGGAGGTTGGAACAGATCGTAAGCCTCGAATATGGAATCGGCCCAAGGACCCCAGAAACACACAACTTTCCTTCTTATGGTCGAAAATTTCTATTCTCGTGGTTCAAGCCGCAGCCCCATAACCAATTGGCAACACATAGCCGAGGCCCTAGTAGAGAAGTAGCAGATTCCTTAGGAAAATATATGCTAAGGTACCTTTATCAGATGTTGAATAATGTATCGACTAAAATTGCCGCCTAAAGCATCTATGACTGGAGGTCCCCGTGTGGCTGCTACAAATATGGTTAAACTTACACACATAAAACTTGCTCGTAGGCTAGATTCTTGCAAGACGCCACCTTCCCATTAGGCGCGCCGACAACAAATGAAGACGCGCAATGAAATCACAACATCGCCGATGTATGTCATTCTGAGAGGCAACATCTTCATACTGTGGATCTAAGCTCTCACTAATCTTTTAAGAATTGGTTTGGCAACTTCTATGATGGATTCCCAAGAACCTCAAGAATTTGGTTTGCCTATGAGAACTGAAGACTTTGAACTCCCACCGACTTCGATTCGACTAAATAAACTCGAGAAATTTGAGAAGTCTAGGGAAATCTTCATCAGCCTTGCCTTGCATCCTCCCAATGGCATCCATCAAGGCAGGAATGTACAAGCTACATATGAATTTTATCATCCTATGAGTGTCGCCGCACAACTAGGTATGAGACCATTGCCGATTGGTTTGTACTTGTCGATAAGATCCAAACCGAGGCGAAATTCCCAGCCTCATGATGGATAGGTAAATCAATATCGAAGGCCCTCCTCTTGCGCAAGATACAACATTGAGTTGAAAATAACATGGACTCGCAGAAATTTTCACGATGGTGGAGCGAATGGAAAAACATCTGTTTCACCACTCGTCCATGTATCTAGCCACCATATACCCTGAGCTGATCCCAGAGGTAAGCACTTCTCCTCTTGTCACTGTTATTTATTGTTGGTTGTCCTTTTACCATTTGACTAAACCTTTTGTTTGTAGACTATCGATTCATCTCCCCACACATCACCCATACCGGGTGGCCAACAACTATGCCATTGGCATCCTTCCTAACCGCTATGGGCTGGCCCCATCAAGAATCGGCTTTTAATGCCCGAAGACATCAACTTTGTTACATGGCCAAACACGTGAACCACTTTAAAGGAAGAGGGCCAAACCATCGTAATAACCATCAGCTATGCATAAGAAATCTTCAAGAGACAAAAGAAAGCCATAGCCGATGATCTACCAGCCCGGATCCGCATTTCCAGATGCCTTCCCTGAATCGTGAAGAAATAGAAGAAGCCATCGATGAAGCCGCGCCGCTGAAGTAGGCGAGCCGAGAACAAAGATGCAAAACCACCTCGCCGACGATCAAGCCCAAAGAACACCAAGTTCCCCAAGACGCTGCCTCAACCTCAATCTCGCCTCGGATGTACTTGTCTAAAATTCCTCTTCCTTTAAATTTACATGCAGCCCTTCATTTAGTTCTCTATCTTGAATAAGAAGATGTTGGCTTTAAGGAAGAAATCGGCTCCACCTCCATCAAGAATCTCAATTTTGAATCCTCTTTTAGTTTTTTAACTAACCGATGCTCACTAAACTTGCCTTTCTTTGCGTATAGCCTCCTCGCCTCCAACACCTCTGCCCCCAAGCATCAAGTGAGAGGACTCCATCGGGCTAGGGGCAGCCACAACGTTGAGGCCGAAACAACATCGCCTATCATCCTTGTAAGTCTATTCGGGCCTTCCTCTTCATACTCCAAGCTTACTTTCAAAGTTCTCAATGACTAACAAATTAGTATTTATCAATTCCAATATTCTCTTTGTGTGCTCTAGCTGATATGTTTTCTTTTGATATAAAGGAATTCATGGATGACGAGGAGGACACCACCGACAAGACCCTAGCCTTCGCCGCGATGATCTAAAAACCACATTGCAAGATCTCGCCATCTACCGGAAGGTTCTTTAGACTTCCTAGCATCGATCATAGTCAACTGTGAGCGATTCGAAGACATTTAGGATCAGCTCCTGCGACCATATAGCCGATGCCATTTATCAAGTTGCATACCTTGAACAACATCGGCACAAGTTTGAGAGAGCCAAGCAACGGATAGTTGATCGCCGAGAAAGAAACCCCGAAGCTACAATTGAAGCCAACCGCCGATCCATTCTTGAAGATAAGGCCAAGCTCGATGAGATGACAAGCCGAGCCAACTTCTAATCTTGATCGGCGCGCAAACAACGAGAGGAGCGCTAGCCGGCTTGCTATGCGATGCCGACATTGCATCCGAAGAACAAAGGCTTGCCGATCTCCCGAAGATAATATCGTGAGCAAAAATCTCAGGCTAAAGGCTTCAATGAAAACTTATCGACCTCACTAAAGCCTTGAAGGTAATCCCTAGGAGTGATGCCTGGATCCAAAGCTATCGGAAGAAATTGACCAATTTGGCAAAGAGCAATATCGGCAATCAACAACTTCTCAGACTCGGCAAGTCGATTCGTGCAATAGGCTAAGCGTGAACACTTGCAAAATTCGTTGTAATATAATTCGTGCCGATCTTTGTGAACTCCCCGCAGTAACACTTGCAATGTAATCTTCGTTGAAATCTCTATTGAAATTTGTCAAAGTCCACAAAAATTTGAAGTCCACCTGATTTCACTTGGATGTGTGTGTATATATATATATATATGCCCCCTTAATTTTACAAAGGTCAACCGATCATTGATAAAATTATAGTTCAAAGATTACACTCACACAAAATCGGCCATCATGCATTGATGTAAACATAACCGATTGTGATAAGAATAAATGACTAAGGGCTATATAACTTATATCGGGCACGCTATTACATATCAGGAAAGCACAACTGGATTATGTAAATTTGGAAAGACTAAGGGCTTATGAATTATATCAGCCATCTAAAGATGATGTAAACATTATCGGCTACCATGTATCGGCTCAACACAAACTCCAAATCATGAAATGATCCACACATTTGGATAATATTTTTCAAGTATTTTCCATTGAGAACCCTTCCAAAAAATTTCTCCATCAAGCCCTTGCAACATGTAAGCTCCTTTGGAAACACATTTGTAGATTTTAAAGGGCCCTTCCCAATTTGGTGACCACTTGCCGAATTTATTGTCGCGAGTACCAATCCGGTAAGATCTGCCTTCCAAACCAACTCGCCTTCCGAAAGATTTTGGCACAACTTTCTTGTTAAATGACGAGCGATTCTTTCCTTATCTCTAGTTGCCCATCCACTAACTTGTAGGAGGAACTTGGATCGATCCATGACAAGCCATCCGATAGACCATAATGCTTCTACAAATCGGTTGTGCCATTGCTTATGACTCAAATCTTTCTCTTTATTAATTTGATCAACTTTTGTTAGATGCCTATGCCTTCCATTACCTCGCGATAATACGGTGAAGAATTCAGCAATTTGATCCCCATGCTTCCGGCAAACCGACAAACTCCATAGATATAAAAATAGATCCTTGATCGGGTTGTTATTGTCCAGGAACACCGAATCGGCCGATAATGTGCTCTTTAACAAACTGGATTACACGGCCCCGTAATCAACTTTCAAAGGAATTGCTTCCACCTACTTTGTGAAGTAATCGGTTTCACCAATATGAATTTATGTCCTTTACTTGAGGGTGGATTGATCCGCCGATCATATCAATTCCCCAACCTCGAAATCTGGACATGGCTTGATTATAGGGTTCATAGCCGACGCCGGTGCTCTTTGAATCGCTTCGACTTTTGATAGTCTTGAGAAGACTCGTGTTTCCCTTTCTATGAAGTCCTTCATGAATTTAACCAAGCTATCCACCTTCAGGGCTCACGCACCGCCCTCGCCATCGGCGTGAATCACGTTGACATAAGGGGTTTCCATCAACCTTCATCGGCTTCTTCTGGCTTCTTCAAATTTAATTTTTCCCGCCTCGATAGTCGATTGAATCTATTGGCTCGAAACACTCAGTGCAATCGTTTGTACCGTGAGACCCAAGTGTTGTGCCATTTGTGTACTTCCTCTTCTTTAGTTCCTCAACCAATGGGATCAAATGACCGGCTGCGCTGAATTTGCTTTCCCCAAAGCAAGCGAGATCAAAATTTTTTCGGCCCTAGTGATGTCGAGATCATATTTTTCTTCTTTGGCCGATTCTTGACCCATTGGCAAAGCGATAACCTTCCCTTTGTTCCTAGCCCAATCTGGCTGCTTGCCACTTTGGAGTCGCCGTCTTCTTCCGATTCGAGGTATATGCAACATGGTTAATCTTCTTGAGAGCTTTCTTGGCTTCATGGAATCTTTGTTCTTGTGTCGATATTTTCTGGGCCAAGTGACCTAGACTCTCGATGTCCTCGAGCGAAACCCTTCCCTTATCACCGTCAAGATACCCCCGAAAAGCAAGATCGGCTTAGCCGTGAATCCGACAGTAACCAGCCGTAACATTTGTTCCTCATATCTCTAAATCTTTGAATATAGTCCTAAAACAGATTGGTCAGTGTTTAGCTTCGCTCGATGGTCACAAATCGCAGCAGCTTTCATCTCATGAACACCACTATAGAAGTATCTGGAAATGATTTCTCCAAATCGGCCCAGCCTTGCATAGAATTGTAGCGCGTAGAAGAAAACCAGGTGAAAGCTGATCCGTAGAGAGAAAGAGGGAATAACCTAACCGTCACCCGCGCGCAGCCGATGCCTCATCACACTAGGCTAAAATCAGCTAACATGTTCATAGGTGGAGACATTGTCCCGCCCGAGAATTTGGAGAAGTCTCGCACTTTGTATCGGCTAGGCAATGGTACCCTTTAAAAATATTCTAGATATGGGTACCGATACATGTTGTCCGTATCCTTGGGCTTGAGGCCAAATTGTTCCCTCATAACATCTCGCTATCATGTCCGCCCAAGGTTTCGCTGCTGTGCTTGCACCTCGCCGCCGCATCGGCTCAAATTGATCGAATTGAAGTGGTGCCTACCGATGCTACATCCGGGGTGAATGAGGCTGATATTGTGAATGAAAATTGCCCCTCATGTGATGCCGAGGAGACTCATTTCGCTCCAATCATTCAACCGCCCGACCGGTCGCTACCCTTTGAATCATGTGTGATGCTAGAGACTATGCAAAGAGGAGTAGTCCTTGGTCAAACCAAGTATAAGAAACATAATGCCATAGCCTATGCTAGCAAAACTATAACCGGAGCTCAACTTAACTATGCTACCATTGAAAAGAGCTCCTAGCTATTGTTTTTGCTATTGATAAGTTTACATCTTACTTAGTAGGAGCCAAGGTAATAATTTACACCGATCATACTACTTGAAAATACCGCTCACTAAGAAAGATGCTAAGCCTAGGCTATAAGGTGGATTCTTCTACTTGTTGATCCCAAATTGTACCGAAGGTGTGTTGACTTGGAAAACCGCTCACTGGCCTGAAAGATTTGTTTTACTCTAGTGCAGGTCCAAAGTATTGCTTCTTAGGTTCTTAGGCATGCCAGTTGATTTGATCCTGCAATCAACAAGAAACAAAGAAACAAGTATTAGTCTGCAAACGATAGCCGATCGGCTGGTGGCCGATGACGTATCGTCCGGTGTTAAGCCAATGTAGTGTGCACTGAATCAGCCGGGAAATTAAACCTAATCGATCGGCTGAAGATATTCATAACACACAATCTAAATACCAAGATATGTTTAAACTAAGTGATTGGGATAGATCGGTAGCGTACCGAGACAGTATAAACCACTTATATTCAAAAGTACCTTAACATGTAGATTATACATATTTATAGCATAGCCATATCATAAATCTAATGTGTATCGGCTAGTACTCCGATACCACTCTATACTAAGATATCATTATATATTAAATACATTAAACAAGAACCGATCAAGTGGTAAGATGGCTTAGCGTATCGATACCAAGCTCAACATATTTAATTATAGTGAGATCTTAATATAAAGGGCAGCTTTAACATATCAAGTAAATATAAAATATACAAGACAGCTTAAAAGTATAAGATCGGCTGAAATCCGATGATACCTCTAATAGTAATCATAAAATAAGATAGATCCTTTAGGATTCTAAAACGACTTAATAGGTCGACTTAACCGATGCAAAGCATTAAGTATCAAAAGAAGTATAAGATCTAGACTAATCTATGAAAACCTTTCGAGATGGTGGATATACCATATAATCTAAATCTATGATGAGATCTAACCCTATCGGCTGTTATCTATTAACAGACTAGCCTATTAGAGTTGGATCGCACTATCGATCTAGGTTATATGGCATATACGATAACTCGACAATTTACGTAACCAGGATTAGAGTATCATAATGATGGAAGCAATAATCCCGAGAACACAAGCCGCCATGACAAGATTTACCTTTTCGCTTAGATCAAACGATGCAACCCAACTAGAAGTAAGAACTCATCGGAACTATTAAAAGAAAAGGGTGGCGATGCGCCGAAGGTTGTATTGAACTTGATTGTTGTTAATTTACATGGTCCTGGGTCGTATTTATACCCGATACAAGATAGCTCCATGACGGACATGATTCCTATCTCTATTACAATTTGAATTACGATACATGCCTAAACAAACTCTCACCGACATTATCTAAAAGAAAACTATTTAAAATATCCTAATTAATAGATACAATTGCCTTCTCAAGACTTTATCCGTGTATGACAATCTCCATCAAGCACTTTAACCAAATCCGAAGATAATTCCAACGTCTTCTTCGAGATCGGTCACACCACCATCCTTATCGGAGTCGGCTACATCGGCTATCCTTGTTCTATTTGGTATCACGACACCACCTTAGCCAACTCGATCACCAACCAATGAACTCCTTAGCCGATTTGGTCTTGCACTTGGCACGCACTCCGTCTCCAAAACAAACCGATTCCCTCCAAATCAACTTCGGCCTTAGCTTCAAACTTTATAATTTGCTTACATAATTTGGTCGTTAACACTACTCCAAGAGTTTGACATTGAAATAAAAGATAAAAAGGGAGGAGAAAATTTTGTAGCATACCACCTGCCTCGTATGCATTACACTAACATGCAGAATTGCCAACAATGATTTCCTACGAGACGCTACTTAAGGTGACGGACTCCAACCCATGGTATGCGACATCGTGAACTTCATTGTGACGGGATATGTCCACCAAGAGTCATCACCATCTTTTGGAGGAGCCATACTTATACAGGGTATGTGCTGATGGATTGTTAAGAAGATGCATCCCGACAACCGAAGCTTCCAAGCTTGTTGAAATATGCCATGCAAATGCATGGAGGGCACTACGATGCATTCTTAATGCAAGCCAAAATATGGCAAAGTGGATTTTTCTTGCTGACAATACATGAAGACACCAAAGAATTTATTCGAGGTGCCGAAGATGCCGAAACATGGAGGAATAAGTGCTCGCGATGCAATGCCCCCGACATACAATCTTCCAATGGAACTCTTCGATGTATGGGGCATCGATTTCATGGGACCTTTTCCAAAGTCTTATGATTGCGAGTACATCTTGG
Organism: Oryza australiensis; assembly: GCA_019925245.2. Taxonomy (NCBI): domain Eukaryota; kingdom Viridiplantae; phylum Streptophyta; class Magnoliopsida; order Poales; family Poaceae; genus Oryza; species Oryza australiensis. The sequence goes on along the minus strand of JAIFGZ020000180.1, from coordinate 138,100 downwards.
TGGTCGTCGACTATGTGTCCAAGTGGGTAGAAGCTATGTCATGAAGAGCTCTTGGCGCTAAGCATGCCCGATAGATGTTTCACAAAATCATCTTTCCTCGCCTTGGAATGCCAAGGATGGTGATAAGTGACAAAGGGTCTCATTTCATTAATAAGACCTTCTGAAACTTCCTAAAGGAGCTTGGAGCCCAAAGACAATATAGCCACTCCATACCACCCGCAAACAAGCGGTTAGGTTGAAACTTCAAACAAGCAGATTAAGAATATTCTGCAGAAGATCGTTCAAGAGATGGGGAAGTCATGGAAATGGAAACTACCCGATGCACTTTGGGCATACCGAACTGCATACAAGACGCCACTTGGCATGTCACCCTACCAACTCGTCTATGGAAAAACATGCATCTATCCATCAAGTATTATATCATCTACATCCCGCTGGACTTCGGGATTTGTTATTATATCATCTACATACCGTCGAGTAATGTGTCACCTTAACACATTACTGGGCAAAGGGATTTGCACACATTATAGGTTCAGTCGATATAATGTTTGTGTATATTTTGGTGTCAATATGTTCTCCTAGGGGCCGCTGTTGACAAGCCAGCCGAAAGGGTGTTTTCGGGCCAGGGCCAATTGTACATGAACCTATTGGGTCGCACACTTAACGAGATAGAACAGGCATTTGAGTTTGACTTGGATACGGCTCAATCGTATAGGGATCCGACCGGACATAGAGTCCCGATGGGCCTTTAGGCCCAGTCGGCAACTCTATATAAAGGGGACGAGGGGTGGAGGCTGGGAGGCGCAACTTCATAGCCGGATCAATCTTCTGCACGGAAACCCTCCCCACGTTCGAGCCAAAACCCTAGTCGTGCATTGCGTGTTAGCACACGGGTGTTCGAAGTTCTCTCCATGGATGTGTGGATACCGGTAGAGACATCGCTACGTTGTGGTGTAAGTCGGCGGCATTGAATCTCCCTGAGATCCAACTAGTCGAATCTAATTCGGCAGTTGGGTCGGGCAGTCGGGAGGTCGGAGGACGGGCAAACCAGAACGACATCGTCGACATCGACGAATCCAAACAGCATCGGGGCAGTCGAGCGGAGCTTGTCGAGGTTGGCGGGGTCGGGCGAGACGAACCAGAGGTCGGCGGGGTCGGGCAATTCGGACCCGAGGTCGGCGAGGTACTATCGACATTGGCGAGGTCGGCCGGGAGTGTTCCAAGGTCGGCAAGGCTTGTCCGAGGTCGGATAGCAACATATTGGCTATTTCCGCTGCACTGCACGTCAATTGATAACGATCTATAGACCCTTACTCGCATGCTTTCCTGGATTACGTGATAGAAAAATTTTGTTTTATGCTATCGTAGCCTCCGTGTTATCCTACACGTTTGGCCGCGTGGTCTCCCTTGCCAAGGAGAATGCAGAGAGGGTAGACTCACGCATCAAGTCTCTACCTGCGACCCACCACGGCGAATCTCGGCCCTAAACGGTCGGTGAAGACTCGCCTATTCGAGGGGGATGATATTCCTGGTCCGGTGATCAAATCGGGGGAACAATGCAGCTGAGACACATCGTCCTTCTCCTCGGAGAGTCCGCCGCTGCAGTGCCATTTCCAAGTCCAACGCTGCGAACCCCTACGTGCTATGGGAAGGTGCTTAAGCTGGCACTAGCATCGAAGGAGAAGCAACCGACGGAATCCATTGGTTCCTCGCCGACGACCAACGAGGTGAGGTGGCATGTCTTGCTGCCTCCAATCAACGGACGGCCAGTAGAAAAATATGAGAGCAAGGGGAGAAATCCCCAAGGAGCCCTCATTAGTGCAATTGACCTCCATAGTCGTAGAATTAAGATCGAAAATAGGAGGTTGCGCGACTTAGTAGCGAGGGTAATTATTTAGATGACTTTAAGACCCTCCATAGTGGCCTTTGTGCTAAAATAAAACGACTCTTTAAGTTCGTAGGGATGGAAGACCTCTATCATGTGCCATCACCATAAAAACTTCCCTAAGTTATCTTTAGTTTTAGGCACTTAGTTTAGTTTATTTTAATTTCATTTATTTTTCCAAGCTTTGTAAGTGCCTTGATTGATTGAATAAAATAAAGTTCTCTGGATTCTCACACCGTTAGAACCGCTATTTGTTTCCACTTGTGTTTTTGTTTCGAATAAAGTTCGTAGGTACAAGAACAAGTGTAGGGTGTCCTCCATTATTGAAGCAAAATCTCTCAAGAAACACCCACCATAATGTTGCACTATTTTGCATGGGCCAGTACAAGAAAAATCAACACGAATGGAACCCAAAGTGGTTCGCCCAAACCCAACAAGAATGGAACCCAAAGTGGTTTGGCCGAACTAGGGTTCGGCCAAACCAGGCGGGCTTCACTCGTCTTCAAATTTTCCCGATGCAAAGGTTTGCAATTCCTAACCCTCATTACCCTGTTTCATAAATTTTAAAGTCTTATAGCACTATGATTGTGATTTTAAGCTGATAATCCATGCATGGAAACATGGTTTATTTTGGTTGGCTCACATACATTTTATTCCTATGACATTCACTTGCTGTCGGTGAAATCATGTTATCTAAGTAATTGACGAATGAGATATAGTTTGGTAATGAGTAACTTTGTTCCATACTGCATAAGATGCTTGGGGATTTTATTTTGAAAATCCAAAAACCATAGCCTTACAAAACTCCTCGATGATGTTTTATTCCCTACAGAGTCATTTGTTGCTTCTAGTCATTTTGAGTTTTGTCAATTAGTTAGACCTTGTTAGATTTTTTTCATCCCTTCATAATCAAAGTCTTGTGCATAGCCACCATAAAAGTGCTCTCCCTCTACATGAGAGGCTTAGCCAAAAAAAGATATCTCATTCACCACTATATGCAAATTTCTTCTCCTGAAGTCCGCATCCACCGTCAGCTCTCCACCAAATAAAGACACCAAATAATTATGATTCTCTATCCTCCTATCCATGCCAAATGAGACATGAGCTAAAAGAATATATCAAAAAATGATGGTAGAAAATCATAATGCTCACAAGAGAAGAAATAAAATGTTCTCGAACATGAATTTTTTTCTTAGCCATGTCTCTTAATAAAAGATAGGAAGGAGAACCATACAAAAGGAGTCACAAACCTATGTTTTCTTCCTCCATTTTTCCGCTCACATACCCTTCCATATTTATGCACAAGATTGATCATGGTTGCATGACTAGTATTCTTCTTGGAACTACTTTTTGACTTTACAAAATATTTGATGCAAGTACGCCTCATGATTTTCCCTACCTTCATTAGTGATATGTCCTAGAGGCAATATGGAGATATTGGATATCATGGTCAATGTTTATGTATCAATGAATAAAGTGTTATTCCATTCCATGAAATAGAAACCTTATATTGATAAATAAGTTGACGGGTCGACCGAGATGTACTCGGGTCGGAACCAAGTATATCTGAACCTACGAGTGTTGCACACTTAACGGGAAGGAACGTGTATTTGAGTTCGACCCGGATATGGCTCGGTTTGGATAGAGATCAATAGAATATGGAGTCCCGATGGGCCACAGGCCGGTCGGCCAACTCTATATAAAGAGGCGCTTGGGGTGGATATCTTGATAGACAACACAAGACGACCGCAACTTCAAGTTGTTGGGTCGAGATTTTCCACGGAAACCCAAGTCGTCGATTTTTGACTCGAAACCATAGCCGTGTGTCGAGTGCTAGCACACAAGGTGTTCGGTGTTTTCATCCCTGGATGTGTGGATACCGATAGAGACATCGCTACATTGCGGTGTAAGTCGGCAGCATCAAATCTCCTTGAGATCCAATTAGCCGTATCTGATTTGGTGGTTGGGTCGGGCGGTCGGGAGGTCGGAGGGTCGGGCGAACCGACACAGCGTTGTTGACATTGGCGAACCGACATGGAGTCATCGGCATCGGCTAATCCTAGCGCCATCGGGCGGCTGGGCGCGCATGAGGAGATCGGCAGGTTGGGTGAGGCGAACCGTGGTCGGCGGGGTCGGGCGATTCGGACCCGGGTCGGTTGAAAGGTTTCCGAGGTCGGCAAAGGCTTTTCCAAGGTCGGCTAGCAACGTTGTGGCTATTTCCACTTTTGCACTACACATTAATTGGTAATGATCTATTGACCCTTACTTGCAAGCTTTCCCGGAATACACGCTAGAAAATTTTGTTTTATGCTATCGTAGCCTCCGTTTTCCTTCGGTGGTATCGTAGCTAGACTTGCGTAGTTTGGGTTTTAGATTGGATCTAGAACAAGTTTAGCACATGGGTTGATTAGATCAATTGGCATACGAGGTCGAGTAGAGGAGAGAGTAGATGGAAATTGCGTTCCTTGAGATTGTCTCGGATCGACATAATGTGATTGTGTCGAAGCGGTTTCCATATTACTCCGGATTAGCTTGAGTCGGATTCGGAATGGCGTTCCTTGAGATAGTCTCGGATCGGTATAATGTGATTATGTCAAAGTTGTTTTGTAGTTCGACTATGACTACCGCCTTGCGTTTATGCAAACCATGTCCCTTGAGAGTGTCTCGGGATGGCATAATGTGATTATGCCGATATGCTTCGCAATTGGATATGGCATAATGTGATTATGGTTCCGTATGCTTCGGCAATTGGATCCATCATGTATGCCATGCTTTGTACACGCCCGATGTCTCGTACGCTTTGAGTGCTACGAGCGATACGATCGATCCAGGTGAAGGTCACTGATCGCAGTAAAGAATATCCTTAAGTACTTGAGAAGAACTAAGGATATGTTCCTAGTCTATGGAGGTGAAGAAGAGCTCGTTGTAAGTGGTTACACCGATGCTAGCTTCCAAACGGACAAGGATGATTATAGATCCCAATGGGTTCGTGTTCTCCGCCTCGAACGGAGGCGCGCCAATGGAAGAGTTCCAAGCGGATACCTGCCGATTCTACAATGGAGGCCGAGTACATTGCGCCGGAAGCCGCAAAGGAGGCCGTTTGGATCAAGAAATTCGTTTCGAGCTTGGTGTGATGACTAGTACGATTGGTCCAATGTCTCTCTATTGTGATAATAGTGGAGCCATTGCGCAAGCCAAGGAGCCGAGGTCACATCGAAGTCCAAACACATACTTCGGCGATATCATCTCATCCGCGAGATAGTGGACAGAGGTGATGTCAAGATATGCAAAGTGCACACGGATCTCAACATAGCCGATCCGCCGACAAAACCTCTCCCACCGGTAGAAGCATGAGGCGCACACAAGAGCAATGGGTATTAGATACTTACATGATTGACTCTAGTGCAAGTGGGAGATTGTTAGTGATATGCCCTAGAGGCAACATGGAGATGTTGGATATCACGTCAATGTTTATGTATAAATGAATAAAGTGTTATTCAGTTCCATAAAATAGACATCTTGTATTGATCAATAAGTACGTGACTTATTTATGAGACTCTATATGTATGAATCTATTTCTAAACGATCCTCGATCATATGTCATATTGTTGGAACAAATATGATTCTAAGATCGGCATGTTTATTGATTGATGATCATGTCTCATATATCATGGGTATGAAGATACCAAATCAATAAACGTGGACATATGTGTTGGAGAACACATTATTGGATAGACCCACCATGAGACACTACAGAATTAATGTGCCATTAGTTGGTCTCGGGTAGTGTTGGTACAAAGTCCTTAGACCTGAGATCACCATGGATTCCAACATGTGTAGTAGCCTACTTTGGGACTACCAAACACTATTCCGTAATCGGGTAGTTATAAAGGTAGTTTTTGGGTTTGCTATGAAACATGGAGTGGGATGTGAGTGATCAAGATGGAATTTGCCCCTCCTTTGGAGAGATATCTCTCGGCCCCTCGAGGTAATGGATTATGGAAATGCATGGCCATGCTAAGTTGATTGAGGAGTCAATCAACGTGACGTATAATCCAATACGGTTCGAGTGAATGGTTAAGCTATTGAAGGATGGCACACATCTTGCCTATAGCTTAACCGGTATCGTGAGGCAAAGGGATTTGTGTACACATTACAGGTTCGAGCCGATATTATATTCTTGTATACTATGGTGTCAATATGTGCCGCTAGGCGCCGCGTTGACATGTGCTCGGCTAAGTTGGACTCGAGCCGACTGGCGCAAGTTAGACTATAGCCGAAACCGAGTATACCTGAACCTACTGGTCGCACGCTTAAGGGGATAAGAACAGCATTCGAGTTGGACTCGGATACGGCTCGATCGGATAGGGATCCGATCGGATAGAGTCCTATGGGCTTACGACGTATGGGCAGCCAACTCTGTGAGATTCGGATAGATCCGATTCAAAATAGAGTCCGATCGGCCACTAGTCCGGCCAAACTCTATATAAAGGAGGGAGGGGTGGAGAGCTGCGGCACGTCAATTGCATTGCGTGCAACGAAGTCGCCGAGATCAATCTCCACGAAACCCTCCCCACTTTCGAGCCAAACCCCTAGCCTTGCATCGCGTGCTAGCACACGGGTGTACGGCGTTTGTCCCCGGACGTGTGGATGACTCGGTAGAGGCGCTCGCTACGTTGCGCCGCGGTTGATCGGCTTCGGATCGGCTACGGCATCGCGAATCGGCCGATTGGCGAATCGGCTGTCCCGGGCATCGGCTGTCGGCTTGTGAGAATCGGCTACTTGTTCCGGATCGGATAGCCTCGATTGGTTGTTTCCGCTGCACACTCCAATCGGTAACGATCTATCGGCCCTTACTTGCAAGTGTTCCTGGTTTGCGCGGTAGAAAATTTTTGTTTTCGGCTAGCGTAGCTTCCGCGTAGCCCTTCGGTGGTATCGAGCTAATCTTGCTTAGTTCGGGTTTTAGATTGATCTGGAACAAGTTTTGCGCACGGGTTGATTAGATCAATCGGTTACGGGATCTGTTGAGGAGAGTTAATGGTAATTGCGTTCCTTGATAGTGTATCGGAACGGCGTAATGTGATTACGTCAAAGCAATTTCCATATAACTCGGTTTTAGTTGGGTTCGAGATAGCGTTCCTTGATAGTGTATCGGAACGGTATAATGTGATTATGCCGAAGCTATCTCGTAGTCCGATCTTGTTAGCCGCCTCGCGCCCCCGCTAACCTGGCTAGCGGGACCGCCGTGTGCGTACCCCTTATAGGTCGTCTCGATGCCGTAGCTCGCGATAAGTAGAAAACGTTTCTACGCCTAACTTGTTTTTGCAGAGAATGCTTTGAGATGGTATGGCCCTATTATATGCATGAGATGTATGAGATGCATGTGATGCATGTAATATTCTTTCATATGTGCAATCCCCGTAATATTCTTTCATACGTGCAATGCTTGTAATATTCTTTCACGACTGCGAGTCGATGTAATCTTCAATTAGAGCTTCTATAGTAGTAGCTTAGTTTGAAGAAATCAAGCATTCGGCACTCGAAAGAACGGTGATGAAGATGGAGATCCTCAGTACACCTAAGCATGGAGATGGAGATCACCATGTGAAGGGGGCCATACTATTTCACTATATGCTATTCTTCTTGCTTTCATATGTGATATGTTTGTTTGATAGGATAGCATCCATCGCAAAATTAAGTAGTAATGATGCCCTTCCAAATGTTGCACTCGTCACCGTTATGCTCGTCAATGGTGGGTCTCGCCAAAGCAGAGTGCCATTCTCTATCATAACACGAGGGGTATATGTCGTATATATACATGCAGGAGCATTTGGTTTACTTAACAAGGCTATCAAAACAGTTTTGGGCCTTGGGGCATAGGTTGGCGCCGGGGCATGGAGATGCCACACCAACAACAAGAGTCACATAGAGATGTGATTAGCAAGGTGTTGCTTACCGATGTTACTAATTTTCTAGCAAAGATGCCAAAGCTCACTAGAAAATTAATTAACATGTGGATCTTGACCAATACGTAACCTAGAGGGAAGGTGGAAAATACGTAATGGGAGTCTAATGTTAAATTGTTTAACAATAGACATAGCATAAACATTGTGCTAAACTTTGCTTTTTCTCGTTGTAGAATAAATGGCGGCTAATACTACACCCAAGTACCTTTTATTTGCGATCTATTCTCGAAAAGGAAAAATTAAATGGAACAAACTTTATGGATTGGTATCGCAACTTGAGAATTGTTGTCAAGAAAGAGCGTAAGGAGTACGTTCTTGAAGTACCCTATCCCGAGGATTTGCCAAATAATGTCACCGCAATCGCACGGAGAGCTTACGAGAAGCACACTAATGATGCCCTAAATATAAGTCTGCTCATGCTTGCTACAATGTCCTCTCGAGCTTCGAAGCAATATGAGAGCAAGATGCTCACACTATTATTCAGGACTGCGTGGCATGTTTGAGAACCAAGCTCGGCCGAGAGGTTCAACACCTCAAAGTCCTTGTTTGCGTGCAGCTTGTTGAGGGAATCCCGTCACCCGCATGTGATAAAAATGATTGGCTACATTGAGAGTCCTGGAAAACTAGGTTTTCCCCTTAGCCAAGAGTTGGCTACCGATGTGATTCTCCGCCGCTCCTCGTAGCTTCGAGCCATTCATATTGAATTATCACATGAACAATATGGATAGGACCTTGGCTGAATTGCATGGGATGCTAAAGAGAGCTGAGGAGAGTATCCAGAAAAACGGTCATCATGTGATGATGATGCAGAAGGCTAAGCGCAAACCACTGTCAAGAAGCTTTGCACCAAGAGGAAGTTAACTCCCGATGAGATCGCGAGTGCCTCTAATGCAAAGAAGGGCAAGAAGGGGTCGGCGACATCGGATGCCGTTTGCTTCTATTGCAAGGAGACAGGAGCCACTGGAAGAGGAACTGCAAGAAGTACATGGAGGATCTCAAAAGGAAGCAAAGTACGACTTCGCTTCGGTATTAATGTTATAGACATTAATCTCGCTACTTCACCTACGACTCTTGAGTATTTGATACCGGATCGTAGCTCATATTTGCAAGTCGTTGCGGGAATGAGAAGAAGTAGAGGATTGAGAAGGGGCGAGGTGAACTCCGCGCGTCGGCAATGGAGCAAGCGTTGCTACGCTTGCATCGGCACGTACCACTTCATCTACCTTCGGATTAGTTTTGGAATTGAATAATTGTTATTGTGTTCCAACACTATGTCAAAACGTTATTTCCGCTTCATGTTTGCAAGCGGAAGGATATGATTTTAGATCAATGGACAATGGTTGTTCAATATATCTCGAGATATGTTCTATTTTCATGCTCCATTGGTGAATGGATTATACGTTTTGAATCTTGAAGCGTCTCCCATCTATAACATTAATACGAAAGGCAACTCTCTAATGATATAAACCCCACGTTTATCCGGCATTGTCGCTTAGGCCATATAAATAAGAAACGCATGGAGAAGCTCCATAAGGATGGATTGCTTCACTCTTTTGATTTTGAATCATTTGAGGCATGTGAGTCTTGTTTACTTGGTAAGATGACAAAGGCACCTTTCACGGACACAGTGAAAGAGCAAGTGACTTGTTGGCACTCTTACATACCGATGTATGTGGACCAATGAGCTCAACGGCCGAGGTGGTTATCGTACTTCATTACCTTTACTGATGACTTTAGTAGATATGGCTATATCTACTTAATGAGGCATAAGTCCGAATCCTTTGAAAAGTTCAAAGAATTCCGAATGAAGTACGAGAATCATTTAGGGAAAACAATCAAGTTTCTACGATCGATCGTGGAGGAGAATACTTGAGCCAAGAGTTTGGTAATCATCGAAAGATTGTGGAATTGTTCCACGCTGACTCCGCCAGAACTCCACAATGGAACGAGTGTTCGAACGGAGAAATCGCACCTTGTTGGACATGGTGCGGTCGATGATGAGCCAAAGTGATCTTCCTCTTATCCTTCCGGGGATATGCTCTTGAAACAAATTCCACACTAAATAGAGTTCCATCTAAGTCGGTTGAAAAGACACCATATGAGATATGGACAGGGCAACCCCTAGTTTGTCTTTTCTCAAAATTTGGGGATGTGAGGCTTATGTAAAACGTTTACAATCCGACAAGCTCACACCCAAATCGACAAGTGCTTCTTTGTGGGATATCCTAAGGAAACTAAGGGATATTACTTTTATAATCGGGAACAAGGCAAAGTGTTTGTCGCCCGACACGGTGTTTTCTTGGAGAAAGAGTTTCTTTCAAGAAGGGTTAGTGGGAGCGGGTGCATCTTGAAGAAGTTCAAGAAACACTAGAAAACGTTTCGGCGACCACGAACCACAACAGAGGTGCAAAGTGTTGCGCCACCGGTTGTAGATACACCAGCCCCACGGAGGTCGAAAGATCACGTCGTGCGCCCGAGCGTACAGTGCGGAACAACGTGATATATTGTTGTTGGACAACGGTGAACCTAAGACCTATGAGGAAGCGATGGTGGGACCCGATTCCAACAAGTGGCTTGGAGCCATGAAATCCGAAATAGAATCCATGTATGACAATCAAGTTTGGAACTTGGTTGATCCACTGATGGTGTCAAAACCATTGAGTGTAAATGGGTTTTTAAGAAAAAGGCCGATATGGATGGAAATGTTCACATCTATAAGGCGCGATTGGTGGCGAAAGGTTTTAAACAGATTCAAGGAGTTGATTATGATGAAACCTTCTCGCCCGTCGCAATGCTTAAATCTATTCGGATTATCCTAGCGATTGCTGCATATTTCGATTATGAGATATGGCGGATGGATGTCAAAATGGCTTTCCTAAATGGAAACCTAAGCGAGGATGTATACATGATACAACCTCGGGGTTTTGTCGATCCGAATCGCTCGGAAAGATATGCAAGCTACGAAATCCATTTATGGATTGAAGCAAGCATCTCGGAGTTGGAATATTCGTTTTGATGAAGTAATCAAAGGGTTTGGTTTCATCAAAAATGAAGAAGAGGCATGTATTTACAAAAGGTCGTGGGAGCGCAATTGTATTTCTAATCTTATATGTGGATGACATATTACTGATTGGAAATGATATCCCTATGCTTGAATCCGTCAAGTCTTCATTGAAAAATAGTTTTTCCATGAAAGACTTAGGGAGGCAACATATATATTAGCATTCGGATCTATAGAGATAGATCCAAGAGGCTAATTGGATTAAGCCAAAGTACATAAATTGACAAGGTGTTGAAAAGGTTCAACATGCATGATTCCAAGAAAGGTTTCTTGCCCATGTCACATGGCATTAATCTTAGCAAGAATCAGTGTCCTCAGACACATGATGAGCGGAATAAGATGGGTATGGTTCCATATGCTTCGGCAATTGGATCCATCATGTATGCCATGCTTTGTACACGTCCGTATGTCTCGTACGCTTTGAGTGCTACGAGCGATATCGATTAGATCCAGTGAAGGTCACTGGATCGCCGTAAAGAATATCCTTAAGTACTTGAGAAGAACTAAGGATATGTTCCTAGTCTATGGAGGTGAAGAAGAGCTCGTTGTAAGTGGTTACACCGATGCTAGCTTACAAACGGACAAGGATGATTATAGATCGCAATCGGGTTCGTGTTCCGCCTGAACGGAGGCGCAGTGGAAGAGTTCCAAGCGGATACTGTTGCCGATTCTACAACGGAGGCCGAGTACATTGCTTGCTTCAAGCCGCAAGGAGGCGTTTGGATCAAGAAATTCGTTTCGAGCTTGGTGTGATGACTAGTACGACTGGTCCAATGTCTCTCTATTGTGACAATAGTGGAGCCATTGCGCAAGCCAAGGAGCCGAGGTCACATCGAAGTCCAAACACATACTTCGGCGATATCATCTCATCCGCGAGATAGTGGACAGAGGTGATGTCAAGATATGCAAAGTGCACACGGATCTCAACATAGCCGATCCGCCGACAAAACCTCTCCCTCACCGAAGCATGAGGCGCACACAAGAGCAATGGGTATTAGATACTTACATGATTGGCTCTAGTGCAAGTGGGAGATTGTTAGTGATATGCCCTAGAGGCAACATGGAGATGTTGGATATCACGTCAATGTTTATGTATTTACGAATAAAGTGTTATTCGGTTCCATGAAATAGACATCTCGTATTGATCAATAAGTACGTGACTTATTTATGAGACTCTATATGTATGAATCTATTTCTAAACGATCCTCGATCATATGTCATATTGTTGGAACAAATATGATTCTAAGATCGGCATGTTTATTGATTGATGATCATGTCTCATAGATCATGGGTATGAAGATACCAAATCAATAAACATGGACATATGTGTTGGAGAACACATTGTTGGTTAGACCCACCATGAGACACTACAAAATCAATGTGCCATTACTTGGTCTCGGGTAGTGTTGGTACAAAGTCCTTAGACCTCGAGATCACCATAGATTCCAACATGTGTAGTAGCCTACTTTGGGACTACCAAACACTATTCCGTAATCGGGTAGTTATAAAGGTAGTTTCCGGGTTTGCTATGAAACATGGAGTGGGATGTGAGTGATCAAGATGGAATTTACCCCTCCTTTGGAGAGATATCTCTCGGCCCCTCGAGGTAATGGATTATGGAAATGCATGGCCATGCTAAGTTGATTGAGGAGTCAATCAACGATGATAATCCAATACGGTTCGAGTGAATGGTTAAGCTATTGAAGGGATGGCACACATCTTGCCTATAGCTTAACCGGTATCGTGAGGCAAAGGGATTTGTGTACACATTACAGTTCGAGCCGATATTATTCTTGTATACTATGGTGTCAATATGTGCTGCTAGGCGCCGTCTTGACAAGTCGCTGAGTTAGACTCGAGCCGACGATCGGCTAAGTTAGACTATAGCCGAAACCGAGTATACCTGAACCTACGGTGTCGCACGCTTAAGGAGATAAGAACAGGCATTCGAGTTGGACTCGGATACGGCTCGATCGGATAGGGATCCGATCGGATAGAGTCCTATGGGCTTACGACGTATGGGCAGCCAACTCGTGAAATTGATAGGATCCGATTCAAAATAGAGTCCTAATCGGCCACTAGTCCTAGTCGGCCAACTCTATATAAAGGAGGGAGGGGTGGAGAGCCGGACACGTCAATTGCATCGCGTGCAACGAAGTCGCCGAGATCAATCTCCACAAACCCTCCCCACTTTCGAGCCAAACCCTAGCCTTGCATCGCGTGCTAGCACACGGGTGCTCGGCGTTCGTCCCCGGACGTGTGGATACCGGTAGAGGCGCCGCTACGTTGCGCGCTCTTGATCGGCTTCGGATCGGGCGCAATCGGAGCGATCGGCGTGGTGGAATCGGCTGCGGTCGGGCGCATCGGAGCGAGGCGTGAGAACGCGGCCGGACGACTCGAATCGGTTGATTGGCTATTCCGCCGCACTCTACTCCAATCGGTAACGATCTATCGGCCCTTACTTGCAAGTGTTCTGGTTTGCGCGGTAAAAGTTTTTGTTTTCGGCTAGCGTAGCCTCCGCGTAACCCTTCAATTGAAGTTTCCTATCCTGATGATTTGCCTGATAATGCTAATGCTGCTGCACGGAGGGCTTATGAGAAGCACACTAATGATTCCCTAGATATAGGTTTTCTCATGCTTGCCACAATGTCCTCTGAGCTTCAGAAGCAATACGAGAGTAGTGATGCTCACAGTATTATTGAGGGTCTACGTGGTATGTTTGAGAACCAAGCTAGGGCCATTCAACACTTCAAAGTCCATGTTTGCGTGCAAGATTGTAGAGGGGAATCCCGTCAGTCCACACGTGATAAAGATGATTGGCTATATTGAGAGTCTTGAAAAACTAGATTTTCCTCTTAGCCAAGAGTTGGCTACAGACGTGATTCTCCAGTCGCTTCCTCCGAGCTTTGAGCCATTCATACTAAATTATCACATGAACAACATGGATAAAACCTTGGCCGAATTGCATGGGATGCTAAAGACTGCTGAGGAAAGTATCAAGAAAAAGGTCATCATGTGATGATGATGCAGAAAGACTAGCGCAAAACCCCTATCAAGAAACTTTACACTAGAAGGAAGTTAACTCCTGATGAGATCTCGAGTGCTTCGAAAGCAAAGAAAGGCAACAAGGGGTTGGTGACAGCAGATGCTGTTTGCTTTTATTGCAAGGAGGCAGGTCACTGGAAGAGGAACTGCAAGAAGTACTTGGAGGATCTCAAAAGAAAGCAAAGTGAGACTTCTGCTTCAGGTATTAATGTTATAGAAATCAATCTTTCTACTTTATCTACTGACTCTTGGGTATTTGATACCGGATCAGTAGCTCACATATGCAAATCGTTGCGGGTCCGAGAAGAAGTAGAAGCTTGAGAAGGGCGAGATGAATCTGCGCATCGGCAATGGAGCAAGGGTTGCTACGGTTCTGTCGGCACTATGCCACTTCATTTACCTTAAGGATTAGTTTTGGAATTAAATAATTATTATTGTGTTCCAAATCTATGTCAAAACGTAATTTTCACTTCATGTTTGCAAGCGGAAGGATATGATTTTAGATCAGTGGACGATGGTTATTCAATTTATCTTAGAGATATGTTCTATTTTTATACTCCATTGGTGAATGGATTATACATTTTGGATCTTGAAGCATCTCCCATCTATAACATCAATACAGAGAGACAACTCCTAAATGATATAAACCCCACATTTATTTGGATTTGTCACCTAGGCCATATAATGAGAAACGCATGGAGAAGCTCCATAAAGATGGTCTGCTTCACTCTTTTGATTTTGAATCATTTGAGACATGTGAGACTTGTTTACTTGGAAAGATGACAAAGGCACCTTTCATGGGTCACAGTGAGAAAGCAAGTGACTTGTTGGCACTCATACATACTGATGTATGTGGACCAATGAGCTCAACGGCCAGAGGTGGTTTTCAGTACTTCATTACCTTTACCGATGACTTTAGTAAATATGGTTATATTTACTTAATGAGGCATAAGTGTGAATCCTATGAAAAGTTCAAAGAATTCCAGAATGAAGTACAAAATCATTTAAGGAAAACAATTAAGTTTCTATGATCAGATCGTGGAGGCGAATACTTGAGCCATGAATTTGGTAATCATCTAAAATATTATGGAATTGTTCCACAGTTGACTCTGCCAGGAACTCCTCAATGGAATGGGGTGTCCGAATGGAGAAATCACATCTTGTTGGACATGGTGTGGTCCATGATGAGCCATGTGATCTTCCATTATCCTTTTAGGGATATGCTCTTGAAATAGCTACGTTCACACTAAATAGAGTTTCATCTAAGTTAGTGGAAAGAATACCATATGAGATATGGACTGGGCAGAGCCCTAGTTTGTCTTTTCTCAAAATTTGGGGATGTGAAGCTTATGTAAAACGTTTACAATCCGACAAGCTTACACCCAAATCGACAAGTGCTTCTTTATGGGGTATCCTAAGGAAACAAAAGGAATGCAAAGTGTTTGTCGCCGAATGGTGTTTTCTTGGAGAAAGAGTTTCTTTCAAGAAGGGTTAGTGGGAGCACTGTGCATCTTGAAGAAATTCAAGAAACATGAGAAAATGTTTCGGCCACCACTACACCACAACAGGAGAAACAAGATGAACAAGATGTTTTACCATCTGTTGGACATGCACCAGCCCCACGTATGTCCGAAAGATCACGTCGTGCGCCTGAAAGGTACACAGGTATGGAACAATGTGATATATTGTTGTTAGACAACGATGAACCTAAGACCTATGTGAAAGCGATGGTGGGACCAGATTCAACAAATGGCTTGGAGCCATGAAATCCGAAATAGAATCTATGTATGATAATCAAGTTTGGAACTTGGTTGATCCACCTGATGGTGTCAAAACTATTGAGTGCAAATGGGTTTTTAAGAAAAAGGCAGACACGGATGGAAATGTTCACATCTATAAGGTGTGATTGGTGGAGAAAGGTTTTAAACAGATTCAAGGTGTTGATTATGATGAAACCTTCTCGCCCGTCACAATACTAAAGTCTATTCGGATTATTCTAGCGATTGCTGCATATTTCGATTATGAGATATGGCAGATGGATGTCAAAACGGCTTTCCTAAATGGAAAGCTAAGCGAGGATGTGTATATCATACAACCCGAAGGTTTGGTTGATCCACAATCTCGGAAAGGTATGCAAGCTACGTAAATTCATTTATGGATTTGAAGCAAGCATCTCGAAGTTGGCATATTCATTTTGATGACGTAATCAAAGGGTTTGGTTTCATCGAAAATGAAGAGGAGGCCTGTGTTTACAAGAAGGTCAGTGGGAGCGTACTTGTGTTTCTAATCTTATATGTGGATGACATATGTTGATTGGAAATGATATCCCTATGCTAGAATCCGTCAAGTCTTCATTGAAAAATAGTTTCTCCATAAAAGACTTAGGGAAGGCAACATACATTCTGGGCATAAGGATCTATAGAGATAGATCTAAGAGGCTAATTGGATTAAGCCAAGGTACATACATTGACAAAGTGTTGAAGAGGTTCAATATGCATGATTCCAAGAAAGGTTTCTTGCCAATATCACATGGTATTAATCTCAGCAAGAACCAGTGTCCTAGGACACCTGATGAGCGGAGTAAAATGAATATGGTTCCATATGCTTCGGCAATTGGATCCATCATGTATGCTATGCTTTGTACATGTCTAGATTTCTCATACGCTTTGAGTTCTATGAGTAAGTACCAAACGGATCCAGGTGAAGGTCACTGGATAGCTGTAAAGAATATCCTTAAGTACTTGAGAAGAACTAAGGATACGTTCCTAGTCTATGGAGGTAAAGAAGAGCTCGTTGTAAGTGGTTACACCGATGCTAGCTTCCAAACAAACAAAGATGATTATAGATCACAATCTGGGTTCGTGTTCTGTCTAAATGAAGGCACAATCAACTGGAAGAGTTCCAAGTAGGATACTGTTGTTGATTCTACAACAGAGGCCGAGTACATCGTCGCGTCTGAAGCTGCAAAGGAGGTTGTTTGGAGCAAGAAATTTTTTTCTAAGCTGGGTGTGATGACTAGAGCTACTAGTCCAATGTCCCTCTATTGTGATAATAGTGGTGTCATTGCGCAGGCTAAGAAGCCTAGGTCAGATCAGAAATCCAAACACATACTTCGGCGGTACCATCTCATCCGCGAGATAATGGACAAAAGTGACATAAAGATATGCAAAGTGCACACGGATCTAAATATTGTCGATCCGTTGACAAAGCCTCTTCCACAGCCAAAACATGAGGCGCACACTAGAGAAATAGGTATTAGATACTTACATGATTGACTCTAGTGCAAGTGGAAGACTGTTAGTGATATGGATATCATGGTCAATGTTTATGTATCAATGAATAAAGTGTTATTTCGTTCCATGAAATAGACAACTTATATTGATCAATAAGTATGTGACTTATTTACGAGACTCTTTATGTATGAATCTATATCTAAATGATCCCTGATCATATATCATATCATTGGAACAAATATGATTCTAAGATCAGCATGTTTATTGATTATTGATCATGTCTCATAGATCATGGTATGGAGATACCAAATCGGTAAATGTGAACATGTGTTAGAGAACACATTGTTGGATAGATCCACCTTGAGACACTACAGGGATTAATGTGCCATTAGTTGGTCTCAAGTAGTGTTGGTGCAAAGTCCTTTGACCTGAGATCATCATGGATTCCAACATATGTAGTAGCTTACTTGGGGACTACCAAACGCTATTCCGTAACTGGGTAGTTATAAAAGTAGCCTTGGGGTTTGCTATGAAACATGTAGTGGGATGTGAATGATCAAGATGGAATTTGCCCCTCCTATGGGAGAGATATCTCTGGGCCCCTCGATGTAATGGATTATGGAGATGATTGAGGAGTCAATCAACAGATAAATAATCCAATACGAGATCAAGTGAATGATTAAGCTATTGATAGGATGGCATGAGTCCTGCCTATAGCTTAATTGATATCGTGAGGCAAAGGGATTTGTGCACACATTACAGGTTCAGCCGATATAATCTTCTTGTATACTTTGGTGTCAATACGTTCTGCTAGGGGCCGCTGTTGACGGGTTGGCCGAGATGTACTCGGGTCGAAACCAAACCTGAACCTATAAGGTCGGACACTTAACGGGAAGGAACGTGTATTTGAGTTGACTCGGATACGGCTTAGTTCGGATAGAGATCCAATTGAATAAAGAGTCCCGATGGGCCACAAGGCCTAGTCGGCCAACTCTATATAAAGAGGCGCTTGGGGTGGAGATCTTGACAGACAACAGAAGACGAGCGCAACTTCAAGTCGTCGAGTCGAGATTTTCCATGAAAACCCAAGTCGTTGATTTATGAGCGAAACCCTAGCTGTGCGTCGAGTGCTAGCACACAAGGCGTTCGGTGTTTCCATCCCTGGATGTGTGGATACCGGTAGAGACATCGCTACATTGCGGTGTAAGTCAGCGGCATCAAATCTCCTTGAGATCCAATTAGCCATATCTGATTCGGTGGTTGGGTCGGGCGGTCGGGATGTCGGAGGGCCGGGCGAACCGGCACAGCGTCGTCGACATCGGCGAACCGACACAGTCGTCGGCATCGGCTAATCCTAGCGTCATCAGGCGGTCGGGTGGCGCGTGTGGAGCTCGGCGGGGTCGGGAAATTCAGACCTGGGGTCGGCAAGGTCGGCTGGAAGATTTCCGAGGTCGGCAAAGGCTTTTTCGAGGTCGGCTAGCAACAGTTTGGCTATTTCCGCTGCACTGTGCGTCAATTGGTAACGATCTATTGACCCTTACTTGCAAGCTTTCCTGGATTGTGCGGTAGAAAATTCTGTTTTATGCTATCGTAGACTCCGTGTTTTCCTTCACCTTCAGCCCCACATAAGCCTTATTAGAAGTAGGAGAAAAGAGGCCAAGCAGCGCCTTGGTGAGGAATCAGACACATTGAGAGAATCATCTGAGTAAAGCTATGTTTTTTTATTTACGGTCCTTAACTGCCAAAATCCGACCGTCAATCCCTGCATAAACTGAACAAACGATGCACATCAACATAGCGGTAGGGTTATTTACTAACTGTTTCCACGAGTGTTGGTGATTATTTGTATGCAGGTGAATAACATATCAAAATGAAGTGAAAGTACGCTTTCATGGTGAAGAAATACAATTCTGACCAATCGACGCTCGCCATGTCAGCTTCCTACGGATCGGAGGGCCCACAAGTCAGGTAAAACCGACTTAAAGTGGGATCAAACACCCGGGAACCGCCTTAGGGGCCCACATGTCAGAGACCAGTGAAAGGCGGTGGAGAAGAGGGCTGACCAGGGTTTGGCCGAACCCTGGTTCGACCTAACCATGGCAACCTCCCCTCTTCTCCACCGACCACGTGGCAAGTCCCCATTGGTCCCTGATGGCAGTTATGGGAGTTTGGCGGTTACAAACCAACTCCAAACCGCCGCCATATGAGGGCTATATAAGGTGGCACCTCTCTTCATTCAAGACACACCTCAAGAAGATCAAAGCTCCACTCCAAAGGCGTAGTACTAGGTCTCTAGTGCTTAGAAAATAGGGTAGAGAGTGAGGGCTAGTCCGGAGGAGTGCTGCGGATCTTGGCACCGATCTCCAACTTTATACCTTGACGGATGCTTCTAATAAAGTGTTTGCGATTTACTATGGTTGTATTACTTTAAATTGAGTGATTACTTTACTGCATTTACTTACGGGATCATCGTCCATCCTTGGATGCTCTAGTCTAAGACCCCTGATGAAGACGGGTGTTCTTGGCCAAGACTAGAGTAGTAATCAATAGCATAGACATGATGTCTAGGCTAGAGTTTACCTTTGTTTGCCGCGTACTCCATGGGTTGTAGAGGTAGGCGGCAGATGGTGACAGCACTGTCCATCCTTTGTAATCCTCCACGTTCGGTTACGTCATAGAGCTTGTAGGCCGGAGTTACTCGACAGACCGAGTGTAAGTCGGCGCCCGAAGTAAGTACAGAAAGTAAAGTAATTACCATCTATCTAGAGCCTCAACCATATAAATCCTCTCTATACCTCTGCCTACCTATTCTTGGTGTCCTTGGATGAACCTGACCCTTAGATAATCTACATCGTTCCTCGTGAATTCGATACCCTTGGAATACTCCCGAGTGAAGTGCTACAACGGTATTCCATGCGCCTATGGATTTTATCTGTGGTCATAAGAAATACCAACAAGCATTTCTAGCGCCATTGCCGGGGAACGGTTGTTGTTTTATCCTAGAGCCTAGGTCATCCTCGTATCTTTTATCTGTTTCGTTTTAGATTATGGAGCAATCTATCCAAAGCCTATCCGCTCCGAATGGTGAGTTCTATGAGCCACCATCATCTTCTGAGCCAATTCTTTCATCTGGCTATGAACTCTGCTATGGCTTTATAGCCATGGTTCGGGAGCAATCCTTCTCTGGGCACAATAACGAAAACCCATACCATCATCTGTGAGAGTTCGAGCAATTGTGTTCATGCTTGATGATTCCAGGCATGACACAAAGAACTTTGAAGTGGAAGTTGTTTCCCTTTTCGCTTACCGAAAAGGCGAAGCAATGGTACACTCTTACCGTAGAGAAAGCAAACGGTGAGTGGGAGGAACTTAGAGATAGATTCTGTCTCGCTTTCTTCCCGCTAACCCATATCACATCTCTATGAGTAGAAGTTCTTAGCTTTCGACAAAATGAGAAGGAGACTATAGGTGCAGCCTAGGCTAGGCTCTTAACTCTAATCCAATCTGGCCCTAACTTGTCCTTACTCGACCATGTGTTGTTACAACATTTTTGGTCAGGTCTTGGTAAGGACTCTGCCCTATACCTTGACATCTCAGCCGGCAGATCTTTGTCACATAAAACTCCGACGGAAGGAAGGAAAATCCTAAGGCATATCTTAGAGAACACCTCCTTCATCGAAGAATATCGTGAACCACTGCCGGAAGAAGTTAACGCAAGCGACGAGGACCATTTTCAAGCCAAATCCGACCCTTTACCTTCTACATCTCAAGATCCGGCTGAAGAATCCTCGCCCGAAGCAGAAAGACTGAAGGAAGAAGAAATTCAACCATTGGAGTTTCCCTTTTTATTCGAGGATGATCTCTTTGAAGATTATGTAAACACCTCAAAATTTTTTTGCAAATAGAGACCACCAGTTTCAGTTACTCCTCCTGTGCGTCTCGAGGATAAATTCCTTAGGGAGATTGTGAAGGGGTTAACGTCCATTATGAGCCATGTGTAGTTGAAAGAGTGTGAGCTATCATCCGAAGCAATTTGGATTAGTGCACCTTCGTCAACAATTCATTGCGACATAAGGGGAAGTCTTGATGAGGACATCAACACCATTGATATATCCATTCCTACCCCAACCCCGCTTGGTCCTATTACTCGTGCTCCTGCCCGTCAACTCAACCATCAAGTAAGTTCATTTTTCAGCTCCTATTCATCATATTTAGACAATGGAGATGCGTGCACTGTTGTTTTGCTTAGGAATGATGGAGAGGATCAAAAGGGAGAAGGATTCGTGTGGGCTAAATTCATACTGCAGGACAGCACCAACTTGTGATGGTTGTCACGGCTTTGTTCGGACTCTGATTTGGACGTTCAAGTACTTCATGGAAAGCTTATAAAGTCTACTTTCCAACAGATCTGGCCTCACTGTCATATCTATCCAGAATCATCTGCAATCGACATTTTAGTACAGCTCTTTTTTGTTCGAGGTGCTGCACCACCAAATTGGGCCGATGGGCCTTGTATCAAGTTGAGTCCATTATGGACGTGTCCTAGGGTTGGAGAATGACCCCAACTCATCATCCCACCTGTATAAATATCCTCATAGCCGCCTAGAATAATTTGGGTTTTGTTTATGTAAGTTCAACTATTGCTACTTCCTGATAGATGCATGTGTCGGCTAGATCATCCATTCTATTTGATTTGGAACCCGCCTTTTCATGAGTATTCAGATCTGAAATCAATATTTGTAATTTGAGTAGTTGTTCATCTTGTTCTTGCTAGTTCTTCGGTTGCTTGCAGGAATAACCCTAGTGGTTTGGTTGATCGAGCTCCACAAGATTGCGTAAACCGATGGAGTTGGTGTATCGGTCACTAAGGCGCAATTACTTCGTGGAGTATCATAGTCGGGTCGTGAATGTCGCTCCATTAAATCAAAGTTATCGTCTCCACTGAAAGATCGGGACACCCTAGTGCATATCAGGTGGTATCAGGGCGCCAAGTTGATCGGTGAGAGATTTTACTTTTGCATCTGTTATATTCCTATCATCCAGAAAAAGCCAAAAAAGTAATAGATTAGATTTTTTTTCCTGATCCCATAAGCCCTTGAGCCTTTTTACTAGTTACTAGTTGATCGTAGCTTGTTAAGTTTTCTGTTGCTTTTGTTGTGTCAAGTTACTGGTCTTAGTTTTAGTCTTTTAGAGTTTTCAGTTCTTATCACGTTTTGTCACAACCTTGCACTACTGTTAATCTATCTGTTGGTTGAATCTGAATTGCAGAAGAAGTTTAAATTTGACTTGGTCTCTGTTGGTCGAAATTGAGTGCAAGTTGGAGTTCTAATCTGATTTGATTCCTGCTGACTATGTGCTGTATTGTGGTATTGTTGGACGAGACCGAGTTCTATACAAGTTGGAGTCCTAAACCAACTTGATTTCATCCTCATCATATACAAGTTGGATCTGTCCGACTTACTTCAGAATCTAGTAGGGCATGTTCTAGGAAGGCAACAGTCTGCGCATATACTTGATCTCTCCACATTGAGCATATACACATTGTTGGCTCTGCCTTACTGCAGAGAGAGAGAAAAGTGTGTGTGAAAAATTGTTCATTAGTACTCTTTTGGTTCATATATTCAGTTTTGAGGATCCCTTGAAAAAAACTGAAAAAGAAATAAAAAGGGGGCAAAAAAGAATAAAAAGGAGCTAATTTTTATTGTTCTTCGCTTTTGTTTCCGGTTGTGTGTTGTGACTTCCTTCGTGAGTAGCCTCGCATCTCTAGCATGGTCTAGGCTAGGACCAGCACAATACTGCCGTTGAACGATTATTCAACTTGCTTTGACTAACGTGGTTTCTAGTTCCCTTTGAACACTAGCAGCCCACCTACAGCTCCACCTTCCCGGCTATAACTTCATAGGTCGTTTTTGCTGCTGCTGCACCGATACACTTCTCTCAAGGTTGCTGACTTGCTGGTTGTCGTCACCTCTTGTCAGGCAAGGTAAGAACTGGTAAGAGCTTGTGCGAATAGGTTGTGAGTGAGTGCCTTGCAGTAGCTACATCCTACTAGTTGTAGGGCTTTTATTTCTTCACATGTTTTCCTTGTTGTCTTTGTTTGTTTGACCATGTCAGGATCAGAGAACAGCAAGGATATGGAACATTCTCCTCGCACGAAGGGCATTATGCAACATTTTGAAAGGCAAGTGAGGGCGCACATGGAAGGTGTTGATAATGACTTGCAGGTGACGAATGAAAAGATTGGGCAATTGAAGGCTACGAAGATTGCAACCAACATCCAATTTGTTGGTCTGGAGGCATCCGTGATAGCCACCAACAACAATCTTAATAATCTGTTAAGGCATTTTGATAACTTTCATGATGTGAACGATCCACCACATCATGAAGATGATGGATATGTCGGAGACAATTTGGATGACTATTTGGCTGATACAGATCATGAGAGTAACCACCGACGCTTAAATCGTAATCCACCAGGTATGGATGGAGGACACCGCCGACGCGAGGTACGTAATAATGATGATGCTTTTCATAACATTAAATTTAAGATACCTCCTTTTGATGAAAAATTAACCCTGATGCATATATTATTTGGGAAATTGTTGTTGACCAAAAAATTGCATGTCATGAGTTTCCTGAAAACATACGTGTTTGGGCTGCCACTAGTGAGTTTATTGATTTTGCTTCTATTTGGTGGATCGAACATGGTAAGAAAAATTGTGATAACATGCCTCAAACTTGAGATGCTTGAAACGGGTCATGTGGGCTAGATTTTTACCTTTTTATTAAGCACGTGATTTGTTACATAAGTTGCAATAATTGAGACAGGGTATTAAAAGTGTAGAAGAGTATTATGAGGAATTACAAATGGGTATGATGCGTTGCAACTTAGAGGAGGATGAGGAACCTGCTATGGCTAGACTTTTGGGTGGTTCGAACCATGAGATTCAGGATATCCTTGTTTATAAAGATTATAACAATGTTACTTGTTTGTTTCATTTTGCTTGCAAAGCTGAACGAGAAGAGCAAGGACGACGTGCGGCCTTCAGGACTAACGTTTCTGTAGAAAAACTAACACTTGGCCAACACGCACAACTACTACGCCAATCGGACGTGCTCCACCACCACCTGCATCACCAAGTCGAGTTTTCCCTTCCACCTCCAACAGCAAGTCACGTGCTCCTCCAACAAATTCAGCTTCGAAGGCTTCCCAAAAGCCTACCACCACCGATGGTGCTTCTTCTGTTGCTTCTACAGGGAGAACTAGGGATATTCAATGTCATCGATGCAAGGGCTATGGGCATGTGCAGCGTGACTGCCTTAACAAGCGTGTCTTGGTTGTTAAAGATGACGGTGAGTACTCCTCTACTAGTGAATTTGAAGATGATACATGTGCTTTGCTTGCGGCTTACCATGCAAATAATGATAAGGAGGAGGAACATATTGGTGCCAATGATGTGCCACAATATGAGAGCCTCATTGTGCAATGGGTACTTAGTGCACAGATGAAGTTAGCGGAGCAAAATCAGCGACACACGTTGTTTCAAACAAAGTGTGTTGTCAAAGAGCGATCTTGTCGTGTGATCACTGATGGAGGTAACTGTAACAATTTGGCTAGCAATGACATGGTGGAGAAGCTCGCACTCACCACCAAACCACACCCACATCCATATTACATTAAGTGGCTAAACAACAGTGGTAAGGCAAAGGTAACTAAACTTGTGCGCATCAATTTTGCCATTGGGTCGTACAAAGATGTTGTTGAGTGTGATGTTGTATCTATGCAAGCATGTAACCTTTTGCTATGTCGACCGTGGCAATTTGATAGAGATTCTATGCATCATGGTAGGTCAAATCAACACTCTTTTCTTTACCATGATAAGAACTTTGTGTTGCATCCTACGTCTCCTGAAGCTATATGTCAAGATGATGTTGCTAGAGCTAGAAAAGTTAAATCTCAAGAGCATGCTAAAAGTGATAAGAAAAATGAGATTAAGTTGAAAGCGACTTGTTTGATTGCTACCAAATCTGATATAAAAACTTTATTGCTTCCACTTCAACTTCATATGCTTTGGTATGCAAAGATGTTTTGATTTCACTTCACGATATGCAGCACTCTGTCTCCTGTTGTTGCTAACATTTTACAGGAGTATGCTGATGTCTTTCCAAGTGAGATGCCATCGGGTTTGCCTCCAATTCGCGCAATTGAACATCAAATTGACCTTATTACTAGTGCTTCATTGCCCAACCGAGACCCCACCGCTTGGTTTTCTGTCTACTCCACCGCCATGCAAGACGCTGGAGGCAACCAACATGTGATGGCCAACTACCTGCCGATCATGCTACCTTTGTCGACCTGGGCTTGGCTAACTAGCCACCCTAAGAACATGTTGGTATTTCTTATATTCACAGATAAATCCGCAAGCGCACGGATATACAGTTGTAGCATTTCACCTAGGGAGTATTCCAAGGGTATCGTTATTTATTTTATCCCAAAGGAAGACTGTGATCTTGAAGAGAATATTAAGGTGCCATGGATATTCATAAGCTATAGATGAGATATCTAAGTCCAGACAGGGGTAAGGTAATCATATGTTGAAGGTAGTGTGACACACACAGAAGAGTCCTAGATAAATAATACACTAGTGCTAAGTGAGGAGTAGTATTTATAGTCAGATTCCTATAGTTCTTCTAGTCAAAGTAGATAGTTTAATTAATTTTTCTAGTCATGCCTAAACCCAGTTCTATACTCCCAGGACTACGGGGGTACCGCTGCCCAGTGGCCCAGCCTACCACCACGAAGCGATCTCTTACCGTTCGTCCTACACCAAATCCGAACGTGGAGGAATACAAAGGACGGACAAGGCTGTCACCACCTGTCGCCTACCTCTCACCCGTGGGAAGTAGCCATAACCAATGTTTATGAAATAATCTAAGCATCATGCTTACATTACCATAAATACTTCTACCTCCCGGGATAAGATAGAAGCAAACCTACATCCTAATTTCTCATTGGATCGTGTCCGTGGCAGTAGAGTTACTCATCTAAACACAACAAGACTATGAATTAAACTAATAATGGAACTCTTATCTACTAAAGCATAAGAAGTACCACACTCATATGGACTAGAAGATATAATCTTTATTAAGCTCAAAGTCGTACAAATAAAGAAGAGTACTAAAGACATACCCGAATTCCAAAGGCAACTCGGGAACCGAAAAGAACTCTAAACTACTTTCTAACTCCACTAGCCTATATGACTACGATAGAACTTGTAGGATCTTCTTCTTGTGGTGTGTGTTGAAGTGAAGTGAGCTCCACCTTCTTATAGCCCTCCAATGGCGGTTGTTATTAACCGCCATACCCACTTAATCGACCTTGGCATCCAATCAAGAAGTGACACGTCAAAGGTCGGTGCCAACGGGCTCAAGGGTGGTTCGGCCGAACCAGGGTTCGACCGAACCCCCAACACCGCAATTCGCCACCGCATTTCTTCCACCTCTGACATGTGGGCCCTTAAGGCGGTTCCCGGTGGTTTGGTCCCATCCTAAGTCGGTTTCACCCGACTTGTGGGCCCTTCGATCCGCGGGAATCCGACGTGGCGATCGCCGATAGGTTGGAGTTCTGTTTCTTCGCCACGTGAGCTCGACTTTGCTTCGATTATATGATAAATGTTTTTGCAAGTAACTAAAGTCCAAGGACATGTGGAAATTTATTAATTCTACTCCTAATTGCCGGTAGCGGACGCTAATTCCCTTTTATTTTCGAGGACTGTGACGGACGGAATCGTTACTTAACGATCGTCAACAGAACACCATCGACAGTTGGGCCGAGCTGAAGGCCCAATTTATTGCAAACTTCCAAGGCACGTTTCCGTACCCTAGCACCCGATGGGACCTCTACCAGATTACTCAGGATGACAATGAACGCTTCTTCGACTACACCCGACAATTCACAAAGAGGCGTAATACCATCCCCCACGTCAAGGACTCGGACAAGATGGCAGCCTTTTACCAAGGCTGCAAGAACGAAGATTTCATCAAGTGGTGGGCCCGAAAGACCTTTGATGGATCAAACAGGCCTACAAGCGTCTGCCAGATGTTCGACTGAGCTAACAAGGATGATAACTCCGAATTGGCAGTTGCTGCCCAGATCAAGAAGCGACAGCCTTACCAACCCCGACGCTGCAACCCCGACTCCTCTAGGAGCAAGGACGCAAAACACAAGGGCGAGGAGGAGGTCCACGTCGCCGAATGATGCAGATACAACCGGCACCCCCGGGCGCCTAGATCAAATGACTTTAACAAGCTCATGGATGGCCTCTCCCTCTACCACCCCAACTCCAAGCATTTGGCGAAAGACTGCTAGCTGCTCAAACAATATGTCTAGGAGCTCTCTAAGAAAAAGACCCAGCCAAAGGAGGCGCGCCGCCGACACAAGGCACTGACAAGGCACTTCCCGGTTTCCCACATCCCCATGTTGAGCTCAACCATATCTATAGAGGGTCAGGCGCCTAAGAGTCCAAGTGCAAGCAAAAGCTCATCGAGCGCGAGATCAACGCAGTCATCTCTAACCCCCCATAGTACCTTCGCTGGTGAGAGGTCTCCGTCACGTTCGACCGCTCTGACCACCCATACTAGGTACCACACCCGGGTCGCTACCCACTCATCCTCGACACAGTCATTGAGGGTGTACGGCTAAAGAGGATACTCATTGATGAAGGCAGTGCCCTTAACATATTTTTCCCTAAAACTTTCAAGGATATAGGATTACCTTGCTCTCTACTCCGCCCGAGCAAATCCCCGTTCCACGGTGTCATCCCAGGCACCTCCTCAACACCACTCGGACAGGTCACCCTCAAGGTCACTTTCGGCAACCCTGATAACTTCCGCACAGAGAACATTGTCTTTGAGGTGGCCGATTTCGGAATGCTTACCATGCTATCTTCCTAGGCCAGCAATGGCTAAGTTCATGGCCGTCCCGCACTACGCCTACACCATGATGAAAATGCCGGGCCAAACAACATCATCTCCCTCCAAGCCGATATCAAAAAATCATTCATCTGCGAGAAGGAGAGCTGCGAGATGGTGCAATCCATTGAAGCCTCACTACATCAAGCGGAAATCATCGCCGACGCGCCCACTCGGTCACCCGGTGACACAGAGTTACTTGCTGCCAAGACCTCTCTCGAACCGACTGATGTGCCGACAAGAAGATCATCCTAGACTCAGCAACTCCATCCAATACAACTATCATCGGGGCCAGCCTCAGCCTCAAATAGGAATACGCGCTCGTCACCTTCCTCCGGGCCAATAGGGACATTTTCGCTTGAAACCCTCAACTGTCAATGCTTCATTTCGATGAACAGACTAAGAACCAAGTCTACATATTATAATTCCATAGAAATCAGAGAAGTTGATTATTCTCAAGGGTAGTAGCCTCATTAGTCATAGTCAGGCGAAAGCTCCATTACCTTGGAAAGTAAGCTCGAAATTAAATTTGGCTTACCTTATAGCCATTTCGCTTGGAGGTTCAGCCAAGTAAAGCAATTGGGTAGGACCCCGAGAGGCCAATTGCCAGGTATCAACAGGATCACACCAACCTCAGGTTAAGAGGGTGCATTTCAAGGTACACCTGACCTGCTGTACCAATAGCTCAGCCTACGAAAGCAACAACTAGAAACGCTCATAGCCTAGATAAAAAGGCCAATCAAGCAGTTTCTTAAAATACTTGTAGTTTGGACCAGGAGCAGTCCAGAGCAAACTCAAAACCTGTGGATTTACTAAAGTTAGTTAAAAGGTATCAAGAAAGCCCCATCAAATTTCTGGCCAACAGGGCGAATTCCCAAGTTACCGATGTTAACTATGCAGACTAAGGAAAGGAAGATCGTTGAACTCCTGCAACCAGATCAGGGTCAGAGCGAACAGAATCAACCAGTGTGAGTCAAAAAGAAACCGCATGAGTCAGTGGACCAATCCATCACCACCCACACCCCACATTCTTTCTATCTAGCCCCGAATCTCGGGACGAGATTCCTGTAAGGGGGGTAGGTTTGTCACGCCACGATTTTCGATTGGGATTAAAAAATTAAATAATGTGTCTCTATAAATTATATTAAAAATTAAAAGTAAATTATCAAGTGAAATTAATAAGAGAATTGAAATTTCCTTTTAAAAATCATGGCTAGAAATATTTTTATAATATTCTCCATACCCTAAAGTACTCTTTGAAATTTTTCAGAAAATTTTGGACCTCCAGAAGTAATTTTAATAAAACAAAGTTCATTTATGCAATTAAATAAAAAGAAAACAAATTAAAATCCTCCCCTACTATTCCTGGGCCACTTTTGGCCCAGTCCTCAGAAGTCTAATTCACGTCCCTTCTCGCTCCTCCCCGCGGCCCGGCCCGTTGCCTCTCTACGATTCGCGCAAAGTCCATGTTACCTCCCACTTTTCTCCCTCAGTCGGCCCAGTCCGCTCAGTCTACCGGCCCACCCCCTCGCGCAAAGTCTAGTTCGCCCCTCCTTCCTCCCGAGTCGCCGACAGGTGGGGCCCACCTGTCAGGCGCGTCCCTAACCTCCGACCAAAAGACCCGGGCACCGCCGTGCCCACGACGCCATCGCCACCCGCGCACACGCCCCGGCTCCCGTGCCCACGCCAGCACGTGCGTCTGAGCCGCCTCTCTCGCCCGCACGCATTTCCCCCCACTCCTAGCGCATATCGGGACCAAATCGCTGCCAACACCCCATGTCGATCATCGCACTCCACCACTTTTTTTGGCAACCTCTGATCTCCTCGCCGCCTTCCCGACCCTACAAAGTGCTTCCCGTGCATCCCTCTCACTTTTCCCGAAGTTTTCCCAAGCCGTCGCGCTTTTTCTCGCTCTCTCCGCGCCGCCCCTCTCTCCGCCGCTCGCCGCCGTGCTCCAGCGAAGCTTCGCCGCCTCCCCGGGCCGCGCCACACTGCGTTGCCGCCACCACGGCCTTCGCCGCACCCCGCCACACCCCGTCCGCCGCTTCCCAGCTGCCGATTCCACCGTGAGCGCAAGCCGCCGTCGCCGTTATTGTCCTTCAGCCACTGTTTCCCACCACCTCGCGCGTCCCCGAGCCATGCCATCGCCTTCGCTGGCTCCGGGTCGTCGAGCCGAGCCGGCCTCCCCTCCGCCACCGCTGCCGGGAGCAGCCGGAGCCCACCGCCCATGTCGCCACCCGAGTGTCGGCTGTCTTCTCTCCGCCATTCGCCCGCGCCGCTCTCCTCCCGTGCACGCTCGGTGAGCCATCTCCATTCCTTTTTCGTCTTTTCCCGCCGCTCTCCGGTGCGCACCGCCATGCCGATGGCTGCCGCAGGTGACCATCGGTCGCGCGCATCATCGCCGCGCCGCTTTGGCTAGTCGGCGGCGGTCGCCGCCCTTTCACCGGGTGCGTCCGAGTCCGTCGTTGGACAGATCGGGCCATCCATGTGGTAGCCCACGTGGCCGCCACATTGGTGCCCCGTCGACACCACATGGCACACACGTGGCGCACTCTCCCACACCATCGTGGACTTGGTCCACGGTGGACCGGCCTGTGGACCCGCTGATGCGTGGGGCCCGCCTGTCGGCACCGGTACCCATCGCTGGCGCAAGAATTCACCTTTTGCTTTTAGAAAATAAATAATAATTACATAATAAATCAATTTAATTTCCAAAAATTTATTTAAATGGCCCAAAATTTCTAAAATTCATATCTAATTTATGAGAACTCCAAATTGGGCCATTAAACTTGCAAAATTTATCTAAAATTGAGCTCTATATGTTTGTTTACTTCCCATGTACTGGTTATTTGGTTTTTATTAGCGTTTTTCCTCATTTTGCTTGCCAGCGTGTAGACTCTGCCGTTTCGAAAGTTTGCACTCACAAGGAAAAGAGTTCGGAAGATTGTTTGAAGAAGCAAGGTAAGTCACATTCCTCCTTGAAGCATGTTGAACATACTTTATAAATATTTTACCGTTTGCAAATAAAATCGCATGTTTTGCTAATTACATGGGAATTGTGACTACCTATCTGCTTGCTTGTGCCTTGTTTACTTGATGTCCATTCATTGCCAACCTGGGTGATTAATTTGATTAGCTCACGTCACTTATGTTGACCTTGCTATAATTATAGACACTAGACATGCTTAATTACTACTAGCTCACTTAATATGATAATCACCTTAATTATTTTAGTATCTGATGAGCAGCGAGCTCGAAACACCTAGCCATACTTATTTGTCATAGTTACCAACCTAAAATGTGAACTAATGGTGGGCTGTGGGTGCATGATTTTGCTTGTCGCACCCATGACAATTAAGAACCGGTTTGCGAGAAACCCTTGAAGACTTACCCATCCTTACCACAAGCAAGAATGGGCAAGTGTTGAACTTGTAGTGTATCTTTTCCCTGGCCGACGTACCCAGGTAAGGGTGGGCGTGATGGAGTTTGGATGGACCGGGCAAGGTCTATGTGGCTTCCGGATTCACCAAGGCATAAAGGGGGCTACCTACCCTGGATTTAGGGGTAGGACAAAACCTGCAATGTGGTATCGCTTGGTCAGGGAAAGTTATGCGAAGGGTCTTGTCACAATCACTCGTATGGTAACGTGTCCGGCCAGGTACGGTGACATATGGTGGATTGTATATTGGGGTACAGTTGTATACCTCTGATCAGAGTAGAACTATTCAAATAGTCATGCTCGCAGTTATGGGCGATCGACCAGCTTCACCGTGATTAGTCCTACCTTTAATAATTTGACCTAATGAACTGGTTTAGTTCAGGTGGGATGGTTGGGCCTGTTTAACATGGTGTAGCATTGTTTGGTGAAGAATTAACATTGAATTAATTAATCAACAGTTTTATATTTTAAACTATAAAGGTTTACAATCGTATTTATGCAAATAGCCACAAGCCTTTCTTTGTGTCCCCTTGCACATATGCATCATCGACGTGGCTTGTTTGGTACGGTGGTTGTACTCAGTCTTGCTATCTTTCCCCCTTTCCAGAAGTGGTGCTTATGAGTCAAAGATGAAGTTAGAAGACCAAGGCTCATACCTCTATTGAGTTTGCCTGTGGAGTGGAGCTGAAGCCTCGCTAGGATCGTCCTTCCTTTCCGCTGTTGTTCTCTTTTCGGTGTGAGGACTAAGTGCCTTTGTTGTAAGTATTTTACCGTTTATTTATGTTTGGGTCTGTTTATTGATTTGTCATTTTGTGTACCATGGTTGGTTCCTGGACAAGGATTATGCATAAAATAGTCTGGAAATTTGGCTAAATTTCTGGGTGTGACAGGATGTCACATTTGACTTTGATGATGAGTGCTTGCATGCCTTTGATATCCTTAAAAAGCACTCATCTCTACTCCTATAATTCGACTGCCCAACTGATCGCTACCCTTTGAAATCATGTGTGATGCCAGCGACTTTGCGGTAGGAGCAGTCCTTGGACAAACCAAGGACAAAAAACATAATGTCATAGCCTATTCTAGCAAAACTCTAACTGAAGCTCAACTTAACTATGCTACCACTGAAAAAGAGCCTAGATGTTGTTTTTGCTATCGATAAGTTTAGATCTTACTTAGTAGGAGCCAAGGTAATAATTTATACTAATCAAGCTGCTTTGAAATACCTGCTCACTAAGAAGGATGCTAAACCTAGGCTATCAAGGTGGATTCTTATACTCCAAGAATTTAACATTGAAATAAAAGATAAAAAGGGAGTAGAAAATTCTATAGCAGACCACATGTCTCGTATGCATTACACTAACGTGTAGGAATTGCCAATCAATGATTTCCTACGAGACGACATGTTACTTAAGGTGACCGACTCCAACCCATGGTATCCGGACATCGTGAACTTCATTGTCACGGGATATGTCCCGCCAGGAGTGAACAAGAAGAAAATGATATATGAGAGTTGTCACCATCTTTGGGAAGAGCTACGCTGATGGATTGTTAAGGAGATGCATCCCGACAGCTGAAGCTACCAAGATCATTGAGAGGTGCCATGCAGCCCCGTACGGAGGGCACTACGGTGCATTCCGAACACAGGCCAAAATAAGGCAAAGTGGATTTTTTTTGGCCAACAATGTATGGCCAACGTCCTATGATTGCGAGTACATCTTGGTGGCTGTCGACTATGTGTCCAAGTGGGTAGAAGCTATGCCATGCAAAGCTTCTCATGCTAAACATGCCCAAAAGATGTTTCACGAAATCATCCTTCCTTGTTTTGGGACGCCAAGGTTGGTGATAAGTGACGGAGGGTCTCATTTCATTGATAAGACCTTCCAAAACTTCCTAAAGGAGCTTGGAGCACAACACAATATAGTCACTCCATACCACCCCCAAACAAGTGATCAGGATGAAACTTCAAACAAGCATATTAAGAATATTCTACATAAGACCATTCAAGAGATGGGGAAGTCATGGAAATGAAAACTACCATATGCACTTTGGACATACCGGACTACATACAAGATGCCACTTGGCATGTCACCCTACCAACTCGTCTATGGAAAAACGTGCCATCTACCTATCGAGTTGGAACATAGGGCATACTGGGCTATCCAGAAATGGAACGTGGATTTTAAGCAAGCCGGGGTCCGTAGGAAGATGCAGCTCTCCGAGCTAGAAGAATGGAGGGACAAGGCTTATCACAATGCCATGATTTACAAAGAGAGAACAAAAAGATGGCATGATAAGCGGATCAAGCCGAAGGAGTTCAAGCCTGGGGATAAGGTCTTATTGTTCAACTCAAGGGTCAAGCTATTCGGTCATGGAAAACTCTAAAGCAAATGGGAAGGTTCATTCACCGTCATCAACACGTCATCACACGAAGCAATCACACTCCAAAATGACAAAGGTAACATCTTCAAGGTAAATGGCCATCGTTTAAAAGTTTTCATTGAACTGGTCGGACTTAAAGATCATGAGTTGAATGTGGTAAATTTGGTCGATTTCCACGTCTTACCGAGATTTTCACGAAGACTTCAGGGCTGGACCCAATCTAGCCCAAGCCTAATTATCCTAACTCTTGAACTTCCATCCTCCATGTACCCATCTCCAATAAGGTTAGTTAAGGTAAGCTTTCTTCCATTCAAATCAATAAAGATTGAATAAAATAAAGTTCCTCGGTTTAGCCCACTGGTAGAACTGCCATTCGTTTCCACTTGTGTTTTGTTTTGAATAACGTCCACAGGTACAAGAACAAGTGTGGGGGTGTCCCTCGGATTATTGAAGCAAAATATCTCAAGAAACACCCACCATAATGTTGCACAAATTTGCACGGGCTAGTAAAAAAGAAAAAGCAGCATGAATGGAACCACATCGGGCTCCACTCGTCTTCACATTTTCCCGATGCGAAGGTTTGCAATTCCTAACCCTCTATCACCCTGTTTCATAATTTTATAAAACCTTATAGCACTATGATTATGATCCTAAGCTGATAATCCATGCATGGAAACATGATTTATTTCGGTTGGCTCACATACATTTTATTCCTATGACATTCACTTGTTGTTTGTGAAATCACATATTTAGGGAAAGCATGTTATCTAAGTAATTGACGAATGAGATATAGTCTGGTAATAAGTAACTTTGTTCCATACTGCATAAGATGCTTGGGTATTTTATTTTGAAAATCCAAAAACCATAGCTTTACAAACACCTCGATGATGTTTTATTCCCACCAGAACCATATGTTGATCTTCATGATAAAAACTTATACATATGATGCTTGTAATCATTTTGAGTTTTGTCAAATAGTTAGACCCTTGTTAGAATCTTTTTATGCCTTCATGATCAAATTCTTGTGCATAACCACCGTATAAAAATTGCTCCCCCTCTACATTAGAGGTTTAGCAAAAAATATCCCATTCACCACTATATGCACATTTCTACTCCGAAATTCTGCATCCATCATCAGCTCTCCACCAAATAAAGACTCCAAATAATTATGATTCTCCATCCTCCTATCCATGCCAAATGAGCCATGAGCTAAAAGAATATATATGAAAAAGCGATGGTAGAAAACCATAATGCTCACAGGAGAAGAAATAAAATATTCTCGAGCATGAAAAAAGTTTCTAGCCATGATCTCTTAATAAAAGATAGGGAGGAGAATCATACAAAAAAGAGTCACCAAAATATGTTTTCTTCTTTTCATCCTTTCACTCCCATACCCCCTTCCATAATTATGCACAAGCTTGATCATGGTTGCATGACTATTATTCTTCTTGGATCAACTTTTTGACTTTACAAAATATTTGATGCAAGTATGCCTCGTGATTTTCCCTACCTTGAGCCCCACATAAGCCTTATTAGAAGTAGGAAAACATAGGCAAATCAGTGCCTTGATGAGGAATCAAAACACATTGAGTGACATGAGAGAATCATCCGAGGAGTAAAGCTATGTTTTTCCATTTTGAAAACTTATTTAAAACCCCAAGTCATTTAAGCAGAAGGAATGAAACTTAAAACTAGATTGTTCCATTCTTCAATAACCCAAGATAACATGATACACACATTCAGATTCACAGATATAGGTGTGTTTTGGAATAACTTGTATGTCAGCACTGAACCAAAAGAAGTCATTGTCCACCTTAGCACTTAACCTTTACTCGAGGACGAGCAAGAGACTAAGTGTGGGGGAGCTTATTGACGGTCCTTAACTGCTAAAATCCAACCATCAATTCCTGCATAAAATGAACAAAGGATGAACATCAACGTAGTTGTATGGTTATTTACTAATCCTTTCCATAAGTGTAGGTGAATATTTGTATGCAGGTGAATAATACATCGAAAAGAAGTGAAAGCATGCTTTTGTGGCAAAGAAACACAACTCCGACCAATCGACGCTCACTACGTCAGCATCCCATGGATTGAGGGGCCCACAAGTCAGCTTGACTTAAAGTGGAACAAACCACCCTCAACCGCCATAGGGGCCCACATGGAAATCACTGGTGAAATACGGTGGAGAGAGGCGGTGGCCAGGGTTCGGCCGAACCAGCCCTAGCTCCCATCTTCTCCACCGACCATGTGGCACATCCTCAACCATACACAATGATGGTTGTGCATGGTTGGCGGTTGCAAACCGACTATCAAACCGCCATTGGAGGCTATATAAGGAGGGGACTTCACTTCATTCAACACATAACACAAGAAGATCAAAGCTCCATTCCAGGCATATCTCTAATTCTCTAGTGCTTAGAAAATAGGGTAGAGAGTGAGGGGTGGTCCAGAGTAGTACTGGGTACTCGGCACCGACCTCCGATCTTGTACCTCGACGGATGCTTATTCAAATCAAGTAAGTGTTCGTGATTTACTATGGTTGTTTTACTTTACATAGAGTAATTACTTTACTACATTTACTTATGGGATCATCATCCATTCTTGGGTGCTCTAGTCTAAGACCCCTGATGAAGATGGGTGTTCTTGGCCAAGATTAGAGTAGTAATCATTAGCTTAGACGTGGTGTCTAGGCTGAAGTTTACCTTTGTTTGCCGCATACTCCACGGGTTGTAAAGGTAGGGGTAGGTGGTGACAGCCCTATCCGTCCTTTGTAATCCTCCACATTCGGGTTCATCGTAGAGCTTGTGGGCCGGAGTCACTCGGCAGGCCGAGTGTAAGTCGACGCCCAAAGTAAGTAATTAGAGTAAGGAAATTATCATCTATCTAAAGCCTCAACCATAGAAATCCTCTCTATACCCTCGCCTACATATTCTTGGTGTCCTTGGATGAACCTGACCCTTTGATAATTCACACACGTTCCCTGTGAAATTCGACACCTTGGAATACTCCCGGGTGAAGTATGACAATGGTATTTTGTGCGCTTGCGGATTTATCAGTGACCATAAGAAATACCAACATGGCTCCATTCCTTCGCGGCATGGACGCACTAACCACATCCACTTGGTCCTACGCCTGCTCCACCGCCACGAGGCTCCCACGGCAACATTACACAAAGCTATGATGCTCGACAAGATAAGTTCATATATTATAGCAAAAGAGTTTCACAACCCTAATTAACAGTTTCATGTAGGACCCAAAAAAGAAACGTGTTCACAAATCAAGATCGCCGACAAGAATTATAGTAGTGGGCATTGCTTCTTCCTCAAGCCTCTGAGCTTCCTCCTCAGAGCAGTCGGTGGCGTACCCCTCCCTGACGGCCTCCAAGATGACTCGTGGATAATGTGACTTTACCACCGCCAAGGCGTGACCGGCGTTGCAGGTGGTTGCCATCTCCGTCATCCTCCTCATGGCAGTCGACCCCTTCGGGAGCACCTCTCCCACCCGTGTCCATAAGTCGCCTCTTCAAGCCGAGCTGGTAAAAGGAGTCAGAGCATTGGCTTCAGAGCCTTGATCAAGCCCTCGCGTGAAGACCGGGCAGCATCTACTTCACATTGAAAATGTTCCCAATTGCACCCGGGTCCTCTCCTATCACTCGACAATCTGCACCTGCAACTTTTCAAGCGCCGCCGACTTGTCCCCAAGAGCCTCCTCGACACTGGTTTTCTTGGCAACAACAGCGACAGTCTGTTGATGAGAAATTTTCCCACGCACTGGCCTGAGAGATCTGCTTAGCTCTAGTGCAGGTCCAAATTAGATTGCCTTCGGTGTATAGGGCGTGCCAGTTGGTTTGATCCTGTAACCAACAAGAAACAATAAATAGGCAATTTGGTTAAGATTAGATCCTACTCGATCGACTATAATATCCATAATACACAATTACTACTCCAAAACACATTTAGACTAAGTGATTGGGATAGATCGATAGCATACCGAGACAGTATAAATCACTTATATCTAAAAGCACATTAGAATAATAATTATATATATTTATAGCCTAGTCGATGTCGTAGATCTAATGTGAATCGGCTAGTACTCCGATACAGTTTTATACTAAGATATTATTCCAAGCTAAATACGCTAAACAAGGATCAATCGACTGTTAAGATGGCTTAACAGATTGATGTCGGGCTTAGCACATTTAACTAGAGTAAGATCTTAATATAAAAGGCGGCTCTAACACATCTAACAGTAATAAAACATATAAGATGGCTAAAACAGGTAAGATCGGCTGAAACTCCGATACTATCTCTAATAGCAGTCATTGAGCCGAATAGATCTATTTGATTCTAAAAGCGACTTAATAGATCAAATTGATGCAGCATTAAGTACAAAAAAAAGCATAAGATCTATATAGGCTAATGAAAACCTTTCAAGATGGTGGATACGCCATATAACTCAAATCAACTCCAAGATCTAATCCTGTCGGCTGTTATCTTCGAGGAGATGCTAGCCGATCGTGGGTTAGATCTAGGCATTGATCTAGATTATATGACGTATATGATAAATTAAGCAATTTGTAATAACAAGATCAGAGTGTCATGATGATGGAAGCACTAACCTCGATAGCACAAACCGCTTGTAACAAGGAATTACCTTGCTCGGAGATCGGAACCCGATGCAGCCCAATGCGAGGCAAAAACTTATCGAGATTGCAAGTAAAAGTAAAAGGTGGCGATGCGCCGAGATTGTATTGAGTTGATTTGATTCCTTCCAAACAACAAACCCTCAGGCCTTATTTATACCGGGTTACAACAAAGTCCTTATAGGACACGACTTCTATCATTATCTACTATTCATAGTACGACAATATCCCGGGACGGGGTCCCATGCCGTGTTACACAAGTAAACTATACAAAATATCCTAAATTACAGATACAATTGTCGTTATAGGACCTTATCTGTAGATGGCAACATCTTTGAAGTATTTGAAAACCGAATTCAATGATTATCTTTAAGCTTTCCTTCCGGAATCGGTGTCATCTGCTTTTCCCAATCAAAATCGGCTATCGGCTACCCTGTCCGACTCGGACTCAACCGACTGGCTCCTTAGCCAATCCGGACTCAGCCGACGCGGCCTCTGTTTCCGAGAATCGTCCGCTCCCTTGATTCCGCTTCAATCCTTGCTTCAAACTCGGGGATTTGCCTACCAAATTTGGTCGTTAACACAGTCGTGGTTTGGGCAGCTGACAAACAAAATAGCATAAACCAACTGCAAACAACCAACATGGCAGATAGATCCAACAAAGGACTTACTCTCGAGCTCGTCACATAACACACAAGCAGCCGCTTCAGACTCTTGAAGACGTCGCTCCAATTCTGCCAACCCCGCCTTCCCGCCAGTCTCCTCAGCCTCATTCACCTTCTTCAACCACTTAGCAGTCTCGACTCTCCCCCTTTCTCTCTCCCAGTCAATTGAGAATACCATAAACATCAAGCTCCACAACTCGGCAACTACCACAACCATGAAATTTTGGACTTACCTTCAGCATGTAGCTCCTCAATATGATATTGGAGCAACCTTTCCCGCCAGTGTCGTCCTTCACGTCCTTTTTGGCCCTGGTTCTCCACCCACTAGACAGATCAATGGATTATTTCAATATCCTGTACATTGTCAAATACATGCTTTAAGGCCTTGCTCTTGGCTTCCGACCGGTCAACGATTTTCTACACAACTACACATGCCGAAATTGAATTCTACTTCATGCCATGATGGCTCACCCCTCATGCCATCATGTCGGGGGCTACCTGGTGCAACCAACAACAAAATAAGTTCATTTACTCCACGCCATGATGATCACGCTCATCCCACCATGGAGTCGGGGCTACTCGGTATAGATACTAACCTGCATTTTTCATAGAAGTGTTATCCCAGCGCCGTACATCGCTTCGGCATTGGCCTTGTCGCAGCATCATCGACCCTCTCTTCATGGCGTCCCTTTCTCCTGGCCTTCCTAGAACCACATCCCTTTCCTCCTTCCTTCCTGAAACCAAGATGCTTGGAGGGGAGATATAGGCCTTGTCGAAGGTAGGGCTCGCCTGATGTGGGAGATCTATTCGACATCATCATCAACACTGGCAGCCTCTTTGCCTTTACTACGAGCCAGAGGCGGCTGAGTACCCGTGGTGTTCGGCCCCAGCTGGGCACTCGTGGCGCTTGGTGACGGAGAAGACCTTGGCGCAGCGCCAGGAAGAGGAGAAGACCTCAACGTAGCACCAAGTGAAAGATGACTTCGCAACAGCACCCGGTGGAGGAGACCCAGAAGCATCGTCGGCAACGCGACTGGCTTCATCTTTCCCATCGTCATGGTCACATCGTTGGCACCCGACTAGTCCTCGTCGGTTGTAGTTGGCCTATCTATGATGTCGGCTGCAGCTGTGGCCGGCTTGTCTGGCTCAGATTCGGCCTGGGCGGAAGCGTCGATTTTCTCTTTGGCAGTCACTGCCTTACCTGGGTCGGCCTACATCGAGACCCTAGAACACAAGTCGACCAGTAAAATAACAGTCAAGGACGAATTCACATGATGGCATACGGAACACGACTATCTTGATCACCTACCGGGTGGATCGGCGTATCTTGGGGAAACCAGTCAACTGCGGCCTGGCTGGATCCCGGGTGTTGGCTCTGGGTCAATTCATCCCATGCGTCGCTGCTGCTGTCCCCGTCTTCCCCATTGCCTCCGCTGTTGTTGTTGTCCTTGTTGTTGCCCCCGTTTTCTCCATTGCCGCGGCAGCTCGGGTGCCCGAGTGGGTTGCATCCTTCTTCTTCATTTTAGACCCGTTCTGGCGGACTCGACAGCCTGCTTGCCCTTCCCCGGCATGGCTGCAGCAACCTTTGGCTTTGTCGTAGCCCTGCCCACCTTGGGCCCGCCTATGGGCTACTAGGTCCTCGGGGTTTTCGGCTACCGGGTTACGCCTCGCTTGAAAGGCCGTCCCCCCGACGAGCTATCGGTGGCATGCCCTAGCGAAGAAAGATAGTAGATTCGACGCGGCGAGGAAGACGAAGGGGGCACAGAACTATTCGATTTTGGATTTAGGGCAACGATCCTCCCGATTGGTTTATTATAATGCTTAGAACGCCTCGCGGGCTGGCCCACAAAAGGATTCCTTGATAAAGTGTATGATACCTCCTTGAAGGATAATAACTCGACTAGTTAGTCGGCTGATCACTCGAATAATAATTCGACTCCACAGTACTTACTCGGCAATACTGAGGTAAGTAGTTAGCTTGTTTCGCCTCTTTGAGACGACTTCATTGACTTTCAAGTCTTCATTAATCTTAGTACTTAGGGGCTACTATGGGGTACATGGTACCTAGGTACCCACGACATGACTCTTGGGCCGTATAACATAAGGTGGGCCAAGTCCTTTGGGTCCATCCGGTTTACTTGTATTTGAAAAAAGAGATTGAGGATAAGACAATCAATCTTATCGCATGTAAATGGATGATAGATGCCCGAATTATAAGGTCTATCTTATCATATCTAGCCGACCGCTCTAGTATCTATATAAGAGATGCCGGCGAAAGCCCTGGATGATTCTTCTATAAGCGCTACGTGCTATTTTTAAGCCGTGCTGTGCACCTACACAGATCTAATCTGCATACAACTGGAGTAGGATATTATCTATAGCTGAGAGCTGTGTTATTATTATTATTTAATTTAATATCTATAAATTAAATTATATTGCTGATAAAATATGAAGGTGACGTCCAAACGGCCCCTTATTCCACGTGTTCCAAACAACCAATTGTTAGTGATATGCCCTAGAGGCAACATGGAGATGTTGGATATCACGTCAATGTTTATGTATTTATGAATAAAGTGTTATTCAGTTTCATAAAATAGACATCTTGTATTGATCAATAAGTACGTGACTTATTTATGAGACTCTTTATGTATGAATCTATTTCTAAACGATCCCTGATCATATGTCATATTGTTGGAACAAATATGATTCTAAGATCGGCATGTTTATTGATTGATGATCATGTCTCATAGATCATGGGTATGAAGATACCAAATCAATCAACATGGACATATGTGTTGGAGAACACATTGTTGGATAGACCCACCATGAGACACTACAGGAATTAATGTGCCATTAGTTGGTCTCGGGTAGTGTTGGTACAAAGTCCTTAGACCTGAGATCACCATGGATTCCAACATGTGTAGTAGCCTACTTTGGGACTACCAAACGCTATTCTAATCGGGTAGTTATAAAGGTAGTTTTCGGGTTTGCTATGAAACATGGAGTGGGATGTGAGTGATCAAGATGGAATTTGCCCCTCCTTTGGAGAGATATCTGGGCCCTCGAGGTAATGGATTATGGAAATGCATGGCCATGCTAAGTTGATTGAGGAGTCAATCAACACACGATAATCCAATACGGTTCGAGTGAATGGTTAAGCTATTGAAGGGATGGCATACATCTTGCCTATAGCTTAACGGTATCGTGAGGCAAAGGGATTTGTGTACACATTACAAGTTCGAGCCGATATTATTCTTGTATACTATGGTGTCAATATGTGCTTTGCTAGGTGCCGCTGTTGACGGGTCGGTGAGTTGGACTCGGCGACGATCGGCTAAGTTAGACTATAGCCGAAACCAAGTATACCGAACCTACGGGTCACACGCTTAGGGGATAAGAACAGGCATTCGAGTTGGACTCGGATACGGCTCGATCGGATAGGGATCCGATCGGATAGAGTCCTATGGGCTTACGACGTATGGGCGGCCAACTCTATGAGATACGGATGAGATCCGATTCAAAATAGAGTCCTAATCGGCCACTAGTCCCAGTCGGCCAACTCTATATAAAGGAGGGAGGGGTGGAGAGCGCCACATGTCAATTGCATCGCGTGCAACGAAGTCGCCGAGATCAATCTCCACGGAAACCCTCCCACTTTCGAGCCAAACCCTAGCCTTGCATCGCGTGCTAGCACACGGGTGTTCGGCGTTCGTCCCGGACGTGTGGATACCGGTAAGCGCGCGCTACGTTGCGCGCCGTTGATCGGCTTCGGATCGGGCGCAATCGGAGCGATCGGCCGTGGTGGAATCGGCTGCGGTCGGGCGCATCGGAGCGAGGCGTGAGAACGCGGCCGGACGACTCGAATCGGCGATTGGCGAATCGTCTCTCTCGGAATCGGCTACACTGTTCGGATCGGATTGTCCCGATTGGCTATTCCGCGCACTCTACTCCAATCGGTAACGATCTATCGACCCTTACTTGCAAGTGTTCCTGGTTTGCGCGGTTAAAAGTTTTTGTTTTCGGCTAGCGTAGCTTCCGCGTAACCCTTCACCAATTGGCCTACCCGTTATCTTTGTGTTTCCATCGGTGACCCCACCTGATCATTCTATATTTCTATCCCCTCCAGTCCAGACTTGCCTTGCCGGCGCCTCAAATCACCCCAGTCGACCAGGCTGCTCCCAACCAGACTCCCACCGCCACCGGTTGCCATGGCTGCGGTCGCCAACATCGCCACAACCCTCCCCCTCCGCCCATCCCCTCATGCCTTCGCCGTGCCCGCAATGGTCTGTCTGCCCTTCCTCCGGCGCCGAGTGCGCTCCCGGCGCGTCGCCGCCGTCCAGCAGGATGCGGCCGTCTGGACCCCCGCCCCTGTCTCCTCCTTCGGCCCGGCCACCGCCGACGGCTCGCTCGTCCACTTTTCCGTGGACCTCTCCGACGCCGCCGACATCGCCGCGTCCTACAC
Source organism: Oryza australiensis (assembly GCA_019925245.2). Taxonomy (NCBI): domain Eukaryota; kingdom Viridiplantae; phylum Streptophyta; class Magnoliopsida; order Poales; family Poaceae; genus Oryza; species Oryza australiensis. The sequence goes on along the minus strand of JAIFGZ020000180.1, from coordinate 94,346 downwards.
CACGCCAGGGCAATATCTCCTAATCCGCGTCCCCGGCGACGACGAGCTCAAGCCGGCTTTCATGGCCATCGCTTCGCCTCCCGGGGGTGCCGGGTTCGAGTTCTTGGTCAAGACCGTACCTGGTACCACGGCGGAGAAGCTGTGTGGGCTCCGCGACGGGGACGTGCTGGAGCTTGGCGCGATAATGGGTAATGGGTTCCCCATCAGCAGGATAAATCCGCCAGATGAGGCGCAAACTGTGCTCCTCTTTGCTACAGGGACCGGGATCAGGTGATTGCTTATCTCTCTGATGAATGCTTGTTTTTGTGTATATGCTGAGCTGAGTTTAATGTGGTTAACACTGCATTAGTCAGTTGTCACACCTATTGCTTTAGTAGCATTTTGCAGTTTACACATAGTGTAGCATTTAAAATAGTTCTGAGCTATAACAAATTTCATCTGTATAAGCTTAGAAATATCGCAATGTTCTTCAGTAATTTTGAACATGCTGTCACTGTAATGCAACTTGTTTCTTTTGATGTACTTCATTAATCGGCCGACTCATTTACTTACTGTAATCCAGTTTGTAAAATAAATAAAGGCTGACTTAGTGGAAGAATGCAAGATGAGAAAACAACAATATCGTCGAGCAACAGTATCTCTAATAATGACCATAGGTGCTGACATAATTGTGTTATCTATTACTTATGCATATAAATCAAGCTAGAAAATTAGTACCTCACCTTTTGGTTCTTTCCTAAAAAGTGCCTTTTGTTTTTGTTTTGCTAAGGACCTCTTCAAACGTTCCTTACAGATGAAACAGATCACAAAAAAATACCTGTATGAAAAATTAACATGAGAAATGGATGGTATGTGTAGGAAGATAAGCAATTATGTTATACTGCATACGTATTTTTATTTAAATGGCATGTTTACTATGGCAGTAAGGTTAGGCAACGCACTTTGCCTTACAGCATATGCAATGTGACACAAGTTGAGGTGGCTCGATAAACAGCATGTGGTCCTGGGCCTGTTGGGGCACACACCCTCCGGCCACCGTCCCTGGTCAGTAGTCATTGCAAAATTTGCAGCGGTGGCTAGGCGGAAGGAATAGCCAAACCTTAGTTGTGTTGACTGTTTGATTGTTAGCCTTGATAAACCATATCAAGATTTGGTAACAACTGATATCTGGGCATGACAAAATGTTTGTCATTGAAGGATTGGGTAGATTGCAACTTTGGCAGTAGCATGCTGTTTTGGAAAATAGGTAGGGTAGCCTTTGGCTTGGAGCAAAGTAAAATGCCAATATGGATATGATTACGACGAATTGGTTCTACCTTCCTTCTATTACTCTATGTAAAAAGAGTGAATTTTCTATGACTGGTCTGACTTCTGTTATGAGAAATAGAATTTTTCTAAATGGATTACAAAATAAGTACTTTTAGTTTAGAATATATGAATTTGTAAGCATTAGTACTAAATAAACCAATAGCATATTTAATGCATCCAATCACCACCTTCCATGTCAGCTCAGCTGCCCCAGCATGTTGATTGGGCAGCAAAAGATTGTGAGCTATTTGTTTCCCATTGGATGGTCTGTAGATTGGCTAGTTTTGGCCTGGTATTACTAATTTCCTTTCGCATGCCAATTTTTTTTAGTAAGCCAAATAGTGCCCAATTTCCTTTGGCTTTCTCAATTTTTAGTACGAAATTTTTACAGGTTACAAATCAGCCATACTCTTGGTTTTGTTGATCTGCTTGGCCATCACCCCCATTTAGCCCCAAGGTTTTTTTAGGGAAACATGTAAGAAAGTAGGACTTAAGCTAACTTAATATCATGTAATCAAGGGTTTAAAAGAATCATGATTTTCATGTCTTAGTCTCATGGCCTCATGGGCCCAAAATGGCGATGGCAGTTATCAAGGAAGATGTCGTATTCTGTGAAAGCTTAGCTTATAATATAGCATAAGTTTTTATTAAGGGAAAACTTATATGATATGTCCCTACTCGAAATTGATTTGGAAAAGTAAAAAATAGTTTTTCCATATAAAGCATGTAAAACCGAACATTAAACTCTCATTTGCCAGTTTAGTACCTGTTCATGTGAAATTTAAGAGTATTTAAGATTCAAAGTAGTCTCTTATTCCTAAGAAGCCATAGAGGCAAACATAAAGTAAAGCAAAGAAAAAGAAAATTAAAGAAAAAAAATAGATGCCAATATTAATGTCTCATAGCTGCCTCCACTGTTTTCTAGACAATGTTCAGGCACTATTCTTGTGTTCTTCGAGCAACTTCATATGAAGTGACTAAGATAGTCATGAGAACTGAACATAAGAAGAGATAAAAGCATTTGAATGCAATTATGTTGATTTCATTTTTCTATAATGCAGCCTTGGGTAGAAAGATAATTTACAAATATGTTTTCCTGTCAACCTATTTCCCTAAACTTTGCCTTTAACTCTAATCCTCTCCTCCCAGCAGCTTTGTCTTTCAATTGTTGGATTTGTTGTTTTGTTGAGCTACTGCATACCATGGCCCCGGTTAGACCCTGCCTCAACGTGGCCAGAGGTGCACAATCTGCTGTGTACATAGCTGCAACCTGCCAATGCACCTGTGGCCTGTGCTGCCATTTTAGATTTAGCACGTGGAGATGTGGGAGGGAGACAGAAGACGCTCTAATAGAGTCTGACTCAACAGCTTCACATCTTCAATGCTTCATCAGTTTAACCACATATGGACCTTGTCTTACTTAACATTAGATGCACAGGGCTTCGGCCTTCATCTTGCTTCCCTCCATCTTCTATTCTTCCCCACTTTTGGCAGTGGCTTGGACTGAGCTCTAGCAAGGGAGTGTATTTGCCAGCACCAGTAGGTGTGGCTACACCCTGACTCTCCATATTGCTCGGTCCAACCATGCCTGCATCATCTTATATGTTTATGTAAATTAAATAGAAAAATGCATTTGTACTGTAGTAGTAAGGGATTCTGTTTTCTCTTTCTGCTCCTATATGTTTTTGAAGGGTTGTACCAATTTACTGGACCTAAAATGAACTGTTACTTCACATTTGTTATAATATTGTAAGAATGTTTAGTTGTTAGTTAGCATTTGGCAAGGACATGTACATGATGTTAGTTAGCGTTTGTCAAGGACATGTATTTTGTTTGTAAAACCCAAGAGCAGGAAAAGGTTTCCTTGCTTCTAAGGGAGATCAACATGCTGTTATCTTATTTGCTGGATAGGAAAGACAGGGCTAAATTTGTCTTGAATGTTGATACATCTTTCATGATAATTTATTCTTCCTCCATAATGTTGCTGACTGTCTGGTTTGGTGATAAAGTATAGTCTGGCATCCTTTTGATGGAATCCTGCCCGGGTTAATTTGTATGTTAATCATGCAGTCCGGTTCGATCACTTATTGAGTTTGGTTTTGCTGCGGATCAAAGAGTTGATGTACGACTTTATTACGGTGCCAGAAATCTCCAAACAATGGCATATCAGGTTGAGACTTCGAACTTGCCTTCATTCTGCTCTATGTAAACAATATCTTCACACAAACCTTTTCTCCCTGGCAGGATAGGTTTACAAACTGGGAGTCAACTGGGCTTAAAATAATACCGGTATTGTCACGAGCAGATGATAGTTGGAAAGGAGAACGGGGATATGTTCAGGTAATATATGAAAACTCCAACATTAGTGTAATTTTGTTATATGTTCATAGGTACATACAACCTTATATCATACATTTTCATTTTCCAGGATGCTTTCTTGAAAGCCCAGAACATTGCAAATCATTTTTCTACTGGGGCACTGCTCTGTGGACAAAAACAAATGTCTGAGGCATGTTTATCCTCTCTTTTTTGTACTTTTGCACATTCGTATTGTTATGTGTTCTACAGGTTATAAGTATTATGTTAGGTTCTTGTGGCCATAGAGCTGAAACCTTAAGGATATATTTCAATACTATGCAGTAAATACTCCAAAAGGGAACCTTTTTTTTCCAGGTCGATAGCTATTTGTTCTGAAAAAAAGAAAAACAATTTACACTTCTGTAGCAATCAAATGTCGCCCTGCACTTAGTGTAGTTCCTAGATTCTTATCATAATTGTGATAAACCCAATGCTGACTGTTGCAAGAACATATAGCTATATCAAACCACCACTAGCTGTTGCACTTTATTTTGTGTGCTCAGATCTGTATTACATCTTGAGATAAAACTAATTTGATTCACCCTGAAATTTTATTGAAGTCTGCAAGTTTCAGTCAGGAGCTAGTAATGTTAGTTTGCATACTTATGAATTGGAGTAAATCCACATCATGAAGTGTCCAATACATACGTTTAATCAATATAAAATTCAGATTTGGGTATAAAACGTTATTCTCTCCATAATAAGACGTTTTGGTCTCTCCATCACTCATCTAGATTCACTAACATCCTTATGAATTTAGACACATATATGAAGCATATACATATACCCATCTATGAATCTATTTAAAACCCAAAATGTTTTATATTGTGAAACAGAGGAAGTACGATATGCATGTGGTAAGTAAAATTTTAAGTAGTTTGAATTTAGTTCAACTATAATCATTATAATATTATATATTGAGAAACAAAGCTAAATATTTGTTGATATTTCTATATATATTGTAATAGAAAACAATGGTCAAAGTTATTTTTTGGAGACTGTGTCATTGTCCGAAACGACAATTGCTTTCAACTTGGAGGGAGTAATCAATTTTTCTATGTTGGACCTAGCATTGAATTGTGGTACATTGAGGTCATCTTCTTTGGCGACAATAGATCTATCTAGGGGTTGGCAACGGAGCGGGGCTGGTGTGGATTGGACAGGAACAGCCCCGGCCTCGGGGTGAAGAGTGGGGCGAAATCAGTCCCTGGCCTCTCCGAGGCCCCATAGTGGCCTCTCAGAGGAGCACCGGACACACCATATCAGATGGAGGGAGTGGAGGTCAAGGCCAGCCGTCAGCCGCCTTCGACCACCACGCTTCGGGATAGAGGAATAGGAGGTCGAGGCCGGTTGCCGTGTCGGAGCCCCGGCCACTGCTGCATCGAGATGTAGAGTCGAGGTCAAGGGGTAGGCCCGCGACGACGGGTGTAGCGTAGTGGTGTGGCTAAATGCATGCCTAGCACAGATCGAGGGACACGATATCGAAGGGGAGGTCTACGACGGCGAGCGTAGCACAGAGCAGGCGTGACTGCTTGTGGCGGTGTGGGATGGATTTTTGTTGGGATTGAGAGATTGACATAACAGGATAGTGTTTTCTTGATGGGCTTTTGTGGAGTCTCTTTTCTCATCTCCTTTGTATGTGGGACCTCGCCGGTTACCCACAGGTAAAACATATAACCCACTCCCGGCCCCGGAAGCAGTTGGGGCCTCGCGCCAGTCAACCCGCGGGTGAGAAAATTGCCCTGCCTCTGGCCCCAATGGGAAATTGCTATGCCTAGTTCTATCTAGTTTAAGTTAGTATTGTTGGTTGAGAAGCGACACTATGCAGATAGCTAAACTTTATGACCTAAGTACGGCCTTTACCCATGTTAATGATGTGAACATTTCTTTTCAAAGTAGGGTTGTGGTTGGCTGCACCATGACACACCACTTCTTTGGAGTTGCACAATAATGTTACCATATGCTTGAGCGTGATGAGGAGTCCTTCATGACCTCACTTTTTAGATAGTTAATATGCACATGGATCATGATGTGTAACAATCTGTTGGTGAATTGGAATTACTCCACCTAAGAGGTCTAGGGAGGAATATGCCAAACAACCTCCATGTGACCATGTGCCTTACACCTATCAATGGCGTTTGATAGAGGACGTCACAGCCAAACCGGTCACCAAGCCAACTGCGTCTAATAAGCCACCTTCAATGCCTACACCAGTGCCCTGACAGGGCGCTAGCAGCCCTCAACCCCAATGTAAGGCCTTAAGTCTTTGTCCAATTAGCTCGCCCAAAGGAAATGACCAATCGAAGCCGGGAGGCTATGTTAGCATTGACTAGGAATTTTGGTCTCATATACCACTACATCGCCCATGGGGTTGTACTACGAGAGAGTTGGAAGAGCCTAGCAAGCCAGCGAGGACGTCTAAATATCACTGCATGTTATCATCATCCACACTAGTAGAACATTGTAGCTGCTAGCTCTATCAAGGGCACCTCCATTGTGTTGCCTCATGGTCTCCTCATGTCACAACTATGTGCACGAGACGACGCGTGTAAGCTTGGCATCACCAATAACAATTGGGTGACAAGCACTTGGCTTAGCAAAAGGGTGATTAGTCCTCTTGGAGGATTTGACATTGTCAATGTATAGTTGTTTAAAATGTTGGGACCTATATGGAAATTTGATGGCCCGTCCATGTCCTTACGTGGCGAACCATCTCGACATCTCATCACATGGCATGGCTTAGAGGCCACACCATGTGAGTTGAATACCTAATCCTCTACAGCGATAGATCTTATATTGGTTGTGTGGATACTATAAAATGTTTATCTAGGATTATGACTTTGTTTAGCTATCCAAGCTTGTGAAGGACTTTATTGAGGGACCAAAGGTGAGCTTACATTCCAAGCTCTTAAAATTTTCGTCGACCACTAGCTTGTCTTGTAGATCCTAACTTCAACACCTCTTGCAGTCGATTGTGATGCCTTGGGTCTAGACTTTAGTCCGATTCTCCATCAAGTTGATTCCCTCCTTGCTTTCTTCAACAAGGCAGACATACTTTAACACAAAGTTATTGTCCTAGGAGTAAGAGTTGATCCAACTAATTAAGGTTTTCTTCCAGTAGCAGTGAAACGCTCACAGCTCTGTAATTCCAATTGATATGAGCAGGGGTGGCCCAATCTTTCTGTGAGTTGATAACTACGATTTGGGAGAGAAGTTGATGACCCGACTACAATTGTAATAGACGTTGTGTTGCACCTTAGCGATTGATACACCTCTTCATCAGTTGTTGATCTTGTCTGTTCAGATCAACCTTATTCCTACAAGTAAATCGAAGAAACAAATAAGAACAAGATTAAAGTAATTGATAATGCAAATAGGAATTCAAGCTCACGATATATCGAACACTTGATAAGGTGTGGTTCCGAGACGAGTAATTAGGTGGTCTGATAGACACGTGCAACTACAAGGTAAAGTAGCAATGGCTAACTTTAATCTAAGAAAACCCGAGAAACCCTGAAGGATGCCTAGCTATTTAAGGAGATGGGAGGACAACTTAGGGGTGTCTAGGGCCGTGCTCCACCTGATTGAGGGGCACTCCACATGGTCCCCACTTGGACCCAGGTCCTAGTCTCCACACAAAGCCTAAAGGCTTATAACAGATGGCACAACATCTTCTTTCTTTAATTGTGGACAACTTTGATGGAATATAGAGAGGATACTAAATCTGTTGGAAAGAGGACTCTAAGAGCTTTCCATCAAGTACTTATGGACCCGAAACGGAGCCCGTATGCACATTTGGCAGCCGTTTGAATCTAGTGTTGTTGTGCGACTTGATCTCGAATTCTCCTTGTTGACCTATGATGTGAGCAATAGTTGTATCCATAGCAGGCATTGTCACATCAATCAAAAATGATGTTTTCCATAGTTTCACCGACCTCTTAGATTGAAGTACTTCTAGGATCAATGCCTCTCCACAATCCCACCAAATAATTCTGTAAGCTGTTATGCTTTTAGGGTATAGGCAGGTCACGATGCAATATTATGATACAAGGAAGATGTAATATTAGAGCATGGTCGATGGTCTCCTACGGCACCGTGGAAAGGTCCATGTGCCAGCCGATTGACGATTTGGCTGACTTGTTGGCCGACATGGTATGACGAGGGCACCCAAAAGACCTTGCACCAACTACAATTGCACTTTTGGATGTGCCCAGCATGCGAAATTTGATGTAAGACTTTGTATGAGCGTATATCATGTGGCAAAACAATAAGATAGAACACCTCCACCCCATTAGTCTTATGCAACCCCTTCAGGTGTCATCTCTAATGTAGGTGCATATCTCCTTTTGAGGTTCTCCAAAAGGTGAATGTTAAATTTGCCGTCCTACCGTCAGGGACTGGTTCTTGAAGTGTGCTCACTTCATTGCCCTTGAACATCCTAATATCGCAGGTTCCACCACAAGTGCCTTCTCCAACAACATCATCCCAGCTACACAGTAGCGCTTCATCGCCCTTGACCATCCCAATATAACAAGCTCCGTCGCAAGGGCCTTGTCCAATGAGATCGTCCAGCCACAGAGTATCCCATTCTCTATTAAGAGAAAAGGGATCCCATCTTTACCAGTGCCTTTTAAGAGGATCTCTTCTAGTTGGTATATGTCATGCTACACATGAGCTTTGCCTTTTACACATGAGCTTCACGGCCCGCAGTGGGTTCACTGGAGGTCCTGTGCTAAGATTCGTTACAACTCATTTCTAGACAGCCAGCATTCCACTCCATTTCGGGTCATCTATGGTAGGCACCTGCTAGTCCTTCATGTCTATGAAGCTGGTTTTGCTTGGGTTGTGACCATTGATTAACAGCTTCAATAGCGTGATATGTTCCTGGTGGAGATTGCAGCAGCTGTGGTAGGCTCAAAACACCATGGTGTTTCAACACTATGGCCAGCACTGCGATGTCGATTTCATTGTCGATGAGTTTGTTTGGTTCAACACACAACACTGGCCAGCCTGCTCTTGGCTACCAATACATGGGGGCAAGTGGTGCATAGTTTCAAATTAGTTTGTGGTTTGCCCGTGCACTGTATGGATTTTCAATTGCACAGATGAATTTATCGGTCTTTGTTCTCTTTTCTTTTGGATGGTAGTTTGGTACGAGTTATCTCATTATGTTATATCGTTGACTAAAATCTGATGAGTTCCATTATTCTCGTTCATTAATTGTATATGATGATGATGATGTAATCTGCTTCACAGGAGATCACATCAGCCCTTGTAGCAGATGGTGTATCACCAGATAAAATCTTGACCAACTATTAGCAAGGATTGGCGAGCCTCCTGTAAAGCTCAGTGCATCCTTTGACCAACAAAGATGTTCTTTTTTTCTGTTGTATTTTAGCTGTTATCGTCCTATAATATTTTTTATATTTCTCAGCACATAGATATGTATACATTATAATCATTCCTAGAGTATGGCCACCTTTTCAGGCCATGTAAGCATTGAGCTCCAGGGTTGTTTGCAGTTATGCGGTCCCCTGCGGAACTTCAAACCAATAGCAAATAGCAAAGTACATTTGGCAACTCTTCGGCTCTTGTATTATTGGCAAGAGAACATGATTGACCTCATTGAGCGACTTCAACAGGTAATAGCCATTGTCAGTTAGACGATGTAAGCGGACTATAAGGCCGTTTATTTAAGAGATGCCTGGTTGGGACTGCTTCACAAACTCTGCTTCACAAACTTTACCGTGGAGCAGCTTCATAAAAAACTGGAGTTTGTGGTTTTAGGTACTCTCACAACTTTACCTTTTTTCTAGAGCTGTGTGCGTGGAGCTGAACCCGTTTGCCTAAAAAACATGGAGCGGAGCTAAAAAACATAGAGCGGAGCAGTTCCAAACATCCTCTAAAACCAAACATCCCTTAAAATTTTGGTCCTGGTCACATCGATGTTTAGAGTATTAAATATAGACTATTTACAAAACTCATTTATAATATGAGGTTAATTCGCGAGATGAATCTAATGAGTCTAATTACGTTATGATTTGATTTGACGATGTGATGTTACGGTAAACATTTACTATTTTACTAATCATGGATTAATTAAGCTTAATAGATTCGTCTCATGAATTATTTTTTGATTTCGTAATTATTTTTATAATTAGTTCATGTTTAGTCCTTTAAATGGATATTCAAACATCCGATGTAACACGGGCTGCTAAAGTTTAGTCTCTGAATCCAAACACCCCCTAAGTTATCCATTAGATTTATGCTCAGCTAGGGCTAGAGAAGAGAGGAGAAAAGAAAAGTTGAGTATAGATTTGTCTCCCCTCCTCGGATGGCATGGTAATATGGTAATGAAATTGGCCAACTTAACATGGGTCTTAAAGAGCATCTTCAACAGTTTGGCAAATTTTATTCTTCATTTATGTTCTTTTTGTTAACTCCCTAAGTAATATGGAGAGGAAAAAATTGACCATCTTCAACAGTTTGGTAAATTTTGTTCTCTATTCATACTATTTTGCCAATAATTTGGGCGATTTTTAAATTTCTATAGCCCAAAGGCATAACCTTTAATAAAAAATGCAAATATTATTATTATTATGATATAATAATATTATTATTTATTCAGAAAAATTTTAGAATAAGGGAAACTCGCCTTCATGAAGTTATGTTTATTTTTATTTAAAATAAAACTTGCATAAGAGATATTTTTTATGCAATATTTTTTTAGATTCTAACATGTAAATAGTAATATTGTTGTTCTTAATTCGGTTAATATTTTTAACTTGTTTACAAATATTATATTATATTATAGATACAGTTTAATATGCAAAGTGGAGTATAGTTAAACACGGTAGTAGCCACACACATGAAACAATCAAATTGCTCAAGGATGCACCTTCCCATCCAGCGTGTATAAATGCACACAATAGAGTTCATTTTGCTAAGTTTTTAAAAATAAAAAAGCTATTTACTAAACTGTTAGAGATGATTTTTGTTGTTTTTCTCAAAAATTAGAAATAGGAAAGCTATTTGTTGAAGATGCTTTAATAAGCTGTGGGGGAGTGGTATGCTAGATATTAATAATGTGGGGGAGTGGTGTGCAGTATCTATAGCTAACTATTTGTGTTTAGGCTATTAGAATAGATGATATATCAATTTTCATAGCTACACAGTAAATATGTACTTAGATTGGCAGGATTTTCACGAGGAAGTGAGAGGTTCACGTAGCCTCATGGACAACTGTGTTTTTCAATTCATTGCTACCACCGTTTTATAAGGGATTAAAATCCTTTATATTTTGGGACATTTATATTTTGGGATATATGTGTTGTTTGGGGAGTATTGATTCCTAACTACTAATTATACTATTTGGCTGATGAGAATCTAGCTAGAAATCTAATATTTTTGCAGTATTCTAAAACAATTGTATGATTTTTGGAGTAGCCGTAGATGCTACAAGCCCTCCAATCACAAGCAGGGCCACATGCTCATGCAATCACGTATCCAAAATACTCATAGAGTTACGGTTACGCCGCAGTCAGTTTTATCCCACAGTATCCTATGACTAGCACCATTGCATCCTCGTACGATCCAGCCTCCTTTGTGATAGGTCGCTCGAACATGCCTGCTGCCCTCATTGCACTCCGATGCATCAGGTCCAGTCCATCCCTCTCACCGTGTGATGCTGTGTGGCCCGAGTGAGTGTGGCTCTCCACATAAAAAATTCTTTGCACCAAATTACAAGTTGTCGAGTTCCTTGTTCATTGGGATTTAGAGCAAAAGGAGATTTTGCTAAGTTAATTAAGTTAAAAGTAGGTCTTTGGCCGTCTATATTCACTTGTGGATATAAAAGCCAGATTTTTATCTATTTTTTCACCGTAAAGACTAGGGGAAAGATCCCTACAATTACGAGCAAATTTATAGAATGAAGGAAAAGGGTATAGAAGTACAACCTGCCCCGGTAGAAACCAGGGAAATAATGAAAAGCCGTAAGAAATTAACTAAAAGCGTCCAGCTAAGCACAGAACAACGACTTGAGCCCTTTCTTGAGGCGGATAATCTGTAGATCACACTGAATCTTGAAGTTAGCCTTCCACAGTGAATAGGTTGGGGTTGCACGGTGGAATACTTTGTCATTTCTTAGTTTCCAAATTTCCCAGGCTGCTATGGAAACTAATTTCGTCGTGAAAGACAGAGGACTTGTTGAGATTGTTTTTGCCAATCTGTCCACATGACCCATCTCGCTATCTCACTGGATTTGCAGCGAAGTCCAACAATCACGGGCGAACGGGCACCAGAAAAGAAGATGATCAATGGTTTCTTCCTGCCCCTATCACACATAACGCAAAGATTGTTATCCTGAATATTTAGATGTCTTCTCTGTAGCATCGATTTAGTGTTCAGTCTGTCTACCAGCAGCAACCAGGCAAAGAACTTTATGCATGGTATACAGCTGGACTGCCAAAGGAACTTGTAGCTTGGATGATCCTCCATTGTGTTGAAAATATGACAGTATAACCTCCTAGAGGTGTATTTACTCCCCCAAACTGGGGTCCATGAATCCTTGGAGCTTTCATCATAGGATAAGCTTTGCAAATGAGTTTGCAATGTCTCCAGTTCATGGAAAGCCTGATCTGAAAGCGGTAAGTGGAGTATGTTGTCTAGATCTTCTGCTTACATGATTTCTGCCATTGAAGTGTACCTTTTCTTAGCAAAAGAAGCTAGATGAGGGTAATTTATTGAAATGGTTATGTTGTTCTAATTATCTTCCCAAAAACAAACAGTATGCCCTCTCCCTATCTAGCAAGTAACCATCGCTCTGAAGATATCATTTAGGCGAAGTATATCTTTTCACCAAAATGACCATGTTTCTCTGGTTGCATGGGGCACCTTGGAGGAGTAGTATCTGAACCAGATTAATTTAACCCATGGCACATCTTCTTGGTTATAGAACTTGGAGAGCTGCTTGAGGAGAAGTGCATCATTTTGCAGTCTCAGGTTCAGGACATCTAGACCACCCTTTAACTTCGGGCGCATGACCATTGGCCAAGCGCCCAAATTACCGCCTTTCTTCTCAGGGTCATTCCCTCTCCAAAGACAATGTTAACGAGCTCTATCAATGACAGAATTAACCATCTCCAATCTGCCAGAGTAGGTGTGGAGATTATGGGAACTGGATACCCTCATGGCTAGCTTGTCCGATTAGTAATAGGGATAGGTTACGCTTCATGATTATGTAAACTGGCTATGACTTGGGTGTTACGTTACCAATGAGATAAGGTAACGGCTCATAGTCATAACTTGGTAAGATTGAGGAGTCCGACATAGAATATGATAGGGTCTCTGACTTGTAAGCTCACCCACCAAGACTATATAAGGGGGGTAAGGGGCGTCCCTTGAGGGATACGCGATATACGAGATCAAGAGATCAATAAAGACACTCGGAGGATCGAATCCCGAAACAGGAGTAGGGTATTACCTCACGAGAGGGCTGAACCTGTCTAAACCCTTTTTCCACTTAACCCATCGTGTTTGGCGACTTGACTGCACCCCCAATTTCTATTGACGAAACCAAGTTTTGACAGTTGACGCTCCAGGTAGGGGCAACGCGTCAAGACTTTCTTCATCTCGCCGACAAGCGCGATGGGATCTTCATCGCATCGACGACTTCGCCTTCACCCGGGCAAGCATTGATTCGGCAAACTCTCCCTCCTCGACTCGGACTCGGACCGGTCCGGAGGAGGAATCCACTCGGTGTCGTTCGGGTTACCAAACGACGCTGAGATCTACTGCAACTTCTGACTTCTGAGTTGGAACCTATCCACTTGGGAGGAGAAAACCACTCGGCGCCGTTTGGGTTACCAAACGCCGCTAAGATCTATTGCAGTCTTCTGTCTTTCGAGTTGGAACCGATCCACTCGGGAGAACCATCATCATCAAGCGTGACCGGGCTGAGCGATCCGGACTCAAGCAATCCGGGCTCAAGGGAAGTCGCCGTCATCCTCCAACCCTCGGGTCATGCTCATCCACGGAGCTCAATGAGTACCTCGGCTCTTCGATTTTGATGACCTCTACGACATCTCCACGGACGAGGCCAACGACTCCGATTTCGACAAGGACTACGAGCCAAAGTTCTTCAACATTCTCATGGCTGAGGTAGCCGAGACTGACTCGGCCATGGCCCGCGAGTTTGTAGAAGAAGAACAAGCCGGGCTTGAGCAAGAGAGCAAGCTTGCGCGGGGAAGAGAATAGGCGCGAGAGAAGAAGCCGACGGGAGGAAACGAGACCTGAGGGCGACTGGGCGATCCGCCCGAGAGGCTATACTTCAGACACGAGTCAACAACACCAACATCTTCCAGACGCCTCAACAGAATGCCGTTGCCGCCCTCACCCTCCTCGACACATTATCGAAGCGGCACCGCTACGGTAACACCAATCTGGACAAGATCAAGACCATCGTCGTGGCTATAGCCAAGCTGCTCTCCCTCCCTCGGCCACGACGAAGACCAGCGAGTCAGTCTCTGAAACACCCGACGGAAGCCGACTTCCACCGCTACGCTCGAAGGACTACAGGAGGCCCGAGAAAACCAAGACGGCCGCTAGGTCAAGAGAGCCCCTCCACGAGACAATATGGAGGCATCAAGAACAATCGGCCGACTCTCGCAAAAGAGAACATGGTCGACCACCGTCCACGGCCAGGATCCATCACAGCTGTAACTCCAACTACCGTAGCAGCCTCCAAAGAACCTCGCCGAGTGATCTGCGGGAAGTCCTTGACCGGCGCCATCGGGAGCGTGAGCAACGCTCCTATGAAGACCGAAGGAGATCGCTCGACTACAACAACGACGGAGTGCATGCGTTCACTCGGGACTTGCGTCGAGTGGATTGGTCGAGTGGCTTCAAGCCCACAGGAATCGAGAAGTACGACGGAAAGACCGACCCCGAGTCGTGGCTGACCGTGTACACCCTCGCCATCTGCGCAGCAGGAGGAGACAACAAGGCCATGGGCAACTACTTGCCCGTCGCTCTCGCCGACTCAGCCAGGAACTGGCTCACGAGTTTGCTAAGAGGCTCGATTAGCTTGTGGAGTGAGCTTCGGGACCACTTCATCGCCAATTTCCAGGGCACTTTCGAAAGACCTGAGGCCCACTTCGATCTCTACAACGTCATCCAGAAATCAGACGAGTCGCTGAAGGACTACATCGGGCGCTTCTCGGAGAAGCAGAACAAGATCCCCAACATTACTGATGACGTCATAATAGCCGCATTCCAGAAAGGTGTCCGCGATGAGTTGCTGATTGGAAAATTTGGGCATAAGCCACCGAAGACGGTAAACCAAATGTTCGAAATAGCAAACTCCTACGTGAAATCCAATGACACGATCAAGGCCTCACGACAAGATCGGCACGACAAAAGGGACGACAAGCAGTCGGGAGGCAGCTGGCGTCCTGAGAAGGACTACGACAACAACAATCACGGCCAGAAAGATCGCAAGCGCAAGCCCAAGGATCTGGTCGCCACGATGTCAAACTCCCAACGTCGTCCCCGGGTTGCAGCCTACGACACGATCATGAACGCTCAATGCACGCATCATCCACATCACAAGCATGCGGCCAAGGATTGCTTTATCTACAAGCAGTTCATTGAACAATACGCGGCACAACTACGCCAGAAGCCGACTGATGAAGCCGGCCTATCGGGAACCAAGAAGAACAACCCGACTGGCAACTTAGAGCCCTTTCAAGACCCCGTGGGCGAGCTAAATCATATTTTCGGGGGTTTGCAGGCTTATGAGTCCAAGAGGAAGCAAAAGCTGACTGACCATGAGGTCAATGCGACACAACCCGAAGTCCCAGATTATCTACGATGGTCGGAGGTGGCCATCACGTTCAACCGCTCGGATCACCCTGACCGAGTGGTTCACCCGGGGCGGTATCCCCTAGTACTAGACCCGGTGGTCCAAAACATAAAGCTCAAGCGCATCCTCGTCGACGGGGGCAGCGCCCTCAACATTCTATTCGCCAAGATGCTGGACGAGATGCAGATCCCAAGATCCGAGTTGAAGCCGAGTTCAACCCCCTTCCACGGAGTTATCCCGGGGCTGTCATCTACGCCACTCGGGCACATCACCCTTCCAGTCACCTTCGGATTTCGAGAGAACTTCCAGACGGAGAATATCACCTTTGAGGTGGCCGACTTCGAAGCAGCCTACCACACAATCATCGGAAGACCTGCGCTCGCCAAGTTCATGGCGATACCACACTACACTTACCTCTGCATGAAGATGCCCGGTCCCAACGATGTTATTACCCTACGTAGCGACGTCAAACAAGCCTTCACCTACGATAAAGAAAGCTGCGATATGGCACAATCTCGTGAGAGATCATGTGGCCAGGAAGAAATCTGACTGGCTGCATCGACATCTGAAGAGGGTGAAATCCCCACGAAGAAGATAGCCAAGTCGGGACAAGGCGACGCCAAAACAAAGAAAATCGCCTTGATCCATCGATCCTTCCAAAACCGCTGTAATCGGCGCCGAGCTAGATCCTAAATAGGAAAGCGCGCTCGTCACCTTCCTCCAAAATAATAAAGATTTTTTTGCTTGGAAACCATCTGACATGCTGGGTATTCCTAGGGAGGTGATCGAGCACTCTTTACACGTCAAAGATGACGCGAAACCTATTAAACAACGACTACGCTGCTTTGCTCAGGATCGAAATGACGCTATCAAGGAAGAACTTACAAAACTCTAGCCGCCGGGTTTATCAAAGAGGTTTACCATCCCGACTGGCTAGCTAACCCGGTCTGGTTCGGAAGAAGACAGGGCAATGGCGCATGTGCGTCGACTACACCGATCTCAACAAATCTTGCCCTAAGGATCCCTTCGGTTGCCTCGTATCGACCAAGCCATGGACTCAACAGCCGGCTGCCAGCTCCTGAGTTTTCTGGACTGTTACTCGGGCTACCATCAGATCAGCTTGAAGGAGTCCGACTGCCTCAAAACAGTGTTCATCACACCGTTTGGAGCTTATTGCTACATCACGACGCCCTTCGGCCTGAAGAATGCCGGAGCCACGTATCGCGCATGATCCAGAGATGTTTTTCGACGCAGATCGGGAGAAACATGGAAGCTTACGTCGACGATGTCGTCATCAAGACAGGGTGGAAGGAAGACCGATCGCCGACTTAGAGGAAACCATTGCAAACATACGGGCCTTCAGAATGAAGTTGAACCCGGAAAAATGCACCTTCGGTGTGCCGTCAGGCAAACTACTCGGCTTCATGGTATTTCATCGCGGCATCGAAGCAAACCTAGAGAAAATCAATGCTATCTTGAACATGAAGCCCCGAGTACCCAGAAAGACGTCCAGAAGCTCACTGGTTGCATGGCGGCGCTAAGTCGATTCATTTCCAGACTCGGTGATGAGGACATCAATACTACCGATACATCCACGCCTCCACACGTACAACTTCATGGCCCAATAACCCGCGCTCGTGCACGTCAACTCAACCATCGGTGAGTTCATTCTTAAGTTTATGTTCCTCTTCTTTATACCCGGAGGCGCGTGCACTTTTGTTTTACTCGGGAACGATGGAGAGGATCCAACGGGAAGAGGATTCGCGCGGGGTGGATTCGGACTGCAGCACGGTGCCAAGTTCTAACGGCCGCCACGACTTCATGCAAACTCTGATTTGGGCGTGCAAGTACTTGATGGAAAGGTTATCAAGTCTACTTTCAAATGGATCCAGCCCCATGTCAATATCTGTCCTGGAACGGCCGCAATTGTTCTTTTTCTACCGAGTGTTTTCTGTCTTTGGTGCTGCGTCACCTCTTTTGGCCCAATGGGCCGTGTATCAAGTTGGGCCCATTAGGGGCGCGTCCTAGGGTTTAGCACGACTCCGGCACCCCTGTGGTCGTCTCTCCCCTCTACTTAATCCTTCAGCCGCCACCAAGAAGGGCGGGTTTTGTTGATTAGAGTTAGCCTTTTGCTACTTGCACACAGCGCGCGTGTCGGCTAGACCGTCCGTCTATTTGTCTTCGGAACTCCACCATATCGTGTATTCAGATTGAATCTTTCATGTTAATATATAGCAATTTCAGTGCTTGTTTTACTTGTTCTTGCTTGTTCTTCGATTGCTTGCAGGACGAGTGCCCTAGTGGCCGGGTTGTCGCGCACCGCAAGATCGCGTCAACCATCGGAGACGGTGTATCGGTTGCTAAGACGCATCGTCCTTGGACGGTTGTAGTCGGGCCGTGAACGTCGCCTCTATTCCCCAATCGAGTTATCCTCCACCTCTCATCGAAAGATCGGGACTAAACCCTAGCGGGATCGCATCGGTTGGTATCGGGCGCGGTTGATCGGTGAGAGATTTTTTTGCCCTTCGTTGTTTAATTTTGTTTCCTATAGTCCGAAAAAGCCAAAAAAATAGTAGATTAGCTCAATCCTAAAAACCCTTTGAGCCTTTTTTACTAGGAATTTGCTTAGTTAGGGCTTGTTGAGTCTTCGATTGCATGGTCGTGTCAATGTCTTGGTCTTAGTGTTTAGGCGATTAGAGTTTCGAGTTCTTGCCACCACATACCACCACCTTCACCATCGCCGCCATCACCTTTGTTTTAGCCGTCATCACCACCATCGCTGTCACCCACCAATTACTTTCCTTCTATAGTTTGATCTGTTTCCGTTTGTAATTTGTCTTGCCTTTGATCCGACCATCGCAAGAAAGGAAATATAACCCCGATTCGAGTTGCTCGCCTTAAAACAGTGATATCTTTCTCATACGGGCTCGAAATTAGGCAAATAAGATATCTACGGACATCTACGAAAAGTTACATCCGTCTGTTCCCCGCTTTGTCGGGTTCGGCAATCTTAAAATCGCCAAATTCCACTTGCAAAATTCTGTTTTCGTGGCGAGAAGCTTGGAACCCCTTTCGGTAAAACTTTGAAAAATTCCACGTGCCTCATTTTTTGTCCATTTGAGCTAAGAATTTTTGTGGTTGGTTCTAGTGTGCCCCTGGTTGTGAAAAAAATATCAAAAAAATAAAAAAAATAAAAAAGTCGCATCTCTCTCCTCGGCACTAGAGAGAGAACAAAAAAAAAAAAAAAAAAAAAAAGAGAGCAAAAAAAGAAAAAGAAAGAAAGGGCCGACTCGTGAGAACCTTTCCTTTGTCTCCTTTGTCTCCTTCCCCTTAGTCCCCTTTGTCTCCACCTTCCCGTGATCGTGTCTGCTTTGGGTTTGTATCTTGTGGCGTCCTTTGTGGTTAGGCTCACGTCTCTATTTCGTCTAGCCTAGGACCAGCACGGTACCGACCTTGAGCGTTTACTCAATTTGCTTTTACTAACGTGGTTGCTAGTACTTCCTTGTGCATTACTTTCAGCCCTCCTATAGCTCCACACATACGACTACGGCTTGACAACGGCCTTGTTGCTACGGCACCGATACACCTCGTTCCACGGTTGCGGACTTGTCGGTTGTCGTCACCCCTCCCGTGAGCATGGTAAGAACGGTAAGAACTTGTGAGATAAGCGAGAGCGAGCGCCTTTCGGTAGCCACACCCCAATAGTTGTAGGGATTAATTCTTGTCAACTGTTTTCGTTTTTGTTTTGTTATATTAACCATGGCGAGGCTCGGAGGAAGAAGAAGGTGCATCCCATTCTCCACGCACCGGACGCATCATACAACATTTTGCAAGGGAAGTGAAGCGGCACACGAAGGACTTGATGCAGATCTGCGGGTGACGAATGACAAGATCGGGCAATTGAGGCCACACAAATCGATGCCACAACCAGGCTCGCCGGGTTGGAGGCATCGGTCGCGCGTATTGACACCGGCCTTGCTACACTTGTGAGGCATTTTGATAACCTCAATGCTCGGGGCCATGATCAGCGTGATGAAGACGACGTTGATGGTGAGTACGGTGAGGACAACTTCGATGGTGACTATACCGCCGACACTTGAACATGATGACCGCAACGCTCGTGATCGCCGTCGGCTACGTAACAACCGTAGAGGCATGGGAGAACACCACCGACGAGAGGTACGCAATGAAGATGCTTTTTCTAAAGTCAAATTTAAGATACCTCCTTTTGATGGAAAATATGATCCCGATGCATACATTACATGGGAGATTGCTTGTTGATCAAAAATTTGCATGCCATGAATTCCCCGAGAACTCTAGAGTTAGAGTCGCTACTAGTGAGTTCATCGCTTTCGCCTGCGTGTGGTGGATAGAACATGGCAAGAAAAATCCTAACAACATGCCACGACTTGGGATGCTTTGAAACGGGTCATGCGGGCTAGATTTGTTCCTTCTTACTATACACATGATTTGTTAAATAAATTGCAACAATTGAGGCAAGGTGCTAAAAGTGTAGAGGAATATTATCATGAATTACAAATGGGCATGCTTGCTGTAATTTAGGCGAGTCTCGAGGATGCTTCTATGGCTAGATTTTTGGGTGGTCTAAACCGTGAGATCTATGACATTGTGGACTACAAAGATTACACTAATATGACTCGATTGTTTCATCTTGCTTGCAAAGCTGAAAGGGAAGTGCGGACGACGTGCTAGTGCCAAGACTAATGTTTCGCGGGAAAATCGACATCATGGCTACCACGCACACTTCTACTCCTTCACCATCTTCCACACCCCGGCGGTCGGCACCTTCTCCATCCAGCGACAAGCCACGTGTCCCGGCTGTTAGTGCACAGACTAAGACAGCCCAGAGCCACGCCGCGAGTGCTTCTTACATTGCATCCACCGGAAGAACAAGAGATGTCCAATGTCACCGTTGCAAGGGCTATGGGCATGTCCAGCTATGCCCGAAAGCGTGTTTTGGTAGTAAAAGATGATGGTGAGTATTCCTCGGCTAGTGATTTCGATGAAGATACACTTGCTTTGCTTGCGGGCGACCATGCGGATAAAGATGAGGGAACGAAGAACATATTGGTGCGATCTTGCGGAACAGCTATGAGCGACCTCATTGTGCGGCGTGTGCTCAGCACACAAATGGAGAAGGCCGAGCAAAATCAGCGGCACACCTTGTTCCAAACAAAGTGCGTCATTAAAGAGCGTTCTTGCCGCTTGATCATCGATGGAGGAAGCTGCAACAACTTGGCTAGCGGCGAAATGGTGGAGAAGCTTGCACTCAGCACCAAACCACATCCCCACCCATATCACATTCAATGGCTAAACAACGGTGGTAAGGCAAAGGTAACCAAGCTGGTGCATATTAATTTTGCAATTGGGGCATATCGTGATGTTGTTGAGTGTGATGTTGTACCTATGCAAGCTTGTCATATTCTGTTAGGTAGGCCATGGCAATTTGATATGGATTCTATGCATCATGGTAGATCAAATCAATATTCTTTTATGTACCATGATAAGAAAATTGTGTTGCATCCCATGACCCCGAAGTTGTTTTTGAGGATGATGTTGCTAGAGCTAAGAAAGAGAAGAATCGGATTGTAGCCAAAGAACATGTGCAACATAACAAGAGAGAATCTAAATCGACAATAAAAATGTGATTCAATTGAAAGGTTCTTGCATGCTTGCTGTTAAATCGATGTTGCCAATTTGGATACAATCAAACTGTATGCTATGCTTTTGTATGCAAGGATGCTTTGTTTTCCTTTGAGGATATACTGCTTCTTTTCCACCTGCGGTCACTAATCTTTTGCGGGAGTATGAGGATGTTTTTCCCAGGATGTACCGCCGGGGCTGCCACCGGTGCGTGGAATTGAGCATCAAATCGATCTGATTCCGGGGCTTCACTACCCAACCGCGCGCCATACGAACCAACCCCGACGAGACCAAGGAAATTCAGCGTCAAGTTCGGGAGTTGCTTGATAAAGGGTACGTGCGAGTCTCTTAGTCCATGTCTTGTGCCGGTGATTTTGGTGCCTAAGAAAGACGGATCTTGGCGTATGTGTGTTGATTGTAGAGCTATTAATAACATTACCATTAGATATCGTCATCCAATTCCTAGGTTAGACGATATGCTTGATGAATTGAGTGGCTCTACTTGTCTTCTCTAAAGTTGATTTGCGTAGTGGATACCACCAGATTCGTATGAAGTTGGGAGATGAGTGGAAAACAGCTTTCAAAACTAAGTTTGGATTATATGAGTGGTTAGTGATGCCTTTTGGTTTAACTAATGCACCTAGCACTTTCATGAGGTTGATGAATGAGGTTTTGCGTGCTTTCATTGGCAAATTTGTGGTGATATACTTTGATGATATTCTGATTTATAGCAAATCTTTAGAGGAACACCTTGATCATTTACGTGCTGTTTTTAATGCTTTGCGCGATGCACGTTTGTTTGGTAACCTTGCGAAGTGCAGTTTTTGCACCGATCGTGTATCGTTTCTTGGCTATGTTGTTACTCCGCAGGAATTGAGGTTGATCAAGCCAAGGTCGAGGCAATTCGAGTTGGCCGCCTCCTAAAACGGTCACACAGTTCGAAGCTTTTAGGACTTGGGATTCTATCGGCGCTTCGTGCGGGATTTCAGCACCATTGCCGCATCGCTGAATGAGCTTACAAAGAAGGGAGCGCCTTTCACGTGGGGCACCACACAAGTGAACGCCTTCAACATGTTAAAAGATAAGTTGACACATGCACCTCTCCTCCAACTTCCAAATTTTAATAAGACTTTTGAACTCGAATGTGATGCTAGTGGGATTGGATTGGGTGGTGTTTTGCTACAAGAGGGAAAACCCGTTGCATATTTCGTGAAAAATTGAGTGGGCTTGTTCTGAATTATTCTACTTATGATAAAGAATTGTATGCTCTTGTGAGAACTCGGAAACATGGCAACATTATTTATGGCCCAAGAAATTTGTCATACATTCTTATCATGAATCTTTAAAACATATTCATAGTCAAGGCAAACTGAATCGTAGGCATGCTAAATGGGTTGAATTTATTGAATCTTTTCCTTATGTCATTAAACACAAGAAGGGAAAGGAGAATATCATTGCCGATGCTTTGTCTAGGAGATATACTTTGTTGACACAACTTGACTACAAAATCTTTGGCCTCGAAATAATCAAAGCCCAATATGTGAATGATGATGATTTTAAAGACGTGTTGTTGCACCGTAAGGATGGAAGGACATGGAACAGATTTGTCTTCAATGATGGGTTTATTTTTAGATCTAACAAGCTATGCATTCCAGCTAGCTCTGTTCGTTTGTTCTTGCCGAGAAGCGCATGGCGGTGGGTTGATGGGGCATTTTGGTGCCAAGAAGACGGAGGACATTCTTGCTAGCCATTTCTTTTGGCCGAGGATGAGAAGAGACGTGGAGCGATTTGTGGCTCGCTGCACGACATGTCAAAAGGCTAAGTCACGCTTAAACCCCCATGGTTTATATATGCCTCTACTGTTCCTAGTGTTCCTTGGGAAGATATTTCAATGGATTTTGTGTTGGGCTTACCTAGGACCAAGAGGTGGCGAGATAGTATTTTTGTGGTTGTGGATAGGTTTTCTAAAATGGCACATTTCATACCATGTCATAAAACGATGATGCTACTCATATTGCTGACTTGTTCTTTCGGGAGGTTGTTCGCTTGCATGGTGTGCCAAACACCATTGTTTCAGACAGTGACACTAAATTTCTCAGCCATTTTTGGAGAACTTTGTGGGCTAAATTGGGGACTAAGCTTTTGTTTTCTACTACTTGTCATCCCCAAACCGATGGGCAAGGCGAAGTTGTGAATAGGACTTTGTCTACTATGTTAAGGGCTGTTTTAAAGACAAATATTAAGATGTGGGAAGAATGTTTGCCTCATATTGAATTTGCATACAATCGTTCGTTGCATTCCACTATAAAGATGTGCCCTTTTGAGATTGTTTATGGATTTTTGCCTCGTGCTCCTATTGATTTAATGCCTTTGCCATCTTCGAAAAACAAATTTTGATGCTAAACAACGTGCTGAGTTGATGTTAAAACTCCATGAAACAACTAAAGAAAACATAGAGCGCATGAATGCTAACTATAAGCTTGCTGGTGACAAAGGTAGACGTCAATTGAATTTTGAACCTGGTGATTTGGTTTGGTTACATTTGCGAAAGGAACGGTTTCTGATTTGCGAAAGTCTAAGTTGATGCCTAGAGCTGATGGACCTTTTAAAGTGCTTGAAAAAATTAATGAAAATGCATACAAGCTTGATCTCCCTGCAGATTTTGGGGTTAGTCCCACTTTTAACGTTGCAGATTTAAAGCCATATTTGGGAGACGAAGATGAGCTTGAGTCGAGGACGACTCCAATGCAAGAAGGGGAGGATGATGAGGACATCAATACTACCGATACATCCACGCCTCCACACGTACAACTTCATGGCCCAATAACCCGCGCTCGTGCACGTCAACTCAACCATCGGGTGAGTTCATTCTTAAGTTTATGTTCCTCTTCTTTATACCCCGGAGGCGCGTGCACTTTTGTTTTACTCAGGAACGATGGAGAGGATCCAACGGGAAGAGGATTCGCGCGGGTGGATTCGGACTGCAGCACAGTGCCAAGTTCTAACGGCCGCCACGACTTCATGCAAACTCCGATTTGGGCGTGCAAGTACTTGATGGAAAGGTTATCAAGTCTACTTTCAAATGGATCCAGCCCCATGTCAATATCTGTCCTGGAGCGGCCGCAATTGTTCTTTTTCTACCGAGTATTTTCTGTCTTTGGTGCTGCGTCACCTCTTTTGGCCCAATGGGCCGTGTATCAAGTTGGGCCCATTAGGGCGCGTCCTAGGGTTTAGCACGACTCCCGCACCCCAGTGGTCGTCTCTCCCCTCTACTTAATCCTTCAGCCGCCACCAAGAAGGGCGGGTTTTGTTGATTAGAGTTAGCCTTTTGCTACTTGCACACAGCGCGCGTGTCGGCTAGACCGTCCATCTGTTTGTCTTCGGAACTCCACCATATCGTGTATTCAGATTGAATCTTTCATGTTAATATATAGCAATTTCAGTGCTTGTTTTACTTGTTCTTGCTTGTTCTTCGATTGCTTGCAGGACGAGTGCCCTAGTGGCCGGGTTGTCGCGCACTGCAAGATCGCGTCAACCATCGGAGACGGTGTATCGGTTGCTAAGGCGCATCGTCCTTGGACGGTTGTAGTCGGGCCGTGAACGTCTCCTCTATTCCCCAATCGAGTTATCCTCCACCTCTCATCGAAAGATCGGGACTAAACCCTAGCGGGATCGCATCAGTCGGCGAATGAGGTATGCCTTTCTTCAGGTTGCTGAAGAAGACCGACGACTTCCAATGGACCACAAAAGCCCATAAAGCCTTTGAAGACTTCAAAGAGTTTCTCACGACGCTACCCGTCCTAGCCTCACCTCAGCCTCGGGAACCCTGTTGTTGTATGTCTCGGCGACTCACCGGGTCGTCGGCACAGTTCTCGTCGTTGAGCGTGAGGAAGAAGGACGAGCCCAGAAGATTCAAAGGCCAATCTACTTTGTTAGCGAAGTGCTGGCAGGAGCCAAAATTCGCTACCTCAAGGTACAAAAATTATTATATGGTGTTCTGATAACCCCGAGGAAGTTAGCACACTATTTTCGGGGCACTCGGTCACCATCGTTACCTCGTTTCCACTCGCGATGTCATTCATAACCGGAGACCACTGGGCGCATCGTGAAGTGGGCTCTAGAACTAATGCCGCTGGACTTAACCTTCAAGGCGAGGACGTCTATAAAATCCCAAGTCTGGCAGACTTCCTAGCCGAGTGGACCGAACGACAAGAAGATGTACTTAGGGAAGATCTACGATCTTGGACCATGCACTTTGACGGATCCAAGAGGATCACTAGCTTGGGAGCGGAGTCGTGCTTGATTTCCCCAAGCTGGGAAAAGGTTGCGGTATGTCCTCCATATTCATTTCCCCGCCTCACACAATGTCGCCAGTACGAAGCTTTGCTTCATGGTCTACGACTCGCCGTTTCACTCGGGATACGACGGATGATTGTGCGAGAGATTCTCCAGTTAGTAGTTAATCAAGTAATGAAAGACTGAGTCGTGTTTAAATGAAACTATGGAGGCCCGTGAGGCGGCCTTGATCCGATCGGCAAAGTATCTTCAAGGACTTTGACGCTACCATAATCGCAATGTTCGGGCGCGAGCTTTCATCATCGGTGATATGGTTTTGTGCAAAGTTCGGACCACCAAGGATCGTCACAAATTATCTCCATTATGGGAAGGACCCTACATAATCGTTCGAGGTGACTTGGTCAGGAGCATACCGACTAAAGCGTGAAGACGGGACCATGATGGAGCTTGAATTCTTGGATGAATGGATTTGAGTGAGCGCGAGTTTAGGGTTTACGTGAAGAACACGTGAACAGGGAGCGCAAAGAGAGAAATTTGGGAAGATGAAGTGGCGGGGATAACCTCGGTACTTCGATAAAGAATTAGTGTTTTGCTAAGTTTTCTTGTGAGTGGGCCGAGCCCATGAGAGACTTACGGCCTGGCTAAGGTGTGGTTTGACGCGTGTTCTTAGGGACTTAAGTGGATGGACTTAAGCAGATTTGCCCTGGCAATATGCACGTGTCTCATTGCCCAATACCTTTAAAATCCTTTCATACCGCAGTTTGCGCAATTTCATGAGAAGTTGGCACGATGCAATTTGAAGGTGACTAACAATTAAGCTTTTCATGGGTGTCCTGATGACAGGGACTGTTTGGTTTTTAAAAGCATTTGACTAAATGATTATGTCAATGCTATTTTGCCACCTTGGTGAGCTCTTTTTGATTAAGACTGATATTATGGCAGGAGCTGTTTAATATTTTGGTCATATTTTTCAGATAACTGAAAAATTTATGTTGAGTTTAATAACTCAGTTTATTCACCCATGAGGGTTGATTGAGCTATTTGTTCCGAGATGACTCGGGTAAATTGACTCGGATAAGCATGAGCTTGCTGAGTTCTTGGATTCATTACATACTATGCCTTAATTATCAGGTTATGTGTCATATGATTTTTTATGAACGCTTTTAGCTTGAGCTAGGCGTTTAGGAGATGCACCTAGGTATCTATTTTTATTTTTGAGAATTTTGAGATGTTTTTCAGCCCTTCACAGTCTTTTTATCGGATGATGAAGCACTCGGGAGACTCGGCGAGAGATGATAAAACCACTCGGCAACGAAGCACTCGGCCAAGGAGTCATTTGGGCGTGCGTTATTTTGGTTCGAGGCAAAGTTATCTCGTCATGCGAAGGTCTCGGGGCTCTTGTGGAGATTATGGGAACTGGATACCCTCATGGCTAGCTTGTCCGATTAGTAATAGGGATAGGTTACGCTTCATGATTATGTAAACTGGCTATGACTTGGGTGTTACATTACCAATGAGATAAGGTAACGGCTCATAGTCATAACTTGGTAAGATTGAGGAGTCCGACATAGAATATGATAGGGTCTCTGACTTGTAAGCTCACCCACGAAGACTATATAAGGGGGGTAAGGGGCGTCCCTTGAGGGATACGCGATATACGAGATCAAGAGATCAATAAAGACACTCGGAGGATCGAATCCCCGAAACAGGAGTAGGGTATTACCTCACGAGAGGGCCTGAACCTGTCTAAACCCTTTTTTCCACTTAACCCATCGTGTTTGGCGACTTGACTACACCCCCAATTTCTATTGACGAAACCAAGTTTCGACAGTAGGAAAGCCAGGTGGCGCATGCCAAGAGCTTTCTTTATATTCTGTCCATCATCGGTGTCAGGTCTTCCATCCTTGGTTTTGTTGTGCCCATTGGCAGTCCCAAATATGTGAAAGGCATCGTGCCAACGTCACAACCAAAAGTATTGGCTAGGAGACTTAGCTTGTCTGAACCAATGTTAATTGGGTACATATGCAATTTTCGATAATTGACCTTCAAACCAGTGGCGAGTTGGAAGCTGTTAAGTAGGGGTTTTAGAAAGAAAAGTTGCTTTGCATCCGCCTGAAGGAGAAGAATTGTATCATTGGCATATTGGACGATGGGAAAGTCCTCTGTGGGCTGAGGGATTGGCAGATGGAGCAGACCATTTTGCCTTGCTCTGTTGATCAGGACCTGAAGCAGCTCGGCAACCAAGACAAAGAGAAGGGGGATAAGGGGTCCCCTTGCCTCACTCCCGCTTACATTTAAATGTTTTCCACACAGTACTCCATTTAGGAGCACCGTCGAGGCTGAAGAAAGCACTATTTTGATCCAATCAATCCATTTTCTTGGAAAACCCAGACAATGCATCATCTGGATGATTGCACAGTGCTCAACAGTATCGATGGCTTTTTCAAAATCCAGTTTCAGGATGATAGCCTCTCTTCGGGATTGCTGGCATTGGTGAATATATTCATAGGTCCAGGCCAGGCAATCCTGAATTGACCTTGTTCGGATGAAGCCATATTGGTTTTGATGAATAACTCTGCGGATGATGCACTTGTAGTCGATTACTTGCCAAAATCTTAGTTATCACCTTGAGAGAGTTATTCATAAGAGAATTGGGCAAAAATCATTAACTATTTCTAGGCTATCCTTCTTTGGGACCAAAGTGATAAACGAGGTGTTGATAGGCTCTAAGCTTATTGCACCTTCCTGGGGAATAAAAATCCTCTTTAATGAGATGCCAACACTTCTTCATAAAAAACCATTGAAGCCATCCGGCTCTGGCACCTTGTCATTGGGCATTTTTTAATAACGGATCTACCTCTTCGCGTGTGATGGGCATAGCAAGAGAATTCAAATCATCGGCGCGTGATCCGGCTTTGAAGATCGAAAACCTTGGCCGGATCTGAGGTAGTTCCCATTACATTTTGAACGCCATCCAAAGGACGTACGCCTTCCTACATGTTCTTGAACCCATGTTCCACTATCGTTCTTGATCTAAGCTATGGTGTTTCTTCTATAAGAAATTGTTGTCATCTTTGTGGAAGAATTTGGTGCATTCATCTCTGAGCTTTTTCTTGTTAGCAGTGTACCTATTCTTCCAGTAGATATTTTTATAATGAAACCAGATCTGGCTGATTCTTAACAACCTTTCTTAAATTAGCTTCGGTGTTATAGAGACCTCTTACGTCTTCCGGGAATCCGGGAAGCCGATGAAGCTATATTACAATTGCTGATGAGTACTCTAAGGTTAGAGATATTCTTACTCCAATCTTTTAGCCTCGCCCTTAGGTCCTTGAATTTCCTAGAAATGGTCTTGGCCGCATCTCCTTAAGCGAGTAAGAGGACCAAGAGCATGCCATAGTATCCAAGAAGTCATTACATTCTACCCAAAAATTTTCAAAATGGAAGATCTTGGCCTTGGGGATGTTTGTGTTGATTGAAATCTTACGGGAATATGATCCGATGTGATTCTAGCCGAGGTAGCATAGTGGTGTTGGGGAAATCTATAGTCCAATTGGTGGAGGTGAAGAACCAATCAAGTACGAGCGGGTCAACTTTTGCATATTGCTCCAAGTGTAAGCTCTACCCTTGATGGGTAATTCAATCAGCCCAAGGTGATCAATTGCGTCATTGAAAGTCAAGGTGTCAAAGATTGCCACCTAGTTTGTTTCTGTTATTTAAGGATCTATAAAAATTAAAGTCTTCCATAAATATCCAATTGTCATTCTCCTCGATATCATGACTTACGAACCAATCAATAAATCCGAGCGAGCCAGTTCTTCGCAAGGACCACAAACAACTGTCATTTTCTAGGACAGAGGAGCGTGCATTGAGTTGAAGATGATGGAGATGCCAAAACTCTACTTATCAAACACAACACCCGAAAAAACACTGCTCTTCCAAATTACAAGAATACCTCCAAAGGCACCCACCGAAGGAATGAAATCAAAGTAATCAAAGCGCCTAGGGGCTAGCTTCCTGATTAATTTCTATCAAAGTGCTCTCTCTTAGTTTCTTGAATGCAAACCACAGAACAAGCACTCTCCTCTATTTTTTTTCTTTCAGCCTCCCATTTCTCAGGAGCATTAATTCCTCGAATATTCCAACAAAGAATGAACAAATCGCGATTAATCATTGGAAAGGATGGGATAGGAAGAGCGAAAACCTGCTATGCACAGCATTAAAAGGAAGATCGAAGGGCTATCACAACGAGACAGGATCATATCATAAGAGATAGACCAGGGATAAGGATAGTCAACATCAAACTTAGAAACTAATAACTGAAAGTTATTACACCAGCACATGAAGTGGGACAGACTAAATGAAACCCTGTCTTGTTGGTACTATCATTTTTTTCTTTTTTTTCTTTTTTGGCATGGTTGGATTGAGCAATTAACCAACTAAGCCAAAAAATAAAATCCTTAGGCTTAGGGTCCCCTGCCTTATTCCAAAAATTGACTGCCTAGGATCATGAGTTGTCTCCTGCTTCCACATGGCACACAAGATTTGTGGTTGCCATATCATCATCCAAAAAACATATTGCATCAAAGTAATTTATTAGACCAAGTTGCAAGATTCAGCGTGGAGTTTGACCCACTTTGCCAAATCTTTCATATGCTTTGGAAGCTGCTTCATCAAAGTGTACTTCAAAAGGTGAAGAATAGATTCTTCTCCAACACCACATAATTCACAATTGGTCTCTAGATATCGATAATGCAATAACTGTCTAGCATTGAGAAAACCATGGAATATTAAAGGTGGGACTAATCATGGTGAATCGATCGATCGCCCATAACCACGGGCACGACTATTCGAATAGTTTTACTGTCCGAGAGGTGTACAGACCGCAAGACACGATTCCACACATATTCTTGAAGGGTTACGCGGAAGCTATGCTAGCGAAAACAAAAATTTCTACCGCGCAAACTAGGAACACTTGCAAGTAAGGGCCGATAGATCGTTGCCGATTGGAGTAGAGTGCGGCGGAATAGCCAATCGGGGCAATCCGATCCGGAGCAGTGTAGCCGATTCCGGAGACGGCCGGTTCGCCAATCGGCCGATTCGAGTCGTCGGCGCGTTCTCACGCCTCGCTCCAGATGCGCCAAGCGGCCAGATTCCACCACACGGCCGATCAAGAGCGCGCAATGTAGCGGCGCCTCTACCAAGGTATCCACACGTCCGGGGACGAACGCCGTACACCCGTGTGCTAGCACGCGATGCAAGGCTAGGGTTTGGCTCGAAAGTGGGGAGGGTTTCCGTGGAGATTGATCTCGGCGACTTACGTTGCACGTGATGCAATTGACGTGTCACGGCTCTCCACCCTCCCTCCTTTATATAGAGTTGGCCGGCGGGACTAGTGGCCGATTAGGACTCTATTTTGAATCGGATCTCATCCGTATCTCATAGAGTTAGCCGCCCCACACGTCGTAAGCCCATAGGACTCTATCCGATCGGATCCCTATCCGATCGAGCCGTATCCAGAGTCCAACTCGAATATCTATTCTATCCCCTTAAGCGTGCGACCACAGTAGGTTCGGGTATACTCGGTTTCGGCTATAGTCTAACTTAGCCGATCGTCGGCTCGAGTCTAACTCGGCCAGGCACAGTCAATGCGGCGCCTAGCGGCACATATTGACACCATAGTATACAAGAATAATATCGGCTCGAACACATGTAATGTGTACACAAATCCCTTTGCCTCACAATACCCGGATTAAGCTATAGGCAAGATGTGTGCCATCCCTTCAATAGCTTAACCATTCACTCGAACCGTATTGGATTATCGTACATTTGATTGACTCCTCAATCAACTTAGCATGGCCATGCATTTCCATAATCCATTACCTCGAGGGCCCGAGATATCTCTCCAAAGGAGGGGCAAATTCCATCTTGATCACTCACATCCCACTCCATGTTTCATAGCAAACCCGAAAACTACCTTTATAACTACCCGATTACGGAATAGCGTTTGGTAGTCCCAAAGTAGGCTACTACATGTTGGAATCCATGGTGATCTCGGGTCTAAGGACTTTGTATCAACACTACACTGAGACCAACTAATGGCACATTAATTCTGTAGTGTCTCATGGTGGGTCTATCCAACAATGTGTTCTCCAACACATATGTCCATGTTTATTGATTTGGTATCTCCATACCCATGATCTATGAGACATGATCATCAATCAATAAACATGCCGATCTTAGAATCATATTTGTTCCAACAATATGACATATGATCGAGGGATCGTTTAGAAATAGATTCATACATAAAAGTCTCATAAATAAGTCACGTACTTATTGATCAATACAAGATGTCTATTTCATGGGCCTGAATAACACTTTATTCATTTATACATAAACATTGACGTGATATCCAACATCTCCATGTTGCCTCTAGGGCATATCACTAACAATCTCTCCACTTGCACTAGAGTCAATCATGTAAGTATCTAATACCCATTGCTCTTGTGTGCGCCTCATGCTTCGGTGAGGAGAGGTTTTGTCGGCGGATCGGCTATGTTGAGATCCGTGTGCACTTTGCATATCTTGACATCACCTCTGTCCACTATCTCGCGGATGAGATGATATCGCCGAAGTATGTGTTTGGACTTCGATGTGACCTCGGCTCCTTGGCTTGCGCAATGGCTCCACTATTATCACAATAGAGAGACATTGGACCGATCGTACTAGTCATCACACCAAGCTCGAAACGAATTTCTTGATCCAAACGGCCTCCTTTGCGGCTTCGAAGCGACAATGTACTCGGCCTCCGTTGTAGAATCGCAACGGTATCACTGCTTGGAACTCTTCCAGTGGCTGCGCCTCCGTTCGGGCGAGAATACGAACCCGGTTGTGATCTATAATCATCCTTGTCTGTTTGGAAGCTAGCATCGGTGTAACCACTTACAACGAGCTCTTCTTCACCTCCATAGACTAGGAACATATCCTTAGTTCTTCTCAAGTACTTAAGGATATTCTTTACGGCGATCCAGTGACCTTCACTGGATCGGCGGTATCTGCTCGTAGCACTCAAAGCGTACGAGACATGCGAGCGTGTACAAAGCATGGCATACATGATGGATCCAATTGCCGAAGCATATGGAACCATACCCATCTTATTCCGCTCATCATGTAATGAGGACAGCGATTCTTGCTAAGATTAATGCCATGTGACATAGGCAAGAAACCTTTCTTGGAATCATGCATGTTGAACCTTTTCAACACCTTGTCAATGTATGTACTTTGGCTTAATCCAATTAGCCTCTTGGATCTATCTCTATAGATCCGAATACTAATATGTATCTTTGCCTCCCTAAGTCTTTCATGGAAAAACTATTTTTCAATGAAGACTTGACGGATTCTAGCATAGGGATATCATTTCCAATCGGTAATATGTCATCCACATATAAGATTAGAAATACAATTGCGCTCCCAACGACCTTTTTGTAAACACGGGCCTCTTCTTCATTTTTGATGAAACCAAACCCTTTGATTACTTCATCAAAACGAATATTCCAACTCAGAGATGCTTGCTTCAATCCATAAATGGATTTACGTAGCTTGCATATCTTTCGAGCGATCTGGATCGACAAAACCACGAGGTTGTATCATGTATACATCCTCGCTTAGGTTTCCATTTAGGAAAGCCGTTTTGACATCCATCTGCCATATCTCATAATCGAAATATGCAGCAATCGCTAGGATAATCCAGAATAGATTTAAGCATTGCGACGGGCGAGAAGGTTTCATCATAATCAACTCCTTGAATCTGTTTAAAACCTTTCGCCACCAATCGCGCCTTATAGATGTGAACATTTCCATCCATATCGGCCTTTTTCTTAAAAACCCATTTACACTCAATGGTTTTGACACCATCAGGTGGATCAACCAAGTTCCAAACTTGATTGTCGTACATGGATTCTATTTCGGATTTCATGGCTCCAAGCCACTTGTTGGAATCGGGTCCCACCATCGCTTCCTCATAGGTCTTAGGTTCATCGTTGTCCAACAACAATATATCACGTTGTTCACTTTGTGCACATCGGTGCACGACGTGATCTTTCGGACCTCAGTGGGGCTGGTGTATCTACAACGAGTGGCGCAACACTTTGCACCTCTGTTGTGGTTACGTATTCGTTGAAACATTTTCTGGTGTTTCTTGAACTTCTTCAAGATGCACCCTGCTCCCACTAACCCTTCTTGAAAGAAACTCTTTCTCCAAGAAGACACCATGTCGGGCGACAAACACTTTGCCTTGTTCCCGATTATAAAAGTAATATCCCTTAGTTTCCTTAGGATATCCCACAAAGAAGCACTTGTCGATTTGGGTGTGAGCTTGTCGGCTGTAAACGTTTTACATAAGCTTCGCATCCCCATATTTTGAGAAAAGACAAACTAGGGGTTGCCCTGTCCATATCTCATATGGTGTCTTTTCAAGCCGACTTAGATGGAACTCTATTTAGTGTGAGCGCAGTTGTTTCAAGAGCATATCCCCGGAAAGATAACGGAAGATCACTTTGGCTCATCATCGACCGCACCATGTCCAACAAGGTGCGATTTCTCCGTTCGGACACTCCGTTCCATTGTGGAGTTCTGGCGGAGTTAAGCGTGGAACAATTCCACAATCTTTCGATGATTACCAAACTCTTGGCTCAAGTATTCCCCTCCACGATCGATCGTAGAAACTTGATTGTTTTCCCTAAATGATTACTGTACTTCATTCGGAATTCTTTGAACTTTTCAAAGGATTCGGACTTATGCCTCATCAAGTAGATATAACCATATCTACTAAAGTCATCGGTAAAGGTAATGAAGTACGATAACCACCTCGGCCGTTGAGCTCATTGGTCCACATACATCGGTATGTACGAGTGCCAACAAGTCACTTGCTCTTTCACGTGTCCCGTGAAAGGTGCCTTTGTCATCTTACCAAGTAAACAAGACTCACATGTCTCAAATGATTCAAAATCAAAAGAGTGAAGCAATCCATCCTTATGGAGCTTCTCCATGCGTTTCTTATTTATATGGCCTAAGCGACAATGCCGGATAAACGTGGGGTTTATATCATTAGAGAGTTGCCTTTCTGTATTAATGTTATAGATGGGAGACACTTCAAGATTCAAAACGTATAATCCATTCACCAATGGAGCATGAAAATAGAACATATCTCTGAGATATATTGAACAACCATTGTTCATTGATCTAAAATCATATCCTTCCGCTTGCAAACACGAAGCGGAAATAACGTTTTGACATAGTGTTGGAACACAATAACAATTATTTAATTCCAAAACTAATCCTGAAGGTAGATGAAGTGGTACTTGTCGAGCAACGTAGCAACGCTTGCTCCATTGCAGCGCGCGGGTTCACCTCGCCCCTTCTCAATCCTCTACTTCTTCTCATTCCCTGCAACGACTTGCAAATATGAGCTATTGATCCGGTATCAAATACCCAAGAGTCAGAGGTGAAGTAGCAAGATTAATGTCTATAACATTAATACCTGAAGCAAAAGTCGTACTTTGCTTCTTTTTGAGATCCTCCATGTACTTCTTGCGTTCCTCATCCAGGCTGTCTCCTTGCAATAGAAGCAAACGGCATCGATGCCGCCGACCCCTTCTTGCCCTTCTTTGCATTGGAGGCACTCGCGATCTCATCGGGAGTTAACTTCCTCTTGGTGCAAAGCTTCTTGACGGGTGGTTTGCGCTTTGCCTTCGCATCATCATCACATGATGACCGTTTTTCTGGATACTCTCCTCACTGTCTTTAGCATCCCATGCAATTCAGCCAAGGTTCTATCCATTTTGTTCATGTGATAGTTTAATATGAATGGCTCGAAGCTCGGAGGGAGCGACGGAGAATCACATCGAGCCAACTCTTGGCTAAGGGGAAATCCTAGTTTTCCGGACTCTCAATGTAGCCAATCATCTTTATCACATGCGGATGACGGGATTCCCTCAAGCAAGCTCCACGCAAACAAGGACTTTGAGGTGTTGAACCTCTCGGCCCGAGCTTGGTTCTCAAACATGCCACGTAGCCCCGAATAATAGTGTGAGCATCGTTGCTCTCATATTGCTTCGAAGCTCGGGGACATTGTAGCAAGCATGAGACACTTATATCTAGGGCATCATTAGTGTGCTTCTCATAAGCCCTCCGTGCGGTTGCGGTGGCATTAGTTGGCAAATCCTCGGGATAGGGTACTTCAAGAACGTACTCCTTACGCTCTTGCTTGAGAACAATTCTCAAGTTGCGATACCAATCCATAAAGTTTGTTCCATTTAATTTTTCCTTTTCGAGAATAGATCGCAAATTAAAGGTACTGGGTGTAGTATTAGCCGCCATTTATTCTACAACGAAAAAGCAAAGTTTAGCACAATGTTTATGCTATGTCTATTGTTAAACAATTTAACATTAGACTCCCATTACGTATTTCCACCTTCCCTCTAGGTTACGTATTGGGTCAAGATCCACATGTTAATTAATTTTCTAGTGAGCTTTGGCATCACTTGCTAGAAAATTAGTAACATCGATAAGCAACACCTTGCTAATCACATCTCTATGTGACTCTTGTTGTTGGTGTGGCATCTCCATGCCCGGCCCCAACCTATGCCCCAAGGCCCAAAACTGTTTTGATAGCCTTGTTAAGTAAACCAAATGCTCCTGCATGTATATGTCTCGCATATACCCCTCGTGTTATGATAGAGAATGGCACTCTGCTTTGGCGGACCCACCATTGACGAGCATAACGGTGACGGAGTGCAACATTTGGAAGGGCATCATTACTACTTAATTTTGAGAGGGATGCTATCCTATCAAACAAACATATCACATATGAAATCAAGAAGAATAGCATATAATGAAATAGTATGGCCCCCTTCACATGGTGATCTCCATCTCCATGCCTCGGGCCGAGGATCTCCATCTTCACACCATATTCCAAGTGTCGAATGCTTGATATCTTCAAACTAAGCTACTACTATAGAAGCTCTAATTGAAGATTACATCGACTCGCAGTCGTGAAAGAATATTACAAGCATTGCACGTATGAAAGAATATTATAGGGATTGCACATATGAAAGAATATTACATGCATCACATGCATCTCATACATCTCATACATACAATAGGGCCATACCATCTCAAAGCATTCTCTGCAAAAACAAGTTAGGCGTAGAAACGTTTTCTACCTATCGCAGAGCTACGGCATCGAGACGAAATTCATAGATCCAATCTATGAAATCGCTTACGAAACCATATCGGCATAATCATATTATGTCGTCCCGATACACTATCAAGGGAGATGGTTTGCGTAGGCGCGAGGCAGCAACAAAGTCGGACTACGAGATAGCTTCGGTATAATCACATTATACCGTTCCGATACACTATCAAGGAACGCTATCTCGAACCCAACTCAAGCCGAGTTATTTGGAAATTGCTTCGACGTAATCACATTACACCGTTCCGATACACTATCAAGGAACGCAATTACCATTAACTCTCCTCAACGGATCCCGTTAAAACCGATTGATCTAATCAACCCGTGCGCAAAACTTGTTCCAGATCCAATCTAAAACCCGAACTAAGCAAGATTAGCTCGATACCACTTTGAAGGGTTACGCGGAAGCTACGCTAGCCGAAAACAAAAATTTCTACCGCGCAAACCAGGAACACTTGCAAGTAAGGGCCGATAGATCGTTACCGATCGTAGTAGAGTGCAGCGGAATAGCCAATCGGGCAATCCGATCCGGAACAAGTGTAGCCTATTCCGGAGACACCGATTCGCCAATCAGCCGATTCGAGTCGTCCGGCCGCGTTCTCACGCCTCGCTCCGATGCGCCCGACCGCAGCCGATCAAGAGCGCGCAACGTAGCAGCGCCTCTACCGGTATCCACACGTCCGGGGACGAACGCCGTACACCCGTGTGCTAGCACGCGATGCAAGGCTAGGGTTTGGCTCGAAAGTGGGGAGGGTTTCCGTGGAGATTGATCTCGGCGACTTCATTGCACGCGATGCAATTGACGTCCCACAGCTCTCCACCCCTCCCTCCTTTATATAGAGTTGGCCGATGGGACTAGTGGCCGATTAGGACTCTATTTTGAATCGGATCTCATCCGTATCTCATAGAGTTGGCCGCCCCACACGTCGTAAGCCCATAGGACTCTATCCGATCGGATCCCTATCTGATCGAGCCGTATCCGAGTCCAACTCGAATATCTATTCTATCCCCTTAAGCGTGCGACCACAGTAGGTTCGGGTATACTCGGTTTCGGCTATAGTCTAACTTAGCCGATCGTCGGCTCGAGTCCAACTCAGCCGACATGTCATAGCGGCGCCTAGCAGCACATATTGACACCATAGTATACAAGAATATAATATCGGCTCGAACCTGTAATGTGTACACAAATCCCTTTGCCTCACGATACCGCTTAAGCTATAGGCAAGATGTGTGCCATCCCTTCAATAGCTTAACCATTCACTCGAACCGTATTGGATTATCGTCCGTTGATTGACTCCTCAATCAACTTAGCATGGCCATGCATTTCCATAATCCATTACCTCGAGGGGCCCAGAGATATCTCTCCAAAGGAGGGGCAAATTCCATCTTGATCACTCACATCCCACTCCATGTTTCATAGCAAACCCGAAAACTACCTTTATAACTATCCAGCATTTGAATAGCGTTTGGTAGTCCCAAAGTAGGCTACTACACATGTTGGAATCCATGGTGATCTCGGGTCTAAGGACTTTGTACCAACACTACCCGAGACCAACTAATGGCACATTAATTCCCGTAGTGTCTCATGGTGGGTCTATCCAACAATGTGTTCTCTAACACATATGTCCATGTTTATTGATTTGGTATCTCCATACCCATGATCTATGAGACATGATCATCAATCAATAAACATGCCGATCTTAGAATCATATTTGTTCCAACAATATGACATATGATCGAGGATCGTTTAGAAATAGATTCATACATATCGAGTCTCATAAATAAGTCACGTACTTATTGATCAATACAAGATGTCTATTTCATGGAACTGAATAACACTTTATTCATTTATACATAAACATTGACGTGATATCCAACATCTCCATGTTGCCTCTAGTGCATATCACTAACGGGGAAGGAGATAGTGACATCGACGAAACACGGCGAGGTGGCAATGGCTGCCGGTGGAGGAGAACAATGACATGCTCTCACTGTTCACCACGGGGGTGGTGTTTTGGTGGCATCCGAGCTTGGCGAAGGGCATGCCAAGGACGAGCACAGCAAGGTGAAGCCATCGAGTGGTTGCATGGTGGCGTGCCCGCTCGACCGGGAGGGCTGCCGAAGGTGGAGAACGATGACCGCAGAGGGTGCTGGCTGGGGCACGCTACCAGTGGACTTCGGGCAAAACGGAGGGGTGGCCTAGGAAGTACGTGATGCCATAATGCCGGTAACAATATGATGGCATCGAGTAGCACTCCGGCAAGGCGACAGGGGCTACCGGAGTGGCACTGGCGAGGCCGAGGGAGAGGCTCCACGGGCGGCGAGGTTTTGGTGGGTTCCGGGCAAAAACGGGGCTTGGCCGAGGAAGGGAAGGTGGCTGCGATGCTGAGGATGGCGTTGTTGAGGTTTTCCATGGTTTCGGTCGACTGGGAGGGGTGGCCGGAGTTGGAAAAATGGTGGCGGCGCGTGAGTGGAGCGACGTGACAGCACTGGAGATGGAGGAGAGGTAGGGCGGCGTGGGGGAGTGAGGAGGGGCTGGGGGGTATCCTTTTATAGGCTGGAGGGGAGGGAGATCGTCGCCTAGGAGAGGAAGAGGATGGGGTCGGCCAGCCATCCATGGCGGCCATTCAAGGAGGCTTAAATCCGTCGAATAAAGGTCAAATTAAGAGGGAAAAACTTGGGGGAAATGATGATGAGGAAGAGAGGAACTGATTTTTTGCATTCAAACGGGAGGGGAAGCAACCGGGGAGGCGGATCAGCTCGGTGGCAGCGCTAGTGTTCGGTCGGGAGAGAGACGACACGCCGGCTCGGTGGAGGTGGAAGACGACGGCTTGCTCCTTCCGGGCGACTCGCCACGCCCTAGTGGTGGGGAGGGAGTTGGGCCGACTCTGGCGAGGGTGGGTGGTGGTGGGCCAAGTATAGGGAGTAGAGGATGGGCCGAAAGGGATGGGGGCGGGCGGCCGGTCGGGAGGGAGGGAGAGATGGGCGGCGGCCCGGGAGGAGGAGGGAGGATTTTGAATTGTTTATCTTTTTATTTTAATTACATAAATGATCTTTGTATTATTTAAATTATTTATGGAGCTCCAAAATTTCACGGAAAATTTCGAAGAATACTTTAGGAGATGTAGAATATTTCAAAAATACTTCTGGACATGATTTTTAAAGGAAATTTTTATTTTCGTAATAATTTCACTTGAGAATGAACTATTTAATGAACTATTTTTAAAGGAAATTTTTATTTCTGTAATAGTCTGCTTTTAATTTTATTTAATTTCTAGAGAATGAACTATTTAATGATTTTTAATCCGAACGAAAATCGGGACACGACAAACCTACCCCCCTTACAGGAATCTCGTCCTGAGATTCAGGGCTAGAAAGAAAGAAGGTATGGTTGGGCTAGGTTGGTCTGCTAACCTCTGCGGTTTATTCTGACTTACA
Source organism: Oryza australiensis (assembly GCA_019925245.2). NCBI lineage: Eukaryota > Viridiplantae > Streptophyta > Magnoliopsida > Poales > Poaceae > Oryza > Oryza australiensis. The sequence continues at coordinate 54,171 of JAIFGZ020000180.1, read as the reverse complement.
CTAGTTGATTCTGTTCGCATTGACCTTGATCTGGTTGCAGGAGTTCATAGATCTCTTTCCTTAGGTGTCCATTTAACATTGACACCTTTGGTATTATGAGAATTCACTTTCACTTGAAACCGGTGGAGTTGTCCCTGAAACCTAGAAACTAACTTTCATAAAACCACGAACTCTAAATTCCGCTTCGAACTACTCTTGACCGGAACAACAAGTGTTTCAAGAAGCTGATTGGTCTGCCTTTATCTGAACTGCAAGGGTATTGAGTTATCGCTTCTTTTGGCTGAACTCTTGGCATGACAGCTTGGGTGAGCCTTTGATTCGAACCTATTAACTTCGGATTGATGTACCTCTACTAACGGCTCGCAACTGATTCCTTTGATTGCAACCAAATATGCTTCACAGGGTTGAACCTCTAAGCAAAACAATTATGAGGTATAACTAAACTTATCTTCGAGCTCACCTTTACAACCAGTAGTTACGCGTCCGCTTGATTGCGAACAAATACACTACCATCTTTGAGGTTGTCCCACATTTCACTTAGTAAGAACCTTGACATTGAAAAGTTGGATACTCTAGATGAATTACAAAAGAAGAGAAACTATATATCATAGGTTTTATTCAATATTTCCTTCTTTTTACATATCTGCCATGGAACTTCTTTGTACAAACAGAAGTGCTTAAAGATTAAACACTCATAGTCTGTTGCAGGTTTGACTAGCAGACGTCTTTACTGGTGCAACCTTTACTCTTGTGATTCTGACCTAAACAACCTGTTTTCTCTTTTCTTATTGGCTGAAATTCCAACAGCATAGTACTTCGACGGTTGGCCTTACATGAAGAAGCATCTTTGCTCATAGCAGCTGAAGTAGCCGGCAAAGCCTTCTTGCTATTGGGGCTGCTTTTAAACGGTTGCTTGCTAGACACTTGAGCTGGAGTAACTCAGGGTGCCTTGCTGGTTTTGACGATGACTTTGTGGCCTGGTGCTAGCGAAATTTGCTGCGATTTCTGTTGAAGGAGAGTTCTGCTTCCTTGCAGTTGAATTGGGTTATTGTTCCCCTGGCATTCATTGCTCTGCTGGTGCTTGTTATGTAGCTCTGGAGTGGTTGGGGTGGAACAATAGAGCTTTTGCGGGTGCCCTTAACGACAACTTGCTGCAGTGGAGGTCTCAGATATTGACGACATCTATTATCCTTTGTCTTATGGGCGCCTTTTGGCTGGATTTGTCCATGTTTTGCTGATGTTGGGGCAGCTTGCGGAGTAAAGGAGTTGCAGATAGTGCTGATGTCTTAAGGATGTTGGCGTTCGGGCATTGGACATCATTCAAATAGATGACTGTTTTCCCCATAGTTGAAGCAACGACTGGCTACTTTAGCTGGTCTCGGAAGTGGACATTTATTGTAATAATGTCCTGGTTGGTGACAGTTGGAACAAATCAGACCCAATAGATCACGATGTGCACCCTTCTAGGTCTATAGACCTGCAGCTGGAACTGAAATGTGCACTGACTTGTGTGCCTGGTTTTCCACGCCACTGTTACCACTGGTGGTCTACCTGAGGTTGGAGCTGGTTGATGATCAAGAGCATCATCACCATTGATGGTACCAACCACGAGTTGACTGACAGGCCATCGAGATGTCCTTTGGTTTTCCTTGTCCCTATCTAAGACCAAAATCAGTTGACAGTCCGTAGGCACGTGATCCGTTCCCTCACAGAAGAAACACATGACAATTTTCATGAGGCATTCTTCTGGCATATGGGTGTCTTCATCCGGTGGCAGCCGTGGATGCACATGCTCGTAGTGTGTTCAATCTCTTCACAACGAGTACATGCTTTGGCCTCCATTTCTTTTTCACTAACGCCTTCAAAGATCGCTTCATCATAATCATCATCATTAGAGGGAACTTCTTCTGATTCATTTTCTTCTGGCTTGGGCAGACCAAAATGCCTGAGATACTTGGTTAGCTGTCGAGCACCACAAAAGGTATTTCTTCTTAGGCGTCAGGGAATCTTCACAACATATTCGGGAGTAAACTCTGTACCAGTGACGACCAGATTGCTGGTACATCCTGAATTCCATACTGGTGCCTTTCTCCTCTTAGAGTCGGACGGTGGCGTACCAAAATTCTGGCTGATTAGTTGATCAGAATCATTCTTCCTGCTTGGGCACTGCATCTCACTTTCGGTCGGCGTCCTGGCGTAGGCGTCCCTTGAACGGTTTCTTGCATTACGACCTTGCTCATCATAGCCATAGCAGCAGACATGTGTTTCCTTCCAGCATGATGGCGAGGTTGGTGCTATCGTCTCCTAGAAACTTGACGGTATGCTGGCGGGAGTCACCAGGGCTTGCATCGAAACGTACTGGCGTTGCTATTGATATTGACCTTGAACTTGGATCTACTACTGCAGATACTGCCGTGGCATTAGCTGCATCATCATGGCCACTAATCAGTGCGATTAGCCACTACCGGGGCTAGAGTTGGATCCCAAGGAGGTGGAGGTGGAATACTAGCAAGGTTGTTCGAGCCGACCCATGGGACTGTTGGGGTCTTGATCCACTGACATTGCCCTTGGCTTTACCCATCTGTTGCAGGTGGAGAAAGGAGAGGACAAGGGAAAAGGGGTTATATTAAAGACAAGACCCTAACCGCATAACTATTGATCTGATGTGGGTGTACTTTTATTATTCAAGTTGATTAGGCAAACAACCTAGTATGGCAACATCCCCACCACTGATGCAAACCATACACCTGCACACAGCAAACAACACACGATCGCGACTAAACGACACTACCCTTCGGGGAAGGATTGGGTTTAGGTGAACTCCGGAAGGCTTCGCTTGATCCTCGAGAAGCGCCGACTCAAGGCGCACGGCTTGATCTTCTTACTTGAAGCTTGAGGCTTGAGTTGACTTCCATGAAGGCTTTCGGTTGGCGCTCCAGGCTAAACAACTAGAGAGTTGGAGAGGAAAGGAGAGAAATTTGACAAATCTTTTTGCAAAGACTCCAGAGGGATAGAAGAGATATTTTCGCAAATAAAGTTTTCGCAAACTTGTCCTTAGGGTTTGACCATTTGGCTCAACCTACAGTCGAGTTGGCTTTGATACCAATTTGTCATGCTTGGAAATTTATCCTAATTTTCCACACCATTTTGTGTATTAAATCTATGTTCAGGAATCAACTAGGGTACACAAAATGACAAAACAATACACAGATCCAAACGTAAATTAAAATGTATGAATACTTATAGAAGAGTCACTTAGTCCTCGTACTCAAAGGAAAGCAGCAGCAGAAAGAAAGGACGATCCTAGCAGGGGTTCATCTCCACTCCATAGGCAAACTTAACTAGGCTCTGAGCCATGGTCTTCTAACACCGTCTTCAATTTAGAAGCACTACACTTGGGGAGGAATTGCAAGGCTGAGTACAACCACCGTACTCAACAAGCCATGCCGAGAGAATTAAAAATAGTGCAAGGGAGTACAAGGAATTCATATATGGAGCTATTTTGCAGAAAATCTGCATTTCCAAGCATTTAAACATTTTAAGGCATTTCAATAAACACGAGCCTATCTCTAGTTAGTATTTATCAAGCCGCCGGTTCAACATGATCTTGCCTTAACTCAGGCCAACATGTGCTAACTCCAATTCTTTTAGTTTTAAACATAATTAAATTCAAACTTGGGTACATTGCTCGGCTTGCCCATAACCGAGGGTATGGCTATTTGGATAGATTTAACTCGATCGAGGTGTACATCTTGTTAGTGATATGCCCTAGAGGCAACATGGAGATGTTGGATATCATGATCCATGTTTATGTATTTATGAATAAAGTGTTATTCAGTTCCATGAAATAGACATCTTGTATTGATCAATAAGTATGTGACTTATTTATGAGACTCTATATGTATGAATCTATTTCTAAATGATCCCTGATCATATATCATATTATTGGAACTAATATGATTTTAAGATCGGCATGTTTATTGATTGATGATCATGTCTCATAGATCATGGATATGGAGATAGCAAATCAATAAACATGGACACATGTGTTAGAGAACACATTGTTGGATAGACCCACCATGAGACACTACAGGAATTAATGTGCCATTAGTTGGTCTCATGTAGTGTTGGTACAAAGTCCTTAGACCTGAGATCACCATGAATTCCAACATGTGTAGTAGCCTACCTTGGGACTACCAAACGCTATTCCGTAACTGGGTAGTTATAAAGGTAGTTTTCGGGTTTGTTATGAAACATGGAGTGGGATGTGAGTGATCAAGATGGAATTTGCCCCTCCTTTGGAGAGATATCTCTGGGCCCCTCGAGGTAATGCATTATGGAAATAAATGGCCATGCTAAGTTGATTGAGGAGTCAATCAACAGACAGATAATCCAATACGGTTCGAGTGAATGGTTAAGCTATTGAAGGGATGGCACACATCTTGTCTATAGCTTAATTGGTATCGTGAGGCAAAGGGATTTGTGTACACATTACAGGTTCAGAGCCGATATTATATTCTTGTATACTATGGTGTCAATATGTGCTTGCTAGGCGCGCGTTGACAAGTCGGTGAGTTGACTCGAGCCAACGATCGGCTAAGTTAGACTATAGCCGAAACCGAGTATACCTGAACCTACGGTGTCACGCGCTTAAGGGGATAAGAACAGTATTCGAGTTGGACTCGGATACGGCTCGATTGGATAGGGATCCGATCGGATAGAGTCCTATGGGCTTACGACGTCCGGGCGGCCAACTCTATGAGACACGGATGAGATCCGATTCAAAATAGAGTCTGATCGGCCACTAGTCCCAGTAGGCCAACTCTATATAAAGGCGAGGGTGGAGAGATGCTGTACATCGCTTGAATCGAATTGCGCCGAAATCAATCCGATTTGACGCAACAAGTCGCCGAGATCAATCTCCACGGAAACCCTCCCACTTTCGAGCCAAACCCTAGCCTTGCATCGCGTGCTAGCACACGGGTGTTCGGTGTTCCGTCCCCGAACGTGTGGATACCGGTAGAGGCACTGCTACGTTACGCGCGTTGATCGGCTTCAAATAATATCGGCTCTACCGGTAGCAGCGCCTCTACCGGTATCCACACGTCCGGGGACAGAACGCCGAACACCTGTGTGCTAGCACGCGATGCAAGGCTAGGGTTTGGCTCGAAGGTGGGGAGGGTTTCCATGGAGATTGATCTCGGCGACTTGCTTGCGATTCGGTTCAATGCGATACGCAACTCTCCACCCGTCGCCCCTTTATATAGAGTTGGCCGACGGGACTAGTGGCCGATCATGACTCTATTTTGAATCGGAACTCATCCGAATCTCATAGAGTTGGCCGCCCATACGTCGTAAGACCATAGGACTCTATCTGATCGGATCCCTATCCGATCGAGCCGTATTCTAGTCCAACTCGAATGCCCGTTCTTATCCCCTTAAGCGTGCGACCACAGTAGGTTTAGGTATACTCGGTTTCGGCTATAGTCTAACTTAGCCACGCCGTCGGCTCGAGTCCAACTCGGCCAGCACATCACGACGGCGCCTAGCAGCACATATTGACACCATAGTATACAAGAATATAATATCGGCTCGAACTGTAATGTGTACACAAATCCCTTTGCCTCACGATACCAATTAAGCTATAGGCAAGATGTGTGTCATCTCTTCAATAGTTTAACCATTCACTCGAACCGTATTGGATTATCCGTCCGTTGATTGACTCCTCAATCAACTCGGCATGGCCATGCATTTCCATAATCCATTATCTCGAGGGGCCCAGAGATATCTCTCCAAAGGAGGGGCAAATTCCATCTTGATCACTCACATCCCACTCCATGTTTCATAGCAAACCCGAAAACTACCTTTATAACTACCCGCATTTACGAATAGCGTTTGGTAGTCCCAAAGTAGGCTACTACACATGTTGGAATCCATGGTGATCTCAGGTCTAAGGACATTGTACCAACACTACCCGAGACCAACTAATGGCACATTAATTCCCGTAGTGTCTCATGGCGGGTCTATCCAACAAGTGTGTTCTCTAACACATGTGTCCATGTTTATTGATTTGGTATCTCCATACCCATGATCTATGAGACATGATCATCAATCAATAGACATGTCGATCTTAGAATCATATTAGTTCCAATAATATGATATATGATTAGGGATCATTTAGAAATAGATTCATACATATCGAGTCTCATAAATAAGTCACGTACTTGTTGATCAATACAAGATGTCTATTTCATGGAACTGAATAACACTTTATTCATTAATACATAAACATTGACTTGATATCCAACATCACCATGTTGCCTCTAGGGCATATCACTAACATTTGGTTTCATCAAAAACGAAGAGGAGGCCTGTGTTTACAAAAACGTCGTGGGAGCGCAATTGTATTTCTAATCTTTTATGTGGATGACATATTATTGATTGGAAATGATATCCCTATGTTAGAATCCATCAAGTCTTCATTGAAAAATAGTTTTTCCATGAAAGAATTAGGGAGGCAACATACATATTGGGCATTCGGATCTATAGAGATAGATCCAAGAGGCTAATTGGATTAAGCCAAAGTACATACATTGACAAGGTGTTGAAAAGGTTCAACATGCATGATTCCAAGAAAGGTTTCTTGTCCATGTCACATGACATTAATCTTAGCAAGAATCGGTGTCCTCGGACACATGACGAGCGGAATAAGATGGGTATAGTTCCATATGCTTCGGCAATTGGATCCATCATGTATGCCATGCTTTGTACACGTCCGAGATGTCTTGTACGCTTTGAGTGCTACGAGCGAGATACTCGCCGATCCAGTGAAGGTCACTGGATCGCCGTAAAAATATCCTTAAATACTTGAGGAGAACTAAGGATATGTTCCTAGTCTATGGAGGTGAAGAAGAGCTCGTTGTAAGTGGTTACACCGATGCTAGCTTCCAAACAGACAAGGATAATTATAGATCGCAATCTGGGTTAACGCTATTCCGTAACTGGGTAGTTATAAAAGTAGTCTTCGGGTTTGCTATGAAACATGGAGTGGGATGTGAGTGATCAAGATGGAATTTGCCCCTCCGTTGGAGAGATATCTCTGGGCCCCTCGAGGTAATGGATTATGGCAATGCATGGCCATGCTAAGTTGATTGAGGAGTCAATCAACAGACAGATAATCCAATACGGTTCGAGTGAATGGTTAAGTTATTGAAGGGACGGCACACATCTTGCCTATAGCTTAATTTGTATCGTGAGGCAAAGGGATTTGTGCACACATTACAGGTTCAGATCCGATATTATATTCTTGTATACTATGGTGTCAATATGTGCCGCTAGGCGCCGCTATTGAGTCGGTTGAGTTGGACTCGAGCCAACGGTCGGCTAAGTTAGACTATAGCCGAAACCGAGTATACCCGAACCTACTGTGGTCGCACGCTTAAGGGGATAAGAACAGCATTCAAGTTGGACTCGGATATGGCTCGATCGGATAGGGATCCGACCGGATAGAGTCCTATGGGCTTACGACGTATGGGCGGCCAACTCTATGAGATTCGGATAGGATCCGATTCAAAATAGAGTCCCGATGGGCCTCTAGGCCCAACCGGCAACTCTATATAAAGGGTCGGGGGGTGGAGAGTTGCTGTATCGAATTAAACCGAATCAATCTGATTTGGCGCAACAGAAGTCGACGAGATCAATCTCCACGGAAACCCTCCCCACTTTCGAGCCAAACCCTAGCCTTGCATCGTGTGCTAGCACACAGGTGTTTGGCGTTCTGTCCCCGGACGTGTGGATACCGGTAGAGGCGCTGCTATGTTGCGGTGCTGTTGATCGTCTACGAATCGGCTGAGGTCAAGCGCATTAGAGCGAGGCGCGAGAACGCGGTCGGATGACTCAGATCGGCTGCGGCATCGACGAATCGACTGATTGGTGAATCGGCTGTCCCCAGGAATCGGCTGTCGGCTTGCAGGAATCGGCTGTCATCGGCCAGCACAGTTCCAGATCGGATAGCTCTGATTGGCTAGTCCGCTGCACTCTACTCCAATCGGTAACAATCTATCGGCCCTTACTTGCAAGTGTTCCTGGTTTGCGCGGTAGAAAAGTTTTTGTTTTCGGCTAGCGTAGCCTCCGTGTAACCCTTCATACTGGAGAATCGATTTTTGCGTGTGGTCTGAAAGGCATCTTCCCGTGCAGAAGGCATGCCCGCACGCCCGAGATGGTATGGGAAAAGAACATTTTCGTGTGAGAGCGGCCCAACCGCACGGGAAGATCTACTATCCCGTTCGGTCGGCTTAAGTGGCCCGCACGGAAGATCCATTATCCCATGCGGGCCACTTTGCTCGACCTTACGGGATAATTGATGTTCCCGTGCGGTTCGTTAAGTTGACCGCACGGGAAGATTGCTCTTCTTGTGCAGCATTATTTTAGTGCACGCTTGCAAGTTGTTTAGGGTTCTCTTTCTCCTCTCTCTCCTATCTCCTCTCTCCTCTCCTCTCTCTCAATAATATATTATCAATCGATGTTGTCGTTAGTATATAATTAATAATTCGCCCGTATGAAGAATTAAGTAAAAGGCATTTAATTATTTTCTCATCAAAAAGATATAAATGTATGCATCATGCATATCATATATACATACATATCATGTATCGTCTCACAATTTACAATAGTTCAAAAGCACATAAAATATAGACTTAATTAAAAATTATTACATATGTTCTTTTTCCCATTCTCTAAGTCGTTTGAAGGTATCCTCCATCGCAAGTTGGCTATTCGGATCGTAGAAATCACCCAAATGGTTGCAGACATCGCGGCGGATGAAGCGGCAAATATCTGCACACAAGTTGAGTATGGTTCGATTGCCGAACCGATTCGCTACAACTGAAACGGACGGGATCTATTTAAGACGGAATACACATTGATATAGGTAGGAAAATATACAAGATCGATCTTAATGTGTAAAAAGATATTTTCTCTGGACTTACTTCTTCAAACTTTGTAGTGTATCTACCGTAGATTCTAAGCATCTCGCACGCATAGTAGCCGCATAGGTTAGTGCCTGGTGGTTGCTTAACACTGTGTTGAATAAAATTGTATACGTCAATATTTTAAATTAAACAAGTATAAGAAATGTCGGTATATGCGAACATGTAATTTACCGGCCATTGTGTCTTCACGAGAAGCTTCTTCTTTTGTGGATTATTGACCGGTCCATCGTGGTCTACGTAATGTTTGTGTGCTCTATGTAGACAAAATAATTGTTTGAGTCAATTGTGTCTTCGAGAGTACAACAGCCAATATTTAGTAAATGGTGCATAATAGTACTTAGAAATTTAATATAATGAGAAACTCTTTGAATGTATCCTCCTTGTAGTGTCTGGATCCAAGACTATGACCAAGTGTTCTCGCGGATATACCGTAAAAGGTATGTAGTGATCACCGCAAACAAGATATGTTAATTGTAGATGATATCGTAGTAAAATATCGTAGTACGAAAGAATATTACGTACCATAGCGCATAAGGGACCATGAGGACATTTGTCTTTGTGCGCGACTATCGCTCTGCCCAAGTACAGTGCTACGGTGACCATCTTTTTCTTGTGCATTTGTTTGATCACCGCATCTTTTTCGGACTTCGTTTTACCTTTGAGCTCAACGGAATGCAGAATATTCACCGTGTGTTCATCCAAGAAACCCTTGTTGGTTGATGTATCCTACTGGATGGTTGGCCTTTTCGGCATCGTGGAATTGCATCCTAAGTAATACAACAGGTAATTTATCAGAAGTTAGTTTGCAAATGAATTCATTTATGACATTAAATGCAACTGACTTATAGGCAAAATGCAACAACGAGATTTATATCCCTTTTATCCAACTTGAATAATGCGTGAAGGTCGTCGAAATCGATTACCAGCATCCCATTTGGTCCACTGATGAAAGCGTGATCCGGGACCTTCACAATAATCATGCCAAGGCCCTTTTAGTCGCCTTTATATACCAGTCATGCATCAGCCTCATTTCCCAGTGCATGTCTTCCATGACGTGCCACTGCAAGAAACGGCCTCCCGTACTCGTACTTTGTTGACACTTCGTCGGAAGTCCAGTTTTGCAGGTCCTCCATTTGATTTTTCACCAATATTTGTTAATCCGACAACTTTGGAGTTTCACCCTGCTCCTTGTCAGTCGGTGCTCTCCGCCTGAAAACCTGGAACACTAACTTTTCCTCGTATACGGCCACTTCTTTCTGATCATAAGTTGATCTAACCATTTTTGGGATAAGTCGATGAGATTCAAGCTTAGTCGGACTTGGAAGACTTGTCGTTTTCTGAAAAGGCCTTTTAGGTATCGCCAAAGCTGACATGTGGTGTCAGAGGAGATTTATGAATATCTTGTACTACAGATGGAGGTTGTTCTGCGGGGACTTCAGGGGCTGACAGATGTGGCAAATTAGGACCTTTTGGTTTAAGGGAGGAGGGAGGTGGGGAAGCAGGTCGATCAGGTAGCGAATCTGGCCCTGGTGGAGAAGGCGGTGCAGGCACAGCAGCAATCTTAGGAGCCGATGGGATTAGGGTTGAAGGCGATGGACCGACCAGCAGGATATCTCGTCGATGCCATAGTATGAACTAGTTCACCGCATCCCCAAGCAGTTCTATCCCTTCCGTTGTTGGAATATCTAGCTCTAAACTAGTATGCTCTACATGCACCTTGGCCACTTGCACCCTTGCATATTCTTTAGGGATTGGCGTATTTTTAAATTGATGCCCTGGTATCGCAAGTCTGTGCCCACCTCCTTTCTCTTCCCAGCCCTTCCTATCGGCATGAGCAGGCTACACGGTCTCGGAGCAGTGATGTTATCTACTAGATAAGGTGCCATATCTACTGACCTGACACTGCTTGGCGCCTGAACTGTTGGTTTTTCGGAATGCTGGAATAAGTTTGGGAAGGCTAGGCGATTTTGAGCAAGAAGAGAGTAGAAATGTTGTTCTACTTGTCTTGCTATTTTCTCTTCCAGTTTCTGTTTGTATCTGTCCTATTTCTTGTAACTCGTAGCTTCCTCTGTGTAAAATCAAAGTGTGTTTGTTTCTTTATTTAATGATAAACAATTGGCGTTTGGGATTTATTAGTTTGAGTGTTTTGATTTTGGAAGAGTTGAATTTTCGGACGATGAACAATGTTTAGTCGGCTGCCACAACCGGTCTGGACTGGTGTGTGCTGACGGTCCGACCGGAGGTGTTTCAGCGGATCGACCGAAGGCGGTTGCTCGTGCGGTCGACTCCCGAGCCCGGTCCCCACTGGTTGCCGATTTCGTTTCGGTTTTGGTTTCGGTTTGTTTCCTTACACATACATGAAAGTTTCGTGTTCCTATGCACGTGTCTAGTTGTTTATGCTAACAATGAGTCAAGTTTGGATAGCTTGTGGTATTCTTTGTTTAATTGTGTGCGGTATTCTTTACGCCTCGAGAAAGTGTTGCTGGTGATCGAGTCGGAGTCAACTTGGAGATAAGGTGACGTCCGAGATGGGGATCATGCGGGATGTGAAGGGTAGAGATTAGTGCACATGATTGGAAAGTTTCCATATGGCATATAATGGAGATATTGTTGCATATGGAAAGCGGAATTTCGGTTTTAGGAAAACCGAGATTGTTATGGTTGTTTTATGTATAGTTTGTTTCTTGTACGGGAAGGTTTCCTAGTGGATTAGGGCTTCTTGTATGAGTAGGATTCGTGGCTCTTGGCTGTGGATTTTGGATATAAATAGTGAGGGGAGGCGTGGCCTCTCGGTATCGCTTTTATCGCTTGGAGTTCAAGTTTTTAGGGTTTCGAGTTAGAGTTTAGCTTGAGATTTTGTGAGGAGTGCTTTGTATGCACTTTGTAAACACAGAGAGTTTTAATAAAGATCAATCCTTTTGAGAATTCTTTGTGTCTACTTCTTTCTCGGTGCGGCGGCATAATTGTCGGTTCAGCGGATCGCTAACTTAGTCGGACCGCGGAGATACTACGGCGGTCGGACCGCGGCTTCTTCCGGTTACACACGCAAGCACTTCACGGTCGGACCGGGCGGCATCGGACTTCATCGTCATCGGCTACATCGAGCAATCGGTTGAGGCGATCGGCTACGGGCGGTCAGACCGAAGGTCATTGGGCGGTCAGACCGTCGAGGCTACTCGGTCAGACCTGCGCAACACCTGCGGTCAGACCGGCATCAGAACAGAGGTAAAGTTTTATTTCCGCTAAAACTTTGTTTTGGGGTGCACCAACCATTCACCCCCCCTCTGGTTGGCTTTTCTTTGGGCATTCGATCCTACAAGTGGTATCAGAGCCACGTTTTTCTGCTTTTGATTTTCTTCGATCTAAAGTTTTTTTCATCTTGTCGGATAAATTTTCAACAAAACCGCATGTTTTTATGGCACCAATTTTGCGTATTGGTGTAGTAATTTGCAATCTTACATCATGGCTCAAGACTATGATGTGTGGCAAAAGGTTGCTCTTCCCTACACCATACCCGATGCCATTAATACTGATGCTTTGAAAACTGAGTTTAATAATAATTGCAAAGCTCGAAACATTTTGTTGAATGGAATTTCGTGTTCTGATTTTGACCGTGTTTCTCATCTTCAAACCACTAATGAAATTTGGAACGCTTTGAAAAACTTTCATCAAGGAACTACAAACATAAAAGAACTTCGTTGAGATCTTTTTAAAAATGAATATATAAAATTTGAGATGAAACCTGCTGAAGCTTTGGATGACTATCTTGGTAGGTTCAATAAAATCTTGAGCAATCTTAGATCTGTTGATTCTTCTTATGACACTAATTATCCATAGTCTGAGATTTCTCGTCACTTTTTAAATGGTCTTGACATGTCTGTTTGGGAGATGAAAGTAACTTCTATTCAAGAATCTGTTAACATGGCAAATTTGACTTTGGATTCGCTTTATACAAAACTCAAAACCCATGAAATGAATATTCTTTCTCGAAAAACGGATTCTAAGTCAAGTGCTTTGATTTCTCCTTCGACTTCTTCAGATGTTGCTTCTTCTTCATCTCCAAATGCTCTTGCTTTAATTAACACCATGTCCGATGAACAACTCGAGCAATTCGAGGAGGAGGATTTGGCTCTTGCTACTAACAAACTTTCCAGAGCTATGAACAAAGTTAGGCTCAGGAAGAAAGGAGGACCAACGCGTTGCTTTGAGTGCGACGCCTTGGATCACATCGCTCCAACTGCCCCAAGCTCGGGAGGAGCAAGAAGGAGGACAAGAGCGCCGAAAAGACAAAGGATGACAAACCTAAGAGTAGGCGCTCCAAGGAGATGATCAAGAAAGTGCTGAGTCAAGTCTATGCCGCTTTTGAGCCACTCATGACATAGATTCGCAGTGAGGAGGAGAAGGGCAAGAACATCTCCGACGTTTGTCTCATGACACGTGGAGATGAAGATTCTTAAGATGAGATGAAAATTCTCCAAATGTTTTAGGAATGACTGAAAATGGTGAAATCTTGACAAAACCTAAAACCATGAAAACAGTTTTTAAGTCTCATGGAAATTTGCCATCCCTTTCGTTTATCTAAAAGAAACTAAACCAAATTTTTCAAAACCATCTGTTACTAAATAAAAGTATTCTTGCTCTTTCGTGGTAAAGATGGTCATCTTGTTGGTTTCTGTTTTAGATTAGCACGAAAACGAGAAAAGGGAAAGAGAAAATAATTTTGCAAAATCAAAATGGCAAAAATCTGGTTTCCCTCGGGAAGACCGGTCGGACCCGCTTGGTCCACCGGCCGACCGGCCCAGCACCCGGCCGACCGACGGCACTTCCTCGGTCAGACCGGCAATGGCGCCCGGTCAGACCGGCCCCGAAGGAATTTTTCTGAAAATTCCAAAACTATTTTCTCTCGTGGTTTTGTGCCTATTGGATCTATCGGTCGTGTGTCTCGATCTTGGATTCCTAAATTTCTTTTAACTAACCCCGTGCTCGAGGCCTCGACATCTCTTGTTTTGTAGGCTTTCGTGGCGAGGAAGGAGAACGTGTGGATCATGGACTCCGTTGTTCGCGCACATGACCGGAGATAAGAAGTGGTTCTCCTCCCTCAAGATGGCATCCAAGACGGAATCAATAATCTTTGGGGATGCTTCTACAAGTGCCATTCTCGCTACCGGATCCGTCAAGGTAAGTGACAAGTTCAAATTGAAAGAGGTTGCTTTGGTAGAGGATTTAAAATACAATTTACTTTCAGTTTCACAAATTGTTGATGAAAACTTTGAAGTTCATTTCAAGAAAACTGGAAGTAAAATATTTGATTCTTGTGGTGATTCTGTTTTGAACATTTCTCGTTATGGGAGAGTTTTTAAAGCTGATTTTGAAAACCTTGTTTCTCCTCTTGTTACTTGCTTAGTTGCAAAATTCAACAAAGATTTGATGTTCGGAATCGTAGACTTGGTCATGTTGGATTTGATCATTTAACTCGTTTAAGTGGTTTGGATCTTGTTCGTGGTTTGTCAAAACTCAAAAAGGATCTTGATTTGGTTTGTGCACCATGTCGTCATGGTAAAATGGTGGCTTCTTCACACACACCAATTCTTTCGTGATAACGATGATGCACGGGACAGCTTTTACACATGGACACTGTTGGTCCAGCTACAAGTGCAATCTGTTGGAGGAAAATGGTATGTGTTAGTTATTGTTGACGATTTTTCTCGATACTCTTGGGTTTTCTTCATGGCAACTAAGGACGAGGCCTTTGGACACTTTCAAAGTCTTTTCTTCGCTTAAATTGTGAAATTCCAACTCTTTGAAAACAATTAGAAGTGATAATGGTGGTGAATTTAAAAATGCTTATTTTGAACATTTTTGTGTTGAAAAAGGAATTGAACATCAATTTTCTTCTCCTCGTATTCCTCAACAAAATGGTGTTGTCGAAAGAAAAAATTGTTCTTTGGTTGAAATGGCTAGGACAAGCTAGATGAATATCACACACCTAGAAAATTTTGGGCCGAAGCTATTAACACTGCTTGCTATGTTTCTAATCGCATTTTCTTGCGTTCTAAATTTGGCAAAACTCCTTATGAGCTTCGTTTTGGTCGTTAGCCCAAAGTTTCACATTTGCGTGTTTTTGGTTGCAAGTGCTTTGTGTTAAAATCTGAAAATTTGGACAAGTTTGAATCACGTTCAATTGATGGTTTATTTCTTGGTTACCCCGCACACACTCGTGGCTATCGTGTACTTATTTTAGAGACTAACAAAATTGTCGAGACTTGCGAAGTCACTTTTGATGAGGCTAGTCCCGGTACTAGACCAGATTTTTCAGGTACACTACCATAGGATCGGGGGAGTTTGGTCGAATCTTTGAAGATGAAAGCGACGACGACGACGGCGAGGTCGACTGCCGCCGGCCGGCCGCCAGTGCCGTCGGCCGACCGCGCAGCTGCCTCGGCCGACCTGAGACCCGCCGATCGGCAGGGCCTACTTCTTCGACTCCGTCGATTCCAATCAAGAGGATTCTTTGGGGACCATGAACGAGCTGAACCGTAACGTGAATCAACTTCCGAGATCACCGCACCCTTGCACATTCAGCGACGACAACCGCCGGTACAAATAATAGGTAATTTAAATGAGCGGACGACGAGATCTAAGGTAATTGCGCATGATTCTGTGAATTCTGCTCTTGTTGCTTCTTTTGAACCCAAAGATATTACTCATGCATTAACTGATGAATCGTGGATTAACGCCATGCATGAAGAACTTGAAAATTTTGAAAGAAACAAAGTTTGGTCCTTAGTTGAACCTCCTTCTAGACATAGTATTATTGGAACCAAGTGGGTTTTCAAAAATAAACAAAATGAGGATGGTTTGATTGTTCGCAATAAGGCTAGACTTGTTGCTCGGGGTTATACTCGTGGAGGGTTTGGATTTTGATGAAACTTTTGCTTTTGTTGCTAGGATTGAGGCAATTAGGCTTTTGCTAGCTTTTGCTGCTTCCAAAGATTTTAAATTGTTTCAAATGGATGTTAAAAGTGCTTTTCTTAATGGTTTTATATAGGAGGAAGTTTATGTTAAACAACCACCGGGTTTTGAAAATTCTGATTTTCCCAACCATGTTTTTAAACTTTCAAAAGCTTTGTATGGTTTGAAAAAGCACCTAGAGCATGGTATGACAGACTTAAGAACTTTTGCTTGAAAAAGGTTTTCAAATGGGAAATATTGACACAACTCTTTTTGTTCTTAAGCATGGTGAAAATCAACTTTTGTTCGATATATGTTGATGATATCATCTTTGGTTGTGCAACTCACTCTTTGGTTGTAGAATTTACCGAGACTATGCGTAGGGAGTTTGAGATGAGTATGATGGGTGAGTGTCGTACTTCTTGGGATTACAAATCAAGCAAACACCTCAAGGTACGTTTATCCATCAAACAAAGTACACCAAAGATCTTTTGCGCAGTTCAAGATGGAGAGCTGCAAGCCAATATCAACACCCATTGGATCTACTTGTTTCTTGATCCCGATGAAGATGGTGAAGTGTGGGATTAAAAGGAGTATAGAAGCATGATAGGATCTTTGTTGTATTTAACTACTTCTAGGACAGATATACAGTTTGCTGTATGTTTGTGTGCGCGCTTTCAAGCTTCTCCACGTGCTTCTCATCGTCAAGCGGTCAAGTGCATCATGAGGTATTTGAGTCATACACTTGAGTTTGGCATTTGGTATTCTACTTCATCTTCTATCTGCTTAAGTGGTTATTCAGATGCTGATTTTGCAGGTTGTAGAATAGATAGAAAAAGTACTAGTGGAACATGTCATTTTCTTGGAACTTCATTGATTGCATGGTCTTCTAGGAAACAATCTAGTGTAGCTCAATCCACTGCTGAATCTGAATATGTTGCTGCTGCAAGTTGTTGTTCACAGATTCTTTGGCTGATTTCTACTTTAAAAGATTATGGACTTGTGTTTGAAAATGTGCCTCTTTATTGTGATAATACAAGTGCCATTAACATTGCTAAAAATCCTGTTCAACACTCACGCACTAAACATATTGATATTCGCTTTCATTTCTTGCGAGATCATGTTGAGAAGAAAGATGTTGAATTGGAATTTTTGGATACAAAATTGCAACTTGCTGATATTTTTACAAAACCATTGGATTCTTCTCGCTTTGCTTTTCTTCGAGGGGAATTGGGAATCATTCATCCTTTTGGCATGTTTTGAGGGGGAGTTTTTTTATCAAGCTACATGATTAAAATAAATTAAAAAAAGAGAGCTTTATCCATACATATTGTTGATCATGTGCATGCTAGCAATATTATGAAAGGTTTATTTGTCACTAGCATAGCTTATATGTATTCTAGTATTTTTATGAGATCTAGATTTTATATTTAAGAGAAATAATGCATGACACTTTAATATTACACTTGAATTAAACAAATATGCAATGTTGATACCAGTACCTGTGTTGGATTTTAAATGCTTATATATATATTATGTTGCTTTAATATTCCTCAAATTACTTTAAAATTGCTCATTGTGAAAAGAGAATAAAAGATTATTTATGAGAGAAAAAATGAATACTGAATCCTTGGAAACAGTCTTGACGACAAGGACGTATTCGATGTGAGCAAAAATAATGAGTACCGAATCCTTGAAAACAGTCTTGACGACAAGGACGTACTCGGCATAATTGAGAGAAAAAAGGAGCAACAAATATGGCTCAAATCAATATAAGAAAGTTTTCCCTTGAATTATATGTGCAAAAAGGTAAATTTGAGAAAGAATAAAGATTGCAATAGTTATATATATTTTGGTTTATCTTTCAACCTATGTGCTTGTAAAGATGTTCCATTGTAAATCGTTGGAATCCATGACTTTTTATTGCATTATTGTTCTTACTTATAAAATATTTGATTCATGATTTTACTCTAGTGCGTATTTGCGATCTAATTGATGAATTTATCTTCTTTTTATTGCAACACATGACATGACTTGCTTTATGTATGGTGCTAAGCTCTTAAATATTCATAAACATAATTCCTATGCTTGATGAATTCATTGTCAAAAGAGGGAGAAAATAATGTTGTTTGGGAGAAAACATTTGCATGGGAGAACATTTGCAAGTTTTTTTTTAAAAGAACAAAGTTTTTTTGGGGTCAAAGGATTTTCTTTCTTTTCAAAAGGGGGAGAAATTTTCCTTGATTTTTGAGCTCTCAAATGCTTTTTATCATTTTTTGTTTTTAACTTTTCAAACACCGAAACAACTCTTTTATTTTGTTTCCCAATGTGTTCATCAAGGGGAGATTGTAAAATCAAAGTGTGTTTGTTTCTTTATTTAATGATGATCAATTGGCGTTTGGGATTTATTCGTTTGAGTGTTTTGATTTTGAAAGAGTTGAATTTTCGGACGATGAACAGTGTTCAATCGGCTGCCACACTGGTCCGACCGGTGTGTACCGACGGCCCGACCGGAGGTGTTTCGCGGTCGACCGGCAGTTGCTCCGTCCCGACCGGCGAGCTCGTCCGACCGGTTGCCGATTTCGTTTCGGTTTTGGTTTTGGTTTGTTTCCTTACACATACATGGAAGTTTCGTGTTCCTATGCACGTGTCCGGTTGTTTATGCTAACAATGAGTCAAGTTTGGATAGCTTGTGCTCGGATATGGTATTCTTTGTTTAATTGTGTGCGGTATTCTTTACGCCTCGAGAAAGTGTTGCCGGTGATCGAGTCGGAGTCAACTTGGAGATAAGGTGACGTCTGAGATGGGGATCATGCGGGATGCTGAAGGGTAGAGATTAGTGCATATGAATGGAAAGTTTCCATATGGCATACAATGGAGATTTTGTTGCATATGAAAATCGGAATTTCGGTTTTAGGAAAACCGAGATTGTTATGGTTGTTTTATGTATAGTTTGTTTCTTGTACGGGAAGGTTTCCTAGTGGATTAGGGCTTCTTGTATGAGTAGGATTTGTGGCTCTTGGCTGTGGATTTTGGGTATAATAGTGAGGAGAGGCGTGGCCTCTCGTATCGCTTTTATCGCTTGGAGTTCAAGTTTTTAGGGTTTCGAGTTAGAGTTTAGCTTGAGATTTTGTGAGGAGTGCTTTGCATCCACTTTGTAAACACAGAGAGTTTTAATAAAGATCAATCCTTTTGAGAATTCTTTGTGTCTCTTCTTTCTCGGTGCGGCGGCATAATTGTCGGTTCAACCGGATCCGCTAACCGGTCGACCGCAGATACTACGGCGGTCGACCGTGGCTTCTTCCCGCTAGACCGCAAGCACTTCACGGTTGGACCGGCTCGCATCGGACTTCATTGTCATCGGCTACATCGAGCAATCGGCACGAGGCGATCGTCTACGGCGGTCGACCGAAGGCCATCGGCGGTCGACCGTCGAGGCTACTCGGTGGATCGCGCAACACCTACGGTTAGATCGGCATCGAACGGAGGTAAGTTTTATTTCTGCTAAAACTTTGTTTTGGGGTGCACCAACCATTCACCCCCCTCTGGTTGGCTTTTCTTTGGGCATTCGATCCTACACTCTGGAAACCCTTCCTTTCAACTTGTCCTTGACGATAGACCTCTTACTCATTCGGAATGTTCAGGGTTGCCTAATGCAACTGTCGGTTTATCATTTTCTCTCTTGGCAATGAATTCCCATGTTTTCTCTTTCTCCGCAATGTCCTTTAGACTACCGGTCACACGCTCCATATCATGATCCTCGAAAAGGATCTCTCCCTCGTCGGTGACTTGGCCCGTGCTCCGTGCCCAAACACAGTTTTTGCTCCTTTCCTTGAGTGCTTCTACAAGTAGTGGCTTGCCTTGGGCTACAAACTTCTCTTCAGTTGCTCGTCACTTCTCTACATGGCCATTGTAGCCCCTCGAGCCCAATCGATGCGGGTATTTGTTCCTTTTAGCTAGATCGGACATCTTTTTCCTCCGCGCTAAGGCTTCGGGGCTTGTCATCTTTGCCATGAACTTGTCCCATTCGGCGTGCGTAATACCACCATATTCTTCGAATAGAGACATTCTTTTGTACATAGTTAGTGTTCATGTCAGACTTCCACTGCCTCCACCGATGCGACATCATTTTCAACGCAAACTCTTTTCCCAAAACCTCGAACCAGGCGGATAGACAAGCCACTTCGTAACTCATTCCAAATAAATGTTTTCAGGTTGTCATCCACCTGCTCTCAGGAATGTACATTTAAAGGGTCGTGGGTTCTGGCCAGTACCCCGCATGTGCTGCTAATTTTTGTCATTGCCACCTTTGGCTCCATTGGCTTCCCATCTTGGTTCAGAGAGGTGATGTAGTAAGTCTTCTTGGGGGATTGGTTCTTACTTCTCTTACAACGTCTTTTTTGACGTCCTTCGGCGCTTGAGGACGTGTCGGTTCTACTAGACCTGGACGTTGCCGTGTCCCTCTCGACTTTGGCTATGACGGCAGACTTGGTGGCCTTTCTTTTGAGCGGCGCTTTGTTTCCATCTCGTATGTACATCGAAAACGTTAAACCTCTCCGAAGAGGGAGATGGATTAGTTCATAACACTACGTTTCGACTTACTGCTTGCTCGATAAGGATGTAGTTGGGGTATTCTTCAACCGGTGGTACTGGCGTAACTTCTATCTCGAAAGAATCGCTTGGTGTCTTTCATGTGCCTTCGCTCGAAGCCTTTTACATTGGTTCGACATTGGGTGCCTTGGAGGAAGCTTTCTCGTTCGACATTTGAACTACAATTCCAATCGAAAGAAAGTTTATATATATATATATGCTCCGATATTTGATTCCACTAAATTCTATAAAACAATCTCTAAATTATATGCATCGTCGCTATCGAATAGCTAACACAAACGGAAGCTAACCACAAATTCCTAACCTCACTAACGAGAAGAAGAAGAAGAAGAAGAACAAGATCATCGCATCGGTAGACCAAAACATTTTCCTATGAAAGTTGATCTGAATATCATTTCCCCTTTAATATCTAATTTGCTGCGACAAGGTAGTATATTTTTTATAAACGCGCAAGAACTTTGTACATTGATATACAATGTATTAGAAGACAGTAATATATAAGTAACTCTAATTAATCAATTGACCGTCAAACTAGCTATAAATATTTATAGTATCCTTTTGTGCTCAACGCAAACTGATCTCTTATTTAGGAAAAAAATTCATCAACCATCCCGATACAATAATGAATCAAATATTTACAGTCCATTTACAGTCCTAGATTGCCAACTATTTAAAGCACAAAATCCACATAACTTAATTGAGTACATAGTCCATGGCATACATATAGTCACTGATTGGATTTAAGAAACTCGACATATACAAATTGAGGAAAAAAACGATAATTTATATATATGTACTGTTATATAAAATTTGGACCATAATTTAGACCATAATTTGGACCATAAAATTTAGACCATAATTTAGACCACAATTTTCGGATCACAGATAATTGCAGGTGGTTGGCTAAAATAATGCCGTGGTCCATGTTAGGAAAAATAGCTAAGGAGGTGACTCAAGGTAGCAGCGGTACAGCATCTAGCTAATTCTGGTTAATTAGACTACTAGAAGATAAGAATTTTCTCACGGGGCAACTAAAACAGCAATAGTAGCATGGCTAAACTGCGTAGTTATGTTAACCCCCTCAGTTTCGGATTTCAAAACAAAATACCCAAGAACTGAACAACAAACTATGCAGTTACTATTACTTTGGTAGATAAAAAGTGGAACTCTGGATTGAATCATACGTACTGCAGATGTCTGGAAACAAACAGTACTAATATATCACTACAAATACAAGCTAGTATTAGAAAAACTGCACAAGTAGTGAAAACTTAATACTTATATCAGCTCACCATCATATTATTTTCTACTAGTAGTAACAATGAACTTGCTTGGAGTTCTTTCAGTAGAACAATTCTCTGTAAATTAGCTATGTTCAGAAAAGTGTTTTGCAGCATCTAATATTTATACCAGCTCCCATTATATTATTTTCTGAGAAGTAACCACTGACCACATGCAAACTTGGTCTCGCTTCGTGCATACTACTATTCTAAGGACGAGAAACTCATTGTCCACGATTATGTCGCCAATGGCGTTTCTCAGCCAGTTACATGGTATGCTTTTCTTCCTTTTGTCCTTTTTGCAAGGCATTTCTACATTCATAGACTCATAGCTACGGTGGCTAATGAGTAAACATAAGAAGAGTCCCACATTAGTTAAAAGGTGAACACCGACACTGATCAAGTTTAAACTTTATAAACTGATATATCCATGCCATGTCCATATAGATAGTTGACTCAGGTATCTCACCCAATGTTATGGGTTATGGCATTGACTGGATATTAGTGAGTTTAATTTTTCACTACAGCTGGAACTTGTCTGAAGCTGCATCCGGATGATGTGTAGCCCTCCTGCGCACTAAACAAATTTCTCATACTCAGAAATGAAAAAACTTGTATTAAACTTTCAGTAGATAGTATTTTGTACTGATTTGCTGATGAACATTCGACAGGTATCAGGGTGTTACTGAGAAGACACCATTAGACTGGAGCACCAGAGTGAAGATAATCCTTGGAACAGCATACGGCATCGCAAAAACACAGAAATCCTCTGCTAATTAGGAAAATGAGGCCACACGGGGCTGTACTAAACTTCAGGCGAAAGATACGGCGCGTATCGTAGACCAAAGAACACTAAACAAAGTGTAGAGTTATAACTCACTCATGCTCGTCCCCCAACGCAAGCATTTGCAAACTCAGGAATGGGGTTCGGCGACCGCAATAGGAATGAGCAGGGAGTGATTTGGGGATCTTACGACGAGGGTAGGTGGCGCGGTGGCGTCCGGCGGTGGGGCTGGTCGGCGGTCGGCGGTCGGTGGCACGGTGGAGGCGACGGGTGGCGGTCGCTAGTCGGCGGTCGATGGCGCGGTGGGGCAAGCGGCGATCGGTGGCGCAGTGGAGGTGGCTGTGCGGTGGTGGGGCTCTTCGGCGGTTGGCGGTCGGCGGTGGTGACGCGGTGGAGGCGAAGGTCGGGTCGGTGGTCGGCGGTCGGATGACAGAGAGAGGAGAGAGAGACGCAGGCGGCGACGGCGGCTCGCGGCGGCGCGCGGCAGGCGCGGCTAGTGACGGCGGCGCGTGGGGATGTGGCGTGGGAGGCGGAGTCGCGGGGATCCGGCGGCGGTCGGTGGCGGTGGGAGGCGCTTGCTCCAAATTTCGGCGCACTGCTAAATCTGGTTTCGCCGGGGACTTAGAAAATTTCGGAAGCCCCGGTGACTATATATAGGCGGTGATTATCGTATCCGGCGGCTTAAGAACCCACACGGAAAAACTACTTTTCCGTGCGGGCCGCTTAACTCTTGCACGAAAGATTATCTTCCCGTGAGGGCGGTTTAAGCGCCCGCACGGAAAGATAGTTTTTCCGTGGGCTCTTAAGCCGTCCGCACGCGATAATCGCCACCCTTATATTTAAACTAAAACTAAAAATATCAATGCACATAAAATATCAATGCCCATAAAAATCAATGTCCTTATATTAATGTAAATACTATTTTATTAATTAACATATTAATTATTCCATGTAAAACTATAAAACTAAAAAAATATCAATGTAAATAATAAATTTGATTCTATATTTAATTATTCCATATAGTAATTATTCCTATATTTGATTCTATCCCATATAAAAAAATTCAATCAATTTCGGTCAAGTCGAATATATCAATTGATCACATATTAATTAACATATTAATCATCCACACAAATACCATAAGTTCGATATAGAACCACACATTCACTCGTAACACCATAAGTTTGATACATTCCTTCGAAAAACATATTGTACACAAAAACAAACTAATGTTTCACAATTTTTGGATTAACATCCTTCTGCACAGATGAAAACTTTGATTCGTCGAGGACACTTTCAATTCGTTTGATCCGCGTAGGAAGATCTGTGAATAACGAAATGGTGTCGTATTGATTATAATCATATGCGCTTTCAATGTTGTCAATACCAACTATTTGTTGCTTGCCTGATATAATAATGTCCATCTTTTCATCGGAATGGTCCTTCACATAAAAAACTTGTGCAACACGCTCGGAAGGACCCATGGATCATCCTTATGTCTAATTTTACTCCGTTCAACACACGTAAATCTAAATTTATCTACCATGTCTGTCTTTAACCCATTGGCATCGAGAATAGGGATCTCGAATGTTTAAACCGCAGTCAAGTTCCTAGATTTCTTGTATGATCCCGTAGTAAGATTTCTTATACCCTGTTACGTCCAACGCTTCAACACGAACCCCACTATTCTGTGCTATGCTTTTCCTATCTTTGGTCATTATGTACAAAGAATATCCGCCGATGTCATACCCTTGCCATGAGGTCACAAGGCTTGTTGGGCCAGCTGCAAGTCTTTCTATTGTTTTTTCCTCGAGTGATTCACCAGACGATAGCTTTTGATCCTTTAGCCATTGGGAAAAACTGTGCTTCTGTTCTTTAGAAACCCAATCGTCCGATCGCCCAGGATTGCATGCTCTAATCTCGGAAATATGTTACTCAATGTAGAGATCAACGATGGCAAGTTGTTGAAGCACACTGCTGTGTGCATCTGATACCGCTTTGTAATCGTTGTCGTAGAAACATTTTCTTCCCACAGTCTCCTTCCCAGATAACCTTCCATCATGTCGAGGCATCGGTGTCCCAATGAGGTTGATATCTTTCATATAATCTAGACAACACTTGACAACCTACTCAGTTGTGTAACCCTCTATCATCGAGCCCTCCGGATGAGCACGATTATGGACATACCCTTTCGTATCGCTCGTACGTCCATATTTGATGTAGGTATAGAGGACCAAGTTCAATAATTTGACGGACAATGTGAACAATGGGATGTTCCATCATATCGAAGTACGTTGGAGGAAAAAACATCTCTAGCTGGCAAGCTGTCTCAACTGTGAATTTCTGAAGGGGTCCTAATTCTTCTGGATCAAAAACTTTCTATGAAACTCGATTAAAAAAATAGCACAACTTTGTTATCACTACCTTGGTGTGCACTGGCTTCACCGCCCTTATAGCGATAGGGAGGAATACCGGAAGCATCTTATGACAATCGTTAGCGTTGTATACATAAATCAACAAATCTTTCATTGATACTAGTTTCCGGATATTCGATGAGAATCCAGTCGGTACTTTCAAACCACGAAGACATTTACAAAAAGCTTTTTCTCTTCTAGTGTCATTCAGTAGCATGCCAGTGGAATCTCAATCTTACCATTCGTTAGCTCTTTTGAGTGGAGATCTTTCCTCATGCCCAAATTGACCAGGTCGTTACGCAACTTCCATCCATCCTTTGTCTTACTAGGGATGTCAAGTAAAGTCCCGATGGTGCTATGGACATGTTTTTCTCGAGGTGCATGACACCGATGGCATGATGAATCTCTAGGTCTTTCCAGTTTGTTAGGTACTTGAAAAAATTGAATGTTTCTTGAAGGGCGTATGTTTTCTACCACTTCTTTCTTCCTCTTGCCTCGCAGCAGTCTTTCCCTTACCGAACACGACCTTTATGCTCTTTGTCATCTTGAACATCTTGAAACCATCCTTTGCTTCTGGGGTAGTACCTTCCTCAACAGCTTTTGTCAAAAAAGGTTGCCATCGCTCGATACCTATGCATCTCGTGGTAAGAAACGACGATGACGCAAAGAACTAACCGTTTTGACGAGGTCGTATATGTACAATGTGTTGTCCGCATATCAAACATCCGGTCTTTCCTTTAATCTGTCCCGGGAGGGAAAAATTTGATGGTAGATCGTTTATAGTAACGAATATGATAGCACGCGAGTAAAATACTCCCGACAGTTTGCATCAAACAATCATAGACCTTCTTTCCACATTTCTTGCATATCCTCCATCAAAGGTTCAAGAAACACATCTAGGTCAACAAGATATACTTTCGCTTCGACATAACAGCCAAGTGTTGTGCGAGCTACTTAGGTCACCAAACAGATTCATTCCATCCATGCTCAATGTAAACGTGACATTTCTCCGATCCTTTGCAAATTTTTGGGTGCTTTGAATCAAAGTTTCTCCATTGTCGAGCATCGGCGGATATCGAATTATACCATTTGTCTTTCGACCCTCCCGATGCCATCTCATCAACTCGGCGTCGGTAGGGTTCGAGAACAATCGGTTCATGTGATCTTTCATTGGAAAGTACCACATCACCATGGTCGGAATCTTTTTTCCTGGCTCGACCAATGCATTTGGTTCAGCAACATCACCATCGGCGACACTGTTACCCATTTTGTACCTACTCGCCTCACAAGTTGGACACTTGTCCAAGTCGCGTATTCCTTGGGATAAAGTACACAAGTGATTAATACATGCATGGATCTTTTTAACACCAAGAGATAATGGACATATCAATTTCTTCGCTTGATAGGTGTTAGCCGGCAACAAGTTAGGCTTAGGAATCATAGCTCTCAAGAGACCCATCAAGTCATTGAAACTCGTATCAAACCATCTGTGCCTAGCCTTCAATCTAAGAAGTTCTAGCACCGACCGTAACACTGTATAATTCATGTTACATCCCTCCGATTGATCGTACAAAAGATCTTTCGCTGATTTCGCAACGCCTTCCAATTGTTTAAATCTCTTGCTTTCTCTCGTTAGGACCTCTCGGTTTAGCACGCCGCAAAATATCCTCAAGATCAAGGTCAATATTAACCTGCATTGTCAAAACCAGAGCCGCCAAAATCATCCGTCAATTCACTGGACATGTCCTCAATTATAAAATTCTCTACCTCATTGAAGTAAATTTCAGAATCTCTTCAGAGCAGCCACTTCCCGTGATATGTCCAAAGTGTGTATTTCTCAACAAATCCACGCTGAATTATGTGTCCTAAAATTACATTCGGATCTTTCCACATCTTCTTATTCTTGCAATCCAAGCAAGGACAAAAAATATCATTCCTATTTTCCCTCAAAGCGTGTGCCTTGGCCTTATCGTAAATTTTGATGCTCCTCTCATGAACACCTGGATGAGTTCTCCGCGTCTCATACATCCATCTCCGATCCATCTAAAAAATTTAAAGCAAAAAATAATATTATATTGCGGTGTTTTCTACGTAAACAAAAACTTAAATCCTAATTTACAATTCAACCCTAATTCACAACAAAAATAATATTAATACACTAGTAATTACAAAAGAATTGTCATTCAAATAAAATATTTGACCTACAAATTACAAAAAAAGCTCAAAATGACATATTCAAACAAGTATATCTTCACATTCAACCAATGAAATTTTATAAAAACGAAAGCAAATGAAAGAGAAGATCAAGCATGTTACCTTTTATATTGATTTCAATCGAAGATTTCGAGTCGAAAACCTTCCCCCCTAATAAATTGCCTATTTTTAAGAGAGAAACACCGAGTTAAAAAGTTTAATTATCTTCGCATTCAATCAATAAAATTTTACAAAAATGGAAGCAAATGAAAGAGAAGATCAAACATGTTACCTTTTGTATTGATTACAATTGAAGAATTCCACTTGAAAACCTTTCTCCTATAATTGGCTTTTTTGGAGAGAGAAACGTCAAATTTAAAATGACAACAGTCGGGTTGGGTGGATATTTATGACTCATCATCGTATGCGGCCTACTTAAGGGACCGCACGGAAAAATGTATTATCCCGTGCAGCCCACTTAAGGATCCGCATGGGAAAATGTATTATCTCATGTGGGACCTTAAAATAGGCCGCACGGGATAATGCGCATTATCTTATGTAGTTTCTTAAATCCACCATACTGGATATTATTCCGTGCGGTCGCTTAAGTGGACCGCACGGGACAATGCATCTTCTCATGCGGTTCAACAACCGGCCCCTGGAGACCGGTTTTTTCACATGCGGCAACTTATGCCCATCTAAAACCTATCGAGGGACTCATCCAGAAAAAATATTTTTCTAATAGTGTTCATCGTAATAAATAAACGTTGTCATTAATGTTTACTCGGCTCGAATGAGAGAAAACTAGATGTTTTTATTAAAAAAATAACTAGATGGTTCATATCAATATATCATGCAACCTTCTAGACGGTACCTGTCTCTTTGGGGACTTTCCACCGGGTACGATGCATTACAATTACGATTATTTTTGCATGACCTATAAATTATTTTTCTTATATCTGCAGGACCTATATATGTCTCGGGTGTACTATATATGTTAACCAAGTACGGAGTGACATGCATGCATGGGCGTGAACACAGGCCAGCAGCCACTAGGCAGGCAAGCAGCCAACAGACCTGGTCCACTCTTTGCTCCCGGGCCTTCCAACCTCGCTACGCCCCTGGACCGGCCTATTCCAATTATATCGAGATATTTTTCTCACTCATACATGCATGCAACGAATTAGTCTGAATGCATGCGACGTTACCAATTCACCACCACCTAGCAGTAGGTTGATAGCAAGCTTTCCTGCCTGCGTGGACGGTATTTGGAAACGCCGGGTGTAAATGTAAATGTAACCGAGAGGCAGTGCCAATGATGATTGAGGAGGAACACATGGCAGTGCCCCGCGCATGCATGCATGCAGTATGCATGGGCGGCCAGCCAATGTACCCCTGCGGAAGCGGGAAACCGGAAATGAACGGCAGCGAGAGCGCCTGTGACTCTGTGGGCGATCACCTACCGGCGGCCGCTAGGGTCCTCAACGCCAGTCACATGCACGGCTGCATATATGCAACAGCAGAAGACAGCAACTTTCCCAGGACGCACATGATAGTACCACTCTCTTGTACCCGTATATGTCCCTCATCATCCTTATCTCAATCGGACGATAACCCTTATCTCGTGGGTATAACATTCGTCACGACAAAGGTCACCGATATGAGTAGTCATCTTCGTCGGACAAATGTCCGTCACCAATGCTCTTATCTTCATCGGGTCTAAACTATAGCCCGTCATCGATATGTTTGACCCACACAACCAGTCAAACAAAGGCACGACACCGATGAGATAATGTCAAACGGGCTGTGTTTTGTGTCCGTCATGGATGACTTACATCTCAATCGGGCTTTTATTTAAGCCGGTCACTGATGACTAACATCTTCATCGGGCTTAATTTAAAGCCCATCACCGATGAGTTTTTTCCAAAAAAAATTATTTTTTTAGCCTCAGGCCTTTATTAGCCAAACCCCTGCAGAAATGATACAACAGATATATATTTCACATACATTCACATACATCTGACATTCTCATAAATCTATTCACATCCATTATTCACACATATTTCACATTGCAAGTATAAAACACATTTGACAAAATTATAATTCAAATCAGAAGTGATACATATTTACATGTATTTATCATTAATTACAAAATGTTCAAAAGAGCTAGTCTGCTATTTCATGTTTCTTTAATCCTGTATTTGTACTGTAAACATTCCTTTGGGATTTAATATGTCATGGACTATAAAGCCCGCTATTTCTTCTCTAATCCCGTCAAAGCTAGTAGGCGCACACTTGGATATATTTTCCTACATGTACATAGTTCGAAATTAGTCAATCGATATATATATATAATTCGAAGTAGTTAGTACATATCACAAATGAGATCACAAACCTCAAACTCGGTCATAGTCTGGGAACTTGTTGTTGTACAGGAATCGCATGTTGTGACACACATGGAACCCGCACAGGTCGCCTACTTGTTGTTTGACGGGGATTTCTTTTGTGGATGAGGGTTTGTTGAAAATTGCTATGACGCCTCCTTTCTCCACATACATTCCCCACGCTTCGTCGATTGTTTGTTGGATCGGGATCCGCATACGTCTTATCGATTTTGGAATTTATGTAGTGGCATGTGCTCCACTTTGGCATAATGACCAGAAGGATTCAATGGGCACTACAGCATTAATATAGGGAAAGTTAAATTCTAAAACACAACGTGTCATGCAATTGCATATACTTAGGGTACACACTTACTATTGATTATAGACGCAAAGGAAGTAGTCCTTGTCTTGTTGTGCCAGCAAGGTCTCAAAAATATAGGCCACCATGGCTTTCCTGTTATGATCTAGATTGGCGACGGACAATTTGTGGATCCAGAAGGCCACTTGCCGGTGCATTTCTCGGCACCACTTCCAACTAAGCTTACACATAAGACAAACGCTCTTAGAAGCATGTTGTAAGGATTGATTTTTACCACGTTGAGGAACGCAAGAATACTTACAAGGAGTAGCACTTGAGTAGACTTGTGTCCACCGCTCATAGTCCGTAGAGGTCGAACAAGTCCTTGAAGTCTATGACGAGGTAGGCATCGAGCCCAAAAAATGGTTCTTTGTCGTGCTAGCCTACGACGTCGTGTCCTTATTCATCCTCTTGGTGCTTGTCCTATCCATGTATTAGTGGTGGAGATCCCTGCATACGGTGCCCATCGTTCGTAGGGCGTCATCTCCAACCAAAGGCATGTCATTGGCTAACTCGGTTGATACGCTCTTGCCCATTTCTAACTTCTTTGGTTTTAGACTTGAGGGCTTTGCCTTGCCTTGGGGTCTCCCTCTCCCCTTGCCGTAGGTTTATCATTAGTTATTTGCGGAGGAGAGTAACACACCTTCCTTGGTTTCTTGAGCGGTGGGGATTACTTTCTTTTGCCGTATCGTCGTCCTCCAATTCTTGTGGAGCAATGAGCGGGAGGGCTGACAGTGAAGGGGCTGAAGGAGCGAAGGAGCATGTTGGTCGAGGCGGTTGCCGAATGCTTGGTGGAGTGGCTGACTTCGTAGTCAACTTAATTTCAATAAGATCCTTGGGCCATTGGATAAAACTTCCACGTGCAGCTTCTAGTGTAACGATCTTGTCGTTCGGTGGGTACCGCAGTGGCAAATGAGCCCATTCGGTTTTGACCGCCTCAACTTGCACTTTTGACATGTCGGCCATCGCTTGCGCCCCAAGCACTCTTGTATCTCGGGTCGACTTAAATGCAAGGCCCTCGGTCACCGCAAGCAGTGAAGGTAGGCATCACCTTAACTAGCAAATGCGGTTGTCTGCCTCGCAATAGATTCATCCATATATTTAGAATACTATATTAGAAGGATTTTTATGATCGTTACGCCTTGTGGCCAAAAGATTTACCGTTATTTGATCGACGGTGGATGAGACTCGATTGTCGAGATTCGCCACCTTAATCGATGCGCAATCGCTCCGCCTTTGTGTAGGACTTTCTCGGAGCGAAACAAGGGCGCGCTCGGTGTTCTGCTGCACCTACTCTTGGCGTATCTCTTCCCGATCTTGATAGCGATGTTGTCCACTTGCGCCCGTACTTCCACGCTGATCTCGGCTCCGACCTGCTCTCGGATCTCGGCGCCTTGGGCATCTTTTCGGCCTTTGATAGGGCCCGGTTCTTGTACTATCCCGCATATTCGGAAATCGATATTTCCAGGTGACCAAAGCGCCCACTACTCGTGTACGTTCACGGTGTTCGCTGTTGCCAACGCTTTAGTGAGGATGTCATCCTCACGTCTAGAAGAGCAGCCTCTTCTTTGGAGGTCTGTCTTCCACAACCAACTCTTTCTCAAGACAAGTGAGTTCAGTATAAATCAATAACATGATTTGTGTAAAGAAAATAAATATATTAAGGTGAGACAGTTATGATATTTTTGTATACTTGTTGTTCTTGGGCATTTGGCCATGAGATTGTTCCATCGGCGTTCTTCATAGCCCTTGCCCTTGCCCAGCTCCTTGCCCTTTCGTGCGGGATTTCGGCGAAAGGAGCCAACGTGTTGGATGCCCGTGCCGCCTCATCCTCTTTCGCCATATCTCCATCTTTCCGGCATACCCCTAATGCCAAGCTAGTGCGGGTGCACGTTCCGAGCCTCGGAGTGAAGGGTTACGCGGAGGCTACGCTAGCCGAAAACAAAAACTTTTACCGCGCAAACCAGGAACACTTGCAAGTAAGGGGCCGATAGATCGTTACCGATTGGAGTAGAGTGCAGCGGAATAACCAATCGGGGCAATCCGATCCGGAACAAGTGTAGCCGATTCCGGAGACAGCCGATTCGCCAATCAGCCGATTCGAGTTGTCCGGCCACGTTCTCACGCCTCGCTCCGATGCGCCCGACCGCACCGATTCCACCACGGCCCGATCGCTCCGATGCGGCCCGATCCGCCGATCAACAGCGCGCAACGTAGCGCGCCTCTACCGGTATCCACACGTCCGGGGACGAACGCCGTACACCCGTGTGCTAGCACGCGATGCAAGGCTAGGGTTTGGCTCGAAAGTGGGAGGGTTTCCGTGGAGATTGATCTCGCGACTTCGTTGCACGCGATGCAATTGATGTCTCTTCGCTCTCCACCCCTCCCTCCTTTATATAGAGTTGGCCGACGGGACTAGTGGCCGATTAGGACTCTATTTTGAATCGGATCTCATCCGTATCTCATAGAGTTGGCCGCCCATACGTCGTAAGCCCATAGGACTCTATCCGATCGGATCCCTATCCGATCGAGCCGTATCCGAGTCCAACTTGAATATCTATTCTATCCCCTTAAGCGTGCGACCCTGTAGGTTCAGGTATACTCGGTTTCGGCTATAGTCTAACTTAGCCGATCGTCGGCTCGAGTCCAACTCGGCCGACCCGTCCAACGGCGGCGCCTAGCAGGCACATATTGACACCATAGTATACAAGAATAATATCGGCTCAACCTGTAATGTGTACACAAATCCCTTTGCCTCACGATACCAGCTAAGCTATAGGCAAGATGTGTGCCATCCCTTCAATAGCTTAACCATTCACTCGAACCGTATTGGATTATCCGTCCGTTGATTGACTCCTCAATCAACTTAGCATGGCCATGCATTTCCATAATCCATTACCTCGAGGGCCCAGAGATATCTCTCCAAAGGAGGGGCAAATTCCATCTTGATCACTCACATCCCACTCCATGTTTCATAGCAAACCCGAAAACT
Source organism: Oryza australiensis (assembly GCA_019925245.2). Classification (NCBI taxonomy): domain Eukaryota; kingdom Viridiplantae; phylum Streptophyta; class Magnoliopsida; order Poales; family Poaceae; genus Oryza; species Oryza australiensis. The sequence goes on along the minus strand of JAIFGZ020000180.1, from coordinate 21,214 downwards.
ACCTTTATAACTACCCAGCTTACGAATAGCGTTTGGTAGTCCCAAAGTAGGCTACTACACATGTTGGAATCCATGGTGATCTCGTGTCTAAGGACTTTGTACCAACACTACCTGAGACCAACTAATGGCACATTGATTCCCGTAGTGTCTCATGGTGGGTCTATCCAACAATGTGTTCTCTAACACATATGTCCATGTTTATTGATTTGGTATCTCCATACCCATGATCTATGAGACATGATCATCAATCAATAAACATGCCGATCTTAGAATCATATTTGTTCCAACAATATGACATATGATCGGGATCGTTTAGAAATAGATTCATACATAAAGAGTCTCATAAATAAGTCACGTACTTATTGATCAATACAAGATGTCTATTTCATGGAACCGAATAACACTTTATTCATTTATACATAAACATTGACGTGATATCCAACATCTCCATGTTGCCTCTAGGGCATATCACTAACAATCTCCCACTTGCACTAGAGTCAATCATGTAAGTATCTAATACCCATTGCTCTTGTGTGCGCCTCATGCTTCTGGCCGAGGGAGAGGTTTTGTCACCGGATCGGCTATGTTGAGATCCGTGTGCACTTTGCATATCTTGACATCACCTCTGTCCACTATCTCGCTGATGAGATGATATCGCCGAAGTATGTGTTTGGACTTCCGATGTGACCTCGGCTCCTTGGCTTGCGCAATGGCTCCACTATTATCACAATAGAGAGACATTGGACCGTCGTACTAGTCATCACACCAAGCTCGAAACGAATTTCTTGATCCAAACAGCCTCCTTTGCAGCTTCCGAAGCAGCAATGTACTCGGCCTCCGTTGTAGAATCGCAACGTATCCCGCTTGGAACTCTTCCAGCTGATCGCGCCTCCGTTCAGCGAACACGAACCCAGATTGCGATCTATAATCATCCTTGTCTGTTTGGAAGCTAGCATCGGTGTAACCACTTACAACGAGCTCTTCCTCACCTCCATAGACTAGGAACATATCCTTAGTTCTTCTCAAGTACTTAAGGATATTCTTTACTGACATCCGTGACCTGACCTCACTGGATCCGACGGTATCTGCTCGTAGCACTCAAAGCGTACGAGACATCAGGCGTGTACAAAGCATGGCATACATGATGGATCCAATTGCCGAAGCATATGGAACCATACCCATCTTATTCCGCTCATCATGTGTCCGAGGACACTGATTCTTGCTAAGATTGATGCCATGTGACATAGGCAAGAAACCTTTCTTGGAATCATGCATGTTGAACCTTTTCAACACCTTGTCAATGTATGTACTTTGGCTTAATCCAATTAGCCTCTTGGATCTATCTCTATAGATCCGAATGCCCAATATATATGCTGTCTCCCCTAAGTCTTTCATGGAAAAACTATTTTTCAATGAAGACTTGACGGATTCAAGCATAGGGATATCATTTCCAATCAACAATATGTCATCCACATATAAGATTAGAAATACAATTGCACTCCCACCGACCTTTTGTAAACACAGCCTCTTCTTCGTTTTTGATGAAACCAAACCCTTTGATTACTTCATCAAAACGAATATTCCAACTCCGAGATGCTTGCTTCAATCCATAAATGGATTTCTGTAGCTTGCATATCTTTCCAGGCGATTCTGGATCGACAAAACCCTGAGGTTGTATCATGTATACATCCTCGCTTAGGTTTCCATTCGGGAAAGCCGTTTTGACATCCATCTCGCCATATCTCATAATCGAAATATGCAGCAATCGCTAGCATAATCCGAATAGATTTAAGCATTGCGACGGCGAGAAGGTTTCATCATAATCAACTCCTTGAATCTGTTTAAAACCTTTCGCCACCAATCGCGCCTTATAGATGTGAACATTTCCATCCATATCGGCCTTTTTCTTAAAAACCCATTTACACTCAATGGTTTTGACACCATCGTGGATCAACCAAGTTCCAAACTTGATTGTCGTACATGGATTCTATTTCGGATTTCATGGCTCCAAGCCACTTGTTGGAATCGGGTCCCACCATCGCTTCCTCATAGGTCTTAGGTTCATCGTTGTCCAACAACAATATGTCACGTTGTTCCGCACTGTGTACTGGGCGCACGACGTGATCTTCGCACTCCGTGGGGCCGGTGTATCTACAACCGGTGGCGCAACACTTTGTTCCTCCCGTTGTGGTTCCGTGGTCGCTAAACGTTTTCGGTGTTTCTTGAACTTCTTCAAGATGCACCCTGCTCCCACTAACCCTTCTTGAAAGAAACTCTTTCTCCAAGAAGACATCATGTCGGCGACAAACACTTTGCCTTGTTCCCGATTATAAAAGTAATATCCCTTAGTTTCCTTAGGATATCCCACAAAGAAGCACTTGTCGATTTGGGTGTGAGCTTGTCGATTGTAAACGTTTTACATAAGCCTCACATCCCCAAATTTTGAGAAAAGACAAACTAGGGGGTTGCCCGTCCATATCTCATATGGTGTCTTTTCAACCGACTTAGATGGAACTCTATTTAGTGTGAGCATTGTTTCAAGAGCATATCCCTCGTAAGGATAACGGAAGATCACTTTGGCTCATCATCGACCGCACCATGTCCAACAAGGTGCGATTTCTCCGTTCGGACACTCCGTTCCATTGTGGAGTTCCCGGCGGAGTCAACTGTGGAACAATTCCACAATCTTTCGATGATTACCAAACTCTTGGCTCAAGTATTCCCCTCCACGATCCGATCGTAGAAACTTGATTGTTTTCCTAAATGATTCTCGTACTTCATTCTGGAATTCTTTGAACTTTTCAAAGGATTCGGACTTATGCCTCATTAAGTAGATATAACCATATCTACTAAAGTCATCTAAAGGTAATGAAGTACCGATAACCACCTCTCGCCGTTGAGCTCATTGGTCCACATACATCGCATGTATGAGTGCCAACAAGTCACTTGCTCTTTCACCGTGTCCCGTGAAAGGTGCCTTTGTCATCTTACCAAGTAAACAAGACTCACATGTCTCAAATGATTCAAAATCAAAAGAGTGAAGCAATCCATCCTTATGGAGCTTCTCCATGCGTTTCTTATTTATATGGCCTAAGCGACAATGCCGATAAACGTGGGGTTTATATCATTAGAGAGTTGCCTTTCGTATTAATGTTATAGATGGGAGACGCTTCAAGATTCAAAACGTACAATCCATTCACCAATGGAGCATGAAAATAGAACATATCTCTAAGATATATTGAACAACCATTGTCCATTGATCTAAAATCATATCCTTCCGCTTGCAAACATGAAGCGGAAATAACGTTTTGACATAGTGTTGGAACACAATAACGATTATTCAATTCCAAAACTAATCCCGAAGGTAGATGAAGTGGTATCGTGCCGACAAGAACCGTAGCAACGCTTGCTCCATTGCCGACGCGCAGTTCACTCGCCCTTCTCAATCCTCTACTTCTTCTCATTCCCCGCAACGATTTGCAAATATGAGCTACCGATCCGGTATCAAATACCCAAGAGTCGTAGGGTGAAGTAGCAAGATTAATGTCTATAACATTAATACCTCGAAGCGTAAGTCGTACTTTGCTTCTTCTTGAGATCCTCCATGTACTTCTTGCGCCCTTTTTTCAAAGGGCTGTCTCCTTGCAAGAGAAGCAAACGGCATCGATGCCGCCGACCCCTTCTTGCCCTTCTTTGCATTAGAGGCACTCGCGATCTCATCGGGAGTTAACTTTCTCTTGGTGCAAAGTTTCTTCACAGTGTGGTTTGCGCTTAGCCTTCGCATCATCATCACATGATGACCGTTTTTCGGATACTCTCCTCGCCTGTCTTTAGCATCCCATGCAATTCAGCCAAGGTCCTATCCATATTGTTCATGTGATAATTTAATATGAATGGCTCGAAGCTCCTGAGGGAGCGACCGGAGAATCACATCGTAGCCAACTCTGGCTAAGGGAAACCCAGCTTTTCCGGACTCTCAATGTAGCCAATCATCTTTATCACATGCGGACCGACGGATTCCCCTCAACAAGCTCGCACGCAAACAAGGACTTTGAGGTGTTGAACCTCCTACCGAGCTTGGTTCTCAAACATGCCACGCAGTCCCCGAATAATAGTGTGAGCATCGCACGCTCTCATATTGCTTCAAGCTCGGGGACATTGTAGCAAGCATAAGACAGCCTTATATCTAGGGCATCATTAGTGTGCTTCTCATAAGCCCTCCGTGCGCTGCAGTGAAGTGGCATTATTTGGCAAATCCTCGATAGGGTACTTCAAGAACGTACTCCTTACGCTCTTGCTTGAGAACAATTCTCAAGTTGCTATACCAATCCATAAAGTTTGTTCCATTTAATTTTTCCTTTTCGAGAATAGATCGCAAATTAAAGGTACCGGGTGTAGTATTAGCCGCCATTTATTCTACAAATGTAAAAGCAAAGTTTAGCACAATGTTTATGCTATGTCTATTGTTAAACAATTTAACATTAGACTCCCATTACGTATTTTCCACCTTCCCTCTAGGTTACGTATTGGGTCAAGATCCACATGTTAATTAATTTTCTAGTGAGCTTTGGCATCACCGCTAGAAAATTAGTAACATCGGTAAGCAACACCTTGCTAATCACATCTCTATGTGACTCTTGTTGTTGGTGTGGCATCTCCATGCCCCGGCGCCAACCTATGCCCCAAGGCCCAAAACTGCGTTTGATAGCCTTGTTAAGTAAACCAAATGCTCCCGCCGTATATGTCCGACATATACCCCTCGTGTTATGATAGAGAATGGCACTCTGCTTAAGTGACCCACCATTGACGAGCATAACGGTGACGGGTGCAACATTTGGAAGGGCATCATTACTACTTAATTTTGTGAGGGATGCTATCCTATCAAACAAACATATCACATATGAAAGCAAGTAGAATATCATGAAATAGTATGGCCCCCTTCACATGGTGATCTCCATCTCCATGCCTGTACAGGATCTCCATCTTCATCACCGTTCTTTCGAGTGCTTAATGCTTGATTTCTTCAAACTAAGCTACTACTATAGAAGCTCTAATTGAAGATTACATCGACTCAGCAGTCGTGAAAGAATATTACAAGCATTGCACGTATGAAAGAATATTACAGTGATTGCACATATGAAAGAATATTACATGCATCACATGCATCTCATACATCTCATACATACAATAGGGCCATACCATCTCAAAGCATTCTCTCGCAAAACAAGTTAGGCGTAGAAACGTTTTCTACTTATCGCAGAGCTACGGCATCGAGACGACCTATAAGGGGTACGCACACGGCGGTCCAATCTATGAAATCGCTTATGGAAACCATATCGGCATAATCATATTATGTCGTCCCGATACACTATCAAGGGAGATGGTTTGCGTAGGCGCGAGGCAGCAACAAAGTCGACTACGAGATAGCTTCGGTATAATCACATTATACCGTTCCGATACACTATCAAGGAACGCTATCTCGAACTCCAACTCAAACCGAGTTATTTGGAAATTGCTTCGACGTAATCACATTACGTCGTTCCGATACACTATCAAGGAACACAATTACCATCTACTCTCCTCAACAGATCCCGTAAAACCGATTGATCTAATCAACCCGTGCGCAAAACTTGTTCCGTATCCAATCTAAAACCCGAACTAAGCAAGATTAGCTCGATACCACCGAAGGGTTACGCGGAGGCTACGCTAGCCGAAAACAAAAACTTTTACCGCGCAAACCAGGAACACTTGCAAGTAAGGGGCCGATAGATCGTTACCGATTGGAGTAGAGTGCAATGGAATAACCAATCGTGCAATCCGATCCGAACAAGTGTAGCCGATTCTCTGGGAGACACTCGATTCGCCAATCAGCCGAGTCCGAGTTGTCCGGCCGCGTTCACGCTCGCTCCGATGCGCCCGACCGCAGCCTCGATTCCACCTGGCGCCCGACGCTCCGATTGCAGCCCGATCCGGGCCGATCAACAGCCGCAATGTAGCAAACACTCTACCGGTATCCACACGTCCGGGGACGAACGCCGTACACCCGTGTGCTAGCACGCGATGCAAGGCTAGGGTTTGGCTCGAAAGCTGGGAGGGTTTCCGTGGAGATTGATCTCGGCGACTTCGTTGCACGCGATGCAATTGATGTCTCTTCAGCTCTCCACCCCTCCCTCCTTTATATAGAGTTGGCCGATCGGGACTAGTGGCCGATTAGGACTCTATTTTGAATCAGATCTCATCCGTATCTCATAGAGTTGGCCGCCCATACGTCGTAAGCCCATAGGACTCTATCCGATCGGATCCCTATCCGATCGAGCCGTATCCGAGTCCAACTTGAATATCTATTCTATCCCCTTAAGCGTGCGACCCTCAGTAGGTTCGAGGTATACTCGGCCGGCTATAGTCTAACTTAGCCGATCGTCGGCTCGAGTCCAACTCCCCCGAATTGTCACAACAGCGGCGCCTAGCAGCACATATTGACACCATAGTATACAAGAATAATATCGGCTCAACCTGTAATGTGTACACAAATCCCTTTGCCTCACGATACCAAATAAGCTATAGGCAAGATGTGTGCCATCCCTTCAATAGCTTAACCATTCACTCGAACCGTATTGATTATCCGTCCCGTTGATTGACTCCTCAATCAACTTAGCATGGCCATGCATTTCCATAATCCATTACCTCGAGGGGCCCAGAGATATCTCTCCAAAGGAGGGGCAAATTCCATCTTGATCACTCACATCCCACTCCATGTTTCATAGCAAACCCGAAAACTACCTTTATAACTACCCAAGCATTTGAATAGCGTTTGGTAGTCCCAAAGTAGGCTACTACACATGTTGGAATCCATGGTGATCTCAGTCTAAGGACTTTGTACCAACACTACCTCGAGACCAACTAATGGCACATTGATTCCCGTAGTGTCTCATGGTGGGTCTATCCAACAATGTGTTCTCTAACACATATGTCCATGTTTATTGATTTGGTATCTCCATACCCATGATCTATGAGACATGATCATCAATCAATAAACATGCCGATCTTAGAATCATATTTGTTCCAACAATATGACATATGATCGTGGATCGTTTAGAAATAGATTCATACATAAAGAGTCTCATAAATAAGTCACGTACTTATTGATCAATACAAGATGTCTATTTCATGGAACTGAATAACACTTTATTCATTTATACATAAACATTGACGTGATATCCAACATCTCCATGTTGCCTCTAGGGCATATCACTAACAATCTCCCACTTGCACTAGAGTCAATCATGTAAGTATCTAATACCCATTGCTTTGTGTGCGCCTCATGCTTCTACGAGGGAGAGGTTTTGTCACCGGATCGGCTATGTTGAGATCCGTGTGCACTTTGCATATCTTGACATCACCTCTCGTCCACTATCTCGCTGGATGAGATGATATCGCCGAAGTATGTGTTTGGACTTCGATGTGACCTCGGCTCCTTGGCTTGCGCAATGGCTCCACTATTATCACAATAGAGAGACATTGGACCCGCCGCACTAGTCATCACACCAAGCTCGAAACGAATTTCTTGATCCAAACAGCCTCCTTTGCGCCTTCCGAAGCAGCAATGTACTCGGCCTCCGTTGTAGAATCAAAGCAATGCGTATCCCGCTTGGAACTCTTCCACTGACCGCGCTCCGTTCAGCAAAACACGAACCCGCATTGCGATCTATAATCATCCTTGTCTGTTTGGAAGCCAGCATCGGTGTAACCACTTACAACGAGCTCTTCTCCTCACCTCCATAGACTAGAACATATCCTTAGTTCTTCTCAAGTACTTAAGGATATTCTTACTAGCAATCCAGTGACCTTCACTGGATCTCGACTGGTATCTCGCTCGTAGCACTCAAAGCGTACGAGACATCCGGGCGTGTACAAAGCATGGCATACATGATGGATCCAATTGCCGAAGCATATGGAACCATACCCATCTTATTCCGCTCATCATGTGTCCGAGGACACCGATTCTTGCTAAGATTGATGCCATGTGACATGGGCAAGAAACCTTTCTTGGAATCATGCATGTTGAACCTTTTCAACACCTTGTCAATGTATGTACTTTGGCTTAATCCAATTAGCCTCTTGGATCTATCTCTATAGATCCGAATGCCCAATATATATGTTGCCTCCCCTAAGTCTTTCATGGAAAACTATTTTTCAATGAAGACTTGACGGATTCAAGCATAGGGATATCATTTCCAATCAGTAATATGTCATCCACATATAAGATTAGAAATACAATTGCACTCCCACCGACCTTTTGTAAACACAGCCTCTTCTTCGTTTTTGATGAAACCAAACCCTTTGATTACTTCATCAAAACGAATATTCCAACTCCGAGATGCTTGCTTCAATCCATAAATGGATTTCTCGTAGCTTGCATATCTTTCCAGCGATTCTCGGATCGACAAAACCCCGAGGTTGTATCATGTATACATCCTCGCTTAGGTTTCCATTCAGGAAAGCCGTTTTGACATCCATCTCGCCATATCTCATAATCAAATATGCAGCAATCGCTAGCATAATCCGAATAGATTTAAGCATTGCGACGGCGAGAAGGTTTCATCATAATCAACTCCTTGAATCTCGTTTAAAACCTTTCGCCACCAATCGCGCCTTATAGATGTGAACATTTCCATCCATATCGGCCTTTTCTTAAAAACCCATTTACACTCAATGGTTTTGACACTATCAGTGGATCAACCAAGTTCCAAACTTGATTGTCGTACATGGATTCTATTTCGGATTTCATGGCTCCAAGCCACTTGTTGGAATCGGGTCCCACCATCGCTTCCTCATAGGTCTTAGGTTCATCGTTGTCCAACAACAATATGTCACGTTGTTCCGCACTGTGTACTGCTGTGCGCACGACGTGATCTTTCGTACACTCCGTGGGGCTGGTGTATCTACAACCGGTGGCGCAACACTTTGTTCCTCCTGTTGTGGTTCCGTGGTCGCCGAAACGTTTCTCGGTGTTTCTTGAACTTCTTCAAGATGCACCTCAAGCTCCCACTAACCCTTCTTGAAAGAAACTCTTTCTCCAAGAAGACACCGTGTCGGGCGACAAACACTTTGCCTTGTTCCCGATTATAAAAGTAATATCCCTTAGTTTCCTTAGGATATCCCACAAAGAAGCACTTGTCAGATTTGGGTGTGAGCTTGTCGATTGTAAACGTTTTACATAAGCCTCACATCCCCAAATTTTGAGAAAAGACAAACTAGGGGGTTGCCCTGTCCATATCTCATATGGTGTCTTTTCAACCGACTTAGATGGAACTCTATTTAGTGTGAGCGCAGTGTTTCAAGAGCATATCCCCGTAAGGATAACGGAAGATCACTTTGGCTCATCATCGACCGCACCATGTCCAACAAGGTGCGATTTCTCCGTTCGGACACTCCGTTCCATTGTGGAGTTCCTGGCGGAGTCAATCGTGGAACAATTCCACAATCTTTCGATGATTACCAAACTCTTGGCTCAAGTATTCCCTCCACGATCCGATCGTAGAAACTTGATTGTTTTCCCTAAATGATTCTCGTACTTCATTCTGGAATTCTTTGAACTTTTCAAAGGATTCGACTTATGCCTCATTAAGTAGATATAACCATATCTACTAAAGTCATCAGAAAGGTAATGAAGTACCGATAACCACCTCTCCGGCCGTTGAGCTCATTGGTCCACATACATCGGTATGTATGAGTGCCAACAAGTCACTTGCTCTTTCACCGTGTCCCGTGAAAGGTGCCTTTGTCATCTTACCAAGTAAACAAGACTCACATGTCTCAAATGATTCAAAATCAAAAGAGTGAAGCAATCCATCCTTATGGAGCTTCTCCATGCGTTTCTTATTTATATGGCCTAAGCGACAATGCGATAAACGTGGGGTTTATATCATTAGAGAGTTGCCTTTCGTATTAATGTTATAGATGGGAGACGCTTCAAGATTCAAAACGTACAATCCATTCACCAATGGAGCATGAAAATAGAACATATCTCTAAGATATATTGAACAACCATTGTCCATTGATCTAAAATCATATCCTTCCGCTTGCAAACATGAAGCGGAAATAACGTTTTGACATAGTGTTGGAACACAATAACGATTATTCAATTCCAAAACTAATCCTGAAGGTAGATGAAGTGGTATCGTGCCGACAAGAACGTAGCAACGCTTGCTCCATTGCCGACGCGCAGTTCACCTCGCCCTTCTCAATCCTCTACTTCTTCTCATTCCCGCAACGATTTGCAAATATGAGCTACCGATCCGTATCAAATACCCAAGAGTCAAGTAGGTGAAGTAGCAAGATTAATGTCTATAACATTAATACCTGCGAAGTCGTACTTTGCTTCTTCTTGAGATCCTCCATGTACTTCTTGCGAGCCTTTTCCAAAGGGCTCTGTCTCCTTGCAAGCAGAAGCAAACGGCATCTCGATGCCGCCGACCCCTTCTTGCCCTTCTTTGCATTAGAGGCACTCGCGATCTCATCGGGAGTTAACTTTCTCTTGGTGCAAAGTTTCTTCACAGGTGGTTTGCGCTTAGCCTTCGCATCATCATCACATGATGACCGTTTTTCTCGGATACTCTCCTCACTGTCTTTAGCATCCCATGCAATTCAGCCAAGGTCCTATCCATATTGTTCATGTGATAATTTAATATGAATGGCTCGAAGCTCCTGGAGGGAGCGACTGGAGAATCACATCGTAGCCAACTCTTGGCTAAGGGGAAACCCAGCTTTTCCGACTCTCAATGTAGCCAATCATCTTTATCACATGCGAATCCGACGGGATTCCCTCAGCAAGCTCGCACGCAAACAAGGACTTTGAGGTGTTGAACCTCCCGGCCCGAGCTTGGTTCTCAAACATGCCACGCAGCCCCGAATAATAGTGTGAGCATCGCTCGCTTCCTATATTGCTTCGAAGCTCGGGGGGACATTGTAGCAAGCATAAGACACTTATATCTAGGGCATCATTAGTGTGCTTCTCATAAGCTCCTCCGTGCAGCTGGGTTTAAAAAGTATGGCATTATTTGGCAAATCCTCGGGATAGGGTACTTCAAGCACGTACTCCTTACGCTCTTGCTTGAGAACAATTCTCAAGTTGCTATACCAATCCATAAAGTTTGTTCCATTTAATTTTTCCTTTTCGAGAATAGATCGCAAATTAAAGGTACCGGGTGTAGTATTAGCCGCCATTTATTCTACAACATGAAGAAGCAAAGTTTAGCACAATGTTTATGCTATGCTCCATTGTTAAACAATTTAACATTAGACTCCCATTACGTATTTTCCACCTTCCCTCTAGGTTACGTATTGGGTCAAGATCCACATGTTAATTAATTTTCTAGTGAGCTTTGGCATCACCGCTAGAAAATTAGTAACATCTTGTGAAGCAACACCTTGCCAATCACATCTCTATGTGACTCTTGTTGTTGGTGTGGCATCTCCATGCCCCGGCGCCAACCTATGCCCCAAGGCCCAAAACTGTTTTGATAGCCTTGTTAAGTAAACCAAATGCTCCCCGTCATGTATATGTCCGACATATACCCCCTCGTGTTATGATAGAGAATGGCACTCTGGCTTTGTGCACCCACCATTGACGAGCATAATCGGTGACGGGTGCAACATTTGGAAGGGCATCATTACTACTTAATTTTGTGAGGGATGCTATCCTATCAAACAAACATATCACATATGAAAGCAAGCAAGTAGAATATAATGAAATAGTATGGCCCCCTTCACATGGTGATCTCCATCTCCATGCCAGGTGTCACAGGATCTCCATCTTCATCAGCAGTTCTTTCGAGTGCCGAATGCTTGATTTCTTCAAACTAAGCTACTACTATAGAAGCTCTAATTGAAGATTACATCGACTCGCAGGTCGTGAAAGAATATTACAAGCATTGCACGTATGAAAGAATATTACAGGATTGCACATATGAAAGAATATTACATGCATCACATGCATCTCATACATCTCATACATACAATAGGGCCATACCATCTCAAAGCATTCTTCCGCAAAAACAAGTTAGGCGTAGAAACGTTTTCTACTTATCGCAGCTACGGCATCGAGACGGCCTATAAGGGGTACGCACACGGCGGTCCAATCTATGAAATCGCTTATGGAAACCATATATGGCATAATCCTGTTATGTCGTCCCGATACACTATCAAGGAGATGGTTTTGCGAGGGCGCGAGGCGCAGCAGCAAAGTCGGACTACGAGATAGCTTCGGTAATCACATTATCACGGTTCCGATACACTATCAAGGAACGCTATCTCGAACTCCAACTCAAACCGAGTTATGTTGGAATTGCTTCGACGTAATCACATTACGTCGTTCCGATACACTATCAAGGAACACAATTACCATCACACTCTCCTCAACAGATCCCGTAAAACCGATTGATCTAATCAACCCGTGCGCAAAACTTGTTCCAGATCCAATCTAAAACCCGAACTAAGCAAGATTAGCTCGATACCACTTTGAAGGGTTACGCGGAGGCTACGCTAGCCGAAAACAAAAACTTTTACCGCGCAAACCAGAACACTTGCAAGTAAGGGCCGATAGATCGTTACCGATTGGAGTAGGGGTACAGCGGAATAACCAATCGGGCAATCCGATCCGAGCAGTGTAGCGATTCCGGAGACAGCCGATTCGCCAATCAGGCCAAGCCGAGTTGTCCGGCCGCGTTCTCACGCCGCTCGATGCGCTCCGACCGCAGCCGATTCCACCACGGCCGATCGCTCCGATGCACCGCAGCCGATTCCTCAACAGCCGATCAACAGCGCGCAACGTAGCGGCGCCTCTACCGGTATCCACACGTCCGGGGACCCAGAACGCCGTACACCCGTGTGCTAGCACGCGGATGCAAGGCTAGGGTTTGGCTCGAAAGTGGGGAGGGTTTCCGTGGAGATTGATCTCGGCGACTTCGTTGCACGCGATGCAATTGATATGTGTCTTTGCCAGCCCTCTCCACCCCTCCCTCCTTTATATAGAGTTGGCCGATTAGTAGGACTAGTGGCCGATTAGGACTCTATTTTGAATCGAGATCTCATCCGTATCTCATAGAGTTGGCCGCCCATACGTCGTAAGCCCATAGGACTCTATCCGATCGGATCCCTATCCGATCGAGCCGTATCCGAGTCCAACTTGAATGCATCTATTCTTATCCCCTTAAGCGTGCGACACTAGGTTCAGGTAGACTCAGTTTCGGCTATAGTCTAACTGGGCCGATCGTCGGCTCGAGTCCAACTCAGCCGACTCACACGGCGCCTAGCAGCACATATTGACACCATAGTATACAAGAATAATATCGGCTCGAACCTGTAATGTGTACACAAATCCCTTTGCCTCACGATACCGTTAAGCTATAGGCAAGATGTGTGCCATCCCTTCAATAGCTTAACCATTCACTCGAACCGTATTGGATTATCCGTCCGTTGATTGACTCCTCAATCAACTTAGCATGGCCATGCATTTCCATAATCCATTACCTCGAGGGCCCAGATATCTCTCCAAAGGAGGGGCAAATTCCATCTTGATCACTCACATCCCACTCCATGTTTCATAGCAAACCCGAAAACTACCTTTATAACTACCCGTTACGGAATAGCGTTTGGTAGTCCCAAAGTAGGCTACTACACATGTTGGAATCCATGGTGATCTCAGTCTAAGGACTTTGTACCAACACTACCCGAGACCAACTAATGGCACATTAATTCTGTAGTGTCTCATGGTGGGTCTATCCAACAATGTGTTCTCAACACATATGTCCATGTTTATTGATTTGGTATCTCCATACCCATGATCTATGAGACATGATCATCAATCAATAAACATGCCGATCTTAGAATCATATTTGTTCCAACAATATGACATATGATCGTGATCGTTTAGAAATAGATTCATACATAAAGAGTCTCATAAATAAGTCACGTACTTATTGATCAATACAAGATGTCTATTTCATGGAACTGAATAACACTTTATTCATTTATACATAAACATTGACGTGATATCCAACATCTCCATGTTGCCTCTAGGGCATATCACTAACAATCTCCCACTTGCACTAGAGTCAATCATGTAAGTATCTAATACCCATTGCTTGTGTGCGCCTCATGCTTCGCCGAGGAGAGGTTTTGTCCGGATCGGCTATGTTGAGATCCGTGTGCACTTTGCATATCTTGACATCACCTCCGTCCACAATCTCGCGGATGAGATGATATCGCCAAGTATGTGTTTGGACTTCGATGTGACCTCGGCTCCTTGGCTTGCGCAATGGCTCCACTATTATCACAATAGAGAGACATTGGACCGCCGTAGTCATCACACCAAGCTCGAAACGAATTTCTTGATCCAAACAGCCTCCTTTGCGCCTTAAAGCAATGTACTCGCCTCCGTTGTAGAATCGCAAAGTATCCCGCTTGGAACTCTTCCACTGATCGCCTCCGTTCGGAACACGAACCCAGCATTGCGATCTATAATCATCCTTGTCCTGTTTGGAAGCTAGCATCGGTGTAACCACTTACAACGAGCTCTTCACCTCCATAGACTAGGAACATATCCTTAGTTCTTCTCAAGTACTTAAGGATATTCTTTACTACAGTGACCTTCACCTGGATCTCGACTGTATCCGCTCGTAGCACTCAAAGCGTACGAGACATCCGGGCGTGTACAAAGCATGGCATACATGATGGATCCAATTGCCGAAGCATATGGAACCATACCCATCTTATTCCGCTCATCATGTGTCCGAGGACACCGATTCTTGCTAAGATTAATGCCATGTGACATGGGCAAGAAACCTTTCTTGGAATCATGCATGTTGAACCTTTTCAACACCTTGTCAATGTATGTACTTTGGCTTAATCCAATTAGCCTCTTGGATCTATCTCTATAGATCCGAATGCCTAATATGTATGTCCCTCCCTAAGTCTTTCATGGAAAACTATTTTTCAATGAAGACTTGACGGATTCTAGCATAGGGATATCATTTCCAATCAAATATGTCATCCACATATAAGATTAGAAATACAATTGCGCTCCCACTGACCTTTTGTAAACACAGGCCTCTTCTTCGTTTTTGATGAAACCAAACCCTTTGATTACTTCATCAAAACGAATATTCCAACTCCGAGATGCTTGCTTCAATCCATAAATGGATTTTCGTAGCTTGCATATCTTTCCAGCGATTCTGGATCGACAAAACCCCGAGGTTGTATCATGTATACATCCTCGCTTAGGTTTCCATTTAGGAAAGCCGTTTTGACATCCATCTGCCATATCTCATAATCGAAATATGCAGCAATCGCTAGGATAATCCGAATAGATTTAAGCATTGCGACGGGCGAGAAGGTTTCATCATAATCAACTCCTTGAATCTGTTTAAAACCTTTCGCCACCAATCGCGCCTTATAGATGTGAACATTTCCATCCATATCGGCCTTTTCTTAAAAACCCATTTACACTCAATGGTTTTGACACCATCGGTGGATCAACCAAGTTCCAAACTTGATTGTCGTACATGGATTCTATTTCGGATTTCATGGCTCCAAGCCACTTGTTGGAATCGGGTCCCACCATCGCTTCCTCATAGGTCTTAGGTTCATCGTTGTCCAACAACAATATATCACGTTGTTCCGCACTGTACTGTCGTGTGCACGACGTGATCTTTCGTCCGTGGGGCTGGTGTATCTACAACCGGTGGCGCAACACTTTGCTCCTCTGTTGTGGTTCTCGTGGTCGCTGAAACATTTTCGGTGTTTCTTGAACTTCTTCAAGATGCACCCTGCTCCCACTAACCCTTCTTGAAAGAAACTCTTTCTCCAAGAAGACACCGTGTCGGGCGACAAACACTTTGCCTTGTTCCCGATTATAAAAGTAATATCCCTTAGTTTCCTTAGGATATCCCACAAAGAAGCACTTGTCGATTTGGGTGTGAGCTTGTCGATCTGTAAACGTTTACATAAGCCTCACATCCCCAAATTTTGAGAAAAGACAAACTAGGGGTTGCCCTGTCCATATCTCATATGGTGTCTTTTCAACCGACTTAGATGGAACTCTATTTAGTGTGAGCGCAGCTGTTTCAAGAGCATATCCCCAGAAGGATAACGGAAGATCACTTTGGCTCATCATCGACCGCACCATGTCCAACAAGGTGCGATTTCTCCGTTCGGACACTCCGTTCCATTGTGGAGTTCCGGCGGAGTCAAGCGTGGAACAATTCCACAATCTTTCGATGATTACCAAACTCTTGGCTCAAGTATTCTCCACGATCCGATCGTAGAAACTTGATTGTTTTCCCTAAATGATTCTATACTTCATTCTGGAATTCTTTGAACTTTTCAAAGGATTCGGACTTATGCCTCATTAAGTAGATATAACCATATCTACTAAAGTCATCGGTAAAGGTAATGAAGTACTGATAACCACCTCCGGCCGTTGAGCTCATTGGTCCACATACATCGTATGTACGAGTGCCAACAAGTCACTTGCTCTCTCACTATTCCGTGAAAGGTGCCTTTGTCATCTTACCAAGTAAACAAGACTCACATGTCTCAAATGATTCAAAATCAAAAGAGTGAAGCAATCCATCCTTATGGAGCTTCTCCATGCGTTTCTTATTTATATGGCCTAAGCGACAATGCCGATAAACGTGGGGTTTATATCATTAGAGAGTTGCCTTTCGTATTAATGTTATAGATGGGAGACGCTTCAAGATTCAAAACGTATAATCCATTCACCAATGGAGCATGAAAATAGAACATATCTCTGAGATATATTGAACAACCATTGTTCATTGATCTAAAATCATATCCTTCCGCTTGCAAACATGAAGTGGAAATAACGTTTTGACATAGTGTTGGAACACAATAACAATTATTCAATTCCAAAACTAATCCTGAAGGTAGATGAAGTGGTATCGTGCCGACAAGAATCGTAGCAACGCTTGCTCCATTGCCGACGCGGGTTCACCTCGCCCTTCTCAATCCTCTACTTCTTCTCATTCGCAACGATTTGCAAATATGAGCTACCGATCCGGTATCAAATACCCAAGAGTCGTAGGTGAAGTAGCAAGATTAATGTCTATAACATTAATACCTGAAGCAGAAGTCGTACTTTGCTTCTTTTTGAGATCCTCCATGTACTTCTTGCAGTTCCTCTTCCAGTGGCCTGTCTCCTTGCAATAGAAGCAAACGGCATCTGATGCCGCCGACCCCTTCTTGCCCTTCTTTGCATTGGAGGCACTCGCGATCTCATCGGGAGTTAACTTCCTCTTGGTGCAAAGTTTCTTGACAGGTGGTTTGCGCTTAGCCTTCTGCATCATCATCACATGATGACCGTTTTTCTGGATACTCTCCTCAGCTGTCTTTAGCATCCCATGCAATTCAGCCAAGGTTCTATCCATATTGTTCATGTGATAATTTAATATGAATGGCTCGAAGCTCGGAGGGAGCGACTGGAGAATCACGTCTGTAGCCAACTCTTGGCTAAGAGGGAAACCTAGTTTCTCAAGACTCTCGATATAGCCAATCATCTTTATCACATGCGGACTGACGGGATTCCCCTCAACAAGCCTGCACGCAAACAAGGACTTTGAGGTGTTGAACCTCTCGGCCCGAGCTTGGTTCTCAAACATGCCACGCAGTCCCTGAATAATAGTGTGAGCATCGCTGCTCTCATATTGCTTCTGAAGCTCGGGGACATTGTAGCAAGCATGAGACAACTTATATCTAGGGCATCATTAGTGTGCTTCTCGTAAGCCCTCCATGCAAAAGTGGCATTATTAGGCAAATCCTCAGGATAGGGTACTTCAAGAACGTACTCCTTACGCTCTTGCTTGAGAACAATTCTCAAGTTGCGATACCAATCCATAAAGTTTGTTCCATTTAATTTTTCCTTTTCGAGAATAGATCGCAAATTAAAAGTACCGGGTGTAGTATTAGCCGCCATTTATTCTACAAAGAAAAAGCAAAGTTTAGCACAATGTTTATGCTATGTCTATTGTTAAACAATTTAACATTAGACTCCCATTACGTATTTTCCACCTTCCCTCTAGGTTACGTATTGGGTCAAGATCCACATGTTAATTAATTTTCTAGTGAGCTTTGGCATCACTTCTAGAAAATTAGTAACATCGGTAAGCAACTCCTTGCTAATCACATCTCTATGTGACTCTTGTTGTTGGTGTGGCATCTCCATGCCCCGGCCCAACCTATGCCCCAAGGCCCAAAACTGTTTTGATAGCCTTGTTAAGTAAACCAAATGCTCCTGCATGTATATGTCGACATATACCCCTCGTGTTATGATAGAGAATGGCACTCGCTTGGCGGACCCACCATTGACGAGCATAACGGTGACGGGTGCAACATTTGGAAGGGCATCATTACTACTTAATTTTGTGAGGGATGCTATCCTATCAAACAAACATATCACATATGAAAGCAAGAAGAATAGCATATATGAAATAGTATGGCCCCCTTCACATGGTGATCTCCATCTCCATGCCGGTGTAGAGGATCTCCATCTTCATCACCGTTCTTTCGAGTGCCGAATGCTTGATTTCTTCAAACTAAGCTACTACTATAGAAGCTCTAATTGAAGATTACATCGACTCGCGGTCGTGAAAGAATATTACAAGCATTGCACGTATGAAAGAATATTACGAGGATTGCACATATGAAAGAATATTACATGCATCACATGCATCTCATACATACAATAGGGCCATACCATCTCAAAGCATTCTCTGCAAAAACAAGTTAGGCGTAGAAACGTTTTCTACCTATCACAGAGAAACGGCATCGAGACGACCTATAAGGGGTACGACACCGGTCCCGCTAGCCGGTTAGCGGGGCGCGAGGCGCCTAACAAGATCGGACTACGAGATAGCTTCGGCATAATCACATTATACCATTCCGATACACTATCAAGGAACGCTATCTCGAACCCAACTCAAACCGAGTTCTATGGATATTGCTTCGACGTAATCACATTACGCCGTTCCGATACACTATCAAGGAACGCAATTACCATGAACTCTCCTCAACAAATCCCGTAAACCGATTGATCTAATCAACCCGTGCAAAACTTGTTCCGATCCAATCTAAAACCCGAACTAAGCAAGATTAGCTCGATACCATGAAGGGTTACGCGGAGGCTACGCTAGCCAAAACAAAAACTTTTTACCGCGCAAACCAGGAACACTTGCAAGGGCCGATAGATCGTTACCGATTGGAGTGCAGCGGAAATAGCCAATCGTGGCTATCCGATCCGGAACAATGTTGCCGATTCTCGCAAGCCGAGCCCGATACCGGGACACCGACCGCCAATCAGCCGATTCGCGATGCCGCGCCGATCCGAGGCGTGTTCTCGCCTCACTCCGATCGCTCGACCACGCGATTCTCCACGCCGATGAACGGCGCAACGTAGCGGCGCCTCTACCGGTATCCACACGTCCGGGACAACGCCGAACACCTGTGCTAGCACGCGATGCAAGGCTAGGGTTTGGCTCGAAAGTGGGGAGGGTTTCCGTGGAGATTGATCTCGGCGACTTCGTTGCACGCGATGCAATTGACGTTCCGCAGCCTCTCCACCCCTCCCTCCTTTATATAGAGTTGGCCGACGGGACTAGTGGCCGATCGGACTCTATTTTGAATCGGATCTCATCCGATCTCATAGAGTTGGCCGCCCATACGTCGTAAGCCCATAGGACTCTATCCGATCGGATCCCTATCCGATCGAGCCGTATCCGAGTCCAACTCGAATGCTGTCTTATCCCCTTAAGCGTGCGACCCTAGGTTCGGTATACTCGGTTTCGGCTATAGTCTAACTTAGCCGATCGTCGGCTCGAGTCCAACTCCGTCAACGCGGCGCCTAGCAGCACATATTGACACCATAGTATACAAGAATAATATCGGCTCGAACTGTAATGTGTACACAAATCCCTTTGCCTCACGATACCAGTTAAGCTATAGGCAAGATGTGTGCCATCCCTTCAATAGCTTAACCATTCACTCGAACCGTATTGGATCCGCGTTGATTGACTCCTCAATCAACTTAGCATGGCCATGCATTTCCATAATCCATTACCTCGAGGGCCCGAGATATCTCTCCAAAGGAGGGGCAAATTCCATCTTGATCACTCACATCCCACTCCATGTTTCATAGCAAACCCGAAAACTACCTTTATAACTACCCGGAATAGCGTTTGGTAGTCCCAAAGTAGGCTACTACACATGTTGGAATCCATGGTGATCTCGTCTAAGGACTTTGTACCAACACTACTCGAGACCAACTAATGGCACATTAATTCTGTAGTGTCTCATGGTGGGTCTATCCAACAATGTGTTCTCTAACACATGTGTCCATGTTTATTGATTTGGTATCTCCATACCCATGATCTATGAGACATGATCATCAATCAATAAACATGCCGATCTTAGAATCATATTTGTTCCAACAATATGACATATGATCGGATCGTTTAGAAATAGATTCATACATAAAGAGTCTCATAAATAAGTCACGTACTTATTGATCAATACAAGATGTCTATTTCATGGAACTGAATAACACTTTATTCATTTATACATAAACATTGACGTGATATCCAACATCTCCATGTTGCCTCTAGGGCATATCACTAACCGCACATCGAACGATTGATGGTGTGCCGCTCTGCTTGGAAGCCGATCAAGCCAAAGTGACCATCGGAGAAATGCATGAAGGGATATGTGGCACGCATCAATCGGCCCACAAAATGAAGTGGTTGCTTCACAGCAGATATTTCTAGCCGACAATGCCGGAGATTGTTTGGGTACTTAAGGGTTGCCAGATTGTCGAAATTTGGCGCCATACAACGAGCACCCGCAGACGGCTATGAACTCCACTATTAAGCCTTGGCTGCTCGAGGACGGGGCATCGATATGATCGGCCAAATCAATCCATCCTCAAGCAAAGGCATAAATTTATTCGGTGGTGACAGACATTTCACAAAAATCGGTGGAGGCGCCTTCCGTAAGGTGTGGATTCTAAGGACGCAATCAAGTTTATCAAAGAACATATTATCTACCGATTTGGCGGCCCCACAAACTATAACAACAGACCGTAGATCTATCTTCGTATTGGATGAGTTTGTTTAGTTTGCCGATGGCATGGGGATCAAGTTACTTT
>JAIFGZ020000762.1:600000-823587 GCA_019925245.2 Oryza australiensis | reverse complement strand
AAACAAAAACTTTTTACCGCGCAAACCAGGAACACTTGCAAGTAAGGGCCGATAGATCGTTACCGATTGGAGTGTGCGCGGAAACACAATCGTGGCTATTTGATCCGGAACAGTGTAGCCGATTCTCGCAAGCCGACACCGATACCCGGATGGACAGCCGATTCGGCAATCGCCGGATTCGCAGATGCCACAACCGATCCGAGTCGTCCGACCGTGTTCTCGTGCCTCGCTCCGATGCGCTCGACCGCGCCGATTCCTCCACACCGATGAACAGCGGCAACGTAGCAGCGCCTCTACCGGTATCCACACGTCCGGGGACGAACGCCGAACACCCGTGTGCTAGCGCGCGATGCAAGGCTAGGGTTTGGCTCGAAAGTGGGGAGGGTTTCCGTGGAGATTGATCTCGGCGACTTCGTTGCAAGCGATGCAATTGACGTTCCGCAGCCTCTCCACCCCCCTCCTTTATATAGAGTTGGCCGACTGGGACTAGTGACCGATCAGGACTCTATTTTGAATTGGATCCTATCCGAATCTCACAGAGTTGGCTGCCCATACGTCGTAAGCCCATAGGACTCTATCCGATCGGATCCCTATCCGATCGAGCCGTATTCGAGTCCAACTCGAATGCCTGTTCTTATACCCTTAAGCGTGCGACCCTGTAGGTTCAGGTATACTCGGTTTCAGCTATAGTCTAACTTAGCCGATCGTCGGCTCGAGTCCAACTCAGCCGACCCGTCAACAGCGGCGCCTAGCAGCACATATTGACACCATAGTATACAAGAATAATATTGGCTCTGAACCTGTAATGTGTACACAAATCCCTTTGCCTCACGATACCAGTTAAGCTATAGGCAAGATGTGTGTCATCCCTTCAATAGCTTAACCATTCACTCGAACCGTATTGGATTATCTGTCTGTTGATTGACTCCTCAATCAACTTAGCATGGCCATGCATTTCCATAATCCATTACCTCGAGGGGCCCAGAGATATCTCTCCAAAGGATGGGCAAATTCCATCTTGATCACTCACATCCCACTCCATGTTTCATAGCAAACCCGAAAACTACCTTTATAACTACCCAGGTACGGAATAGCGTTTGGTAGTCCCAAAGTAGGCTACTACACATGTTGGAATCCATGGTGATCTCAGGTCTAAGGACTTTGTACCAACACTACCTGAGACCAACTAATGGCACATTAATTCCCGTAGTGTCTCATGGTGGGTCTATCCAACAATGTGTTCTCTAACACATGTGTCCATGTTTATTGATTTGGTATCTCCATACCCATGATCTATGAGACATGATCATCAATCAATAAACATGCCGATCTTAGAATCATATTTGTTCCAACAATATGACATATGATCAGGGATCGTTTAGAAATAGATTCATACATAAAGAGTCTCATAAATAAGTCACGTACTCATTGATCAATACAAGATGTCTATTTCATGGAACTGAATAACACTTTATTCATTTATACATAAACATTGACGTGATATCCAACATCTCCATGTTGCCTCTAGGGCATATCACTAACAATCTCCCACTTGCACTAGAGTCAATCATGTAAGTATCTAATACCCATTGCTCTTGTGTGCGCCTCATGCTTCGGCTGAGGGAGAGGTTTTGTCAGCGGATCAGCTATGTTGATATCCGTGTGCACTTTGCATATCTTGACATCACCTCTGTCCACAATCTCGCGGATGAGATGATATCGCCGAAGTATGTGTTTGGACTTCTGATGTGACCTCGGCTCCTTGGCTTGCGCACTGGCTCCACTATTATCACAATAGAGAGACATTGGACCAGCCGCACTAGTCATCACACCAAGCACGAATCGAATTTCTTGATCCAAACAGCCTCCTTTGCGCTCTTCCGAAGCAGCAATGTACTCGGCCTCCGTTGTAGAATCGCAACGTATCCCGCTTGGAACTCTTCCACTGATCGCGCTCCGTTCAGGCGTAACACGAACCCAGATTACGATCTATAATCATCCTTGTCCTGCTTGGAAGCTAGCATCGGTGTAACCACTTACAACGAGCTCTTCTTCACCTCCATAGACTAGGAACATATCCTTAGTTCTTCTTAAGTACTTAAGGATATTCTTTACGATCCAGTGACATTCACCGGATCTCGACGCATCCGCTCGTAGCACTCAAAGCGTACGAGACATCGGGCGTGTACAAAGCATGGCATACATGATGGATCCAATTGCCGAAGCATATGGAACCATACCCATCTTATTCCGCTCATCATGTGTCTGAGGACACTGATTCTTGCTAAGATTAATACCATGTGACATGGGCAAGAAACCTTTCTTGGAATCATGCATGTTGAACCTTTTCAATACCTTGTCAATGTATGTACTTTGGCTTAATCCAATTAGCCTCTTGGATCTATCTCTATAGATCCGAATGCCCAATATGTATGCTGCCTCCCCTAAGTCTTTCATGGAAAACTATTTTTCAATGAAAACTTGACGGATTCTAGCATAGGGATATCATTTCCAATCAGTAATATGTCATCCACATATAAGATTAGAAATACAATTGCACTCCCACTGACCTTTTTGTAAACACAGGCCTCCTCTTCGTTTTTGATGAAACCAAACCCTTTGATTACTTCATCAAAACAAATATTCCAACTCCGAGATGCTTGCTTCAATCCATAAATGGATTTCTGTAGCTTGCATATCTTTCCAGGCGATTGTGGATCGACAAAACCCTGAGGTTGTATCATGTATACATCCTCACTTAGGTTTCCATTTAGGAAAGCCGTTTTGACATCCATCTGCCATATCTCATAATCGAAATATGCAGCAATCGCTAGGATAATCCGAATAGATTTAAGCATTGCGACGGGCGAGAAGGTTTCATCATAATCAACTCCTTGAATCTGTTTAAAACATTTCGCCACCAATCGCGCCTTATAGATGTGAACATTTCCATCCATATCGGCCTTTTTCTTAAAAACCCATTTACACTCAATGGTTTTGACACCATCAGTGGATCAACCAAGTTCCAAACTTGATTGTCGTACATGGATTCTATTTTGGATTTCATGGCTCCAAGCCACTTGTTGGAATCTGGTCCCACCATCGCTTCCTCATAGGTCTTAGGTTCATCGTTGTCCAACAACAATATATCACGTTGTTCCGCACTGTGTACTGCGTGCACAACGTGATCTTTCGACTCCGTGGGGGGTGTATCTACAACCGGTGGCGCAACACTTTGCTCCTCCCGTTGTGGTTCCGTGGTCATTGAAACATTTTCGGTGTTTCTTGAACTTCTTCAAGATGCACCCGCTCCCAAGAACCCTTCTTGAAAGAAACTCTTTCTCCAAGAAGACACCATGTCGGGCGACAAACACTTTGCCTTGTTCCCGATTATAAAAGTAATATCCCTTAGTTTCCTTAGGATATCCCACAAAGAAGCACTTGTCGATTTGGGTGTGAGCTTGTCGACTATAAACGCTTTACATAAGCCTCACATCCCCAAATTTTGAGAAAAGACAAACTAGGGGTTTGCCCTGTCCATATCTCATATGGTGTCTTTTCAACCGACTTAGATGGAACTCTATTTAGTGTGAGCGTAGCTGTTTCAAGAGCATATCCCCAAAAGGATAACGGAAGATCACTTTGGCTCATCATCGACCGCACCATGTCCAACAAGGTGCGATTTCTTCATTCGGACACTCCGTTCCATTGTGGAGTTCCGGCGGAGTCAACTGTGGAACAATTCCACAATCTTTCGATGATTACCAAACTCTTGGCTCAAGTATTCTCCTCCACGATCCGATCGTAGAAACTTGATTGTTTTCCCTAAATGATTCTCACTTTATTCTGGAATTCTTTGAACTTTTCAAAGGATTCGGACTTATGCCTCATTTAGTAAATATAACCATACCTACTAAAGTCATCGGTAAAGGTAATGAAGTACGATAACCACCTCGGCCGTTGAGCTCATTGGTCCACATACATCGCATGTACGAGTGCCAATAAGTCACTTGCTCTCTCACTATGTCCCGTGAAAGGTGCCTTTGTCATCTTACCAAGTAAACAAGACTCACATGTCTCAAATGATTCAAAATCAAAAGAGTGAAGCAATCCATCCTTATGGAGCTTCTCCATGCGTTTCTTATTTATATGGCCTAAGCGACAATGCCGGATAAACGTGGGGTTTATATCATTAGAGAGTTGCCTTTCCGTATTAATGTTATAGATGGGAGACGCTTCAAGATTCAAAACGTATAATCCATTCACCAATGGAGCATGAAAATAGAACATATCTCTCGAGATATATTGAACAACCATTGTTCATTGATCAAAATCATATCCTTCCGCTTGCAAACATGAAGCGGAAATAACGTTTTGACATAGTGTTGGAACACAATAACAATTATTCAATTCCAAAACTAATCCTTAAGGTAGATGAAGTGGTATCGTGCCGACAAGAATCGTAGCAACGCTTGCTCCATTGCCGACGCGCAGTTCACCTCGCCCCTTCTCAATCCTCTACTTCTTCTCATTCCCCGCAACGATTTGCAAATATGAGCTACTAATCCGGTATCAAATACCCAAGAGTCAGTAGGTGAAGTAGCAAGATTAATGTCTATAACATTAATACCGAAGCGTAAGTCGTACTTTGCTTCTTTTTGAGATCCTCCATGTACTTCTTGCGCCTCTTCCAAAGGGCTGTCTCCTTGCAATAGAAGCAAACGGCATCGATGCCGCCGACCCCTTCTTGCCCTTCTTTGCATTGGAGGCACTCGCGATCTCATCGGGAGTTAACTTCCTATTGGTGCAAAGTTTCTTGACAGTGGTTTTGCGCTTAGCCTTCGCATCATCATCACATGATGACCGTTTTTCTGGATACTCTCCTCACTGTCTTTAGCATCCCATGCAATTCAGCCAAGGTTCTATCCATATTGTTCATGTGATAGTTTAATATGAATGGCTCGAAGCTCGGAGGGAGCGACCGGAGAATCACGTCCGTAGCCAACTCTTGACTAAGAGGGAAACCTAGTTTCTCAAGACTCTCGATATAGCCAATCATCTTTATCACATGCGGACCGACGGGATTCCCTCAACAAGCCTCGCACGCAAACAAGGACTTTGAGGTGTTGAACCTCTTGGCCCGAGCTTGGTTCTCAAACATGCCACGCAGCCCAATAGTGTGAGCATCGCTGCTCTCATATTGCTTCGAAGCTCGGGGACATTGTAGCTAGCATGAGACAGCTTATATCTAGGGCATCATTGGTGTGCTTCTCGTAAGCTCTCTGTGCAGTTGCAGTGGCATTATTAGGCAAATCCTCAGGATAGGGTATTTCAAGAACGTACTCCTTACGCTCTTGCTTGAGAACAATTCTCAAGTTGCGATACCAATCCATAAAGTTCGTTCCATTTAATTTTTCCTTTTCGAGAATAGGTCGCAAATTAAAGGTACTGGGTGTAGCATTAGCCGCCATTTATTCTACAACAGAAAAAGCAAAGTTTAGCACAATGTTTATGCTAGGTCTCTTGTTAAACAATTTAACATTAGACTCCCGTTACGTATTTTACACCTTCCCTCTAGGTTACGTATTGGGTCAAGATCCACATGTTAGTTAATTTTCTAGTGAGCTTTGGCATCACTGCTAGAAAATTAGTAACATCGGTAAGCAACTCCTTGCTAATCACATCTCTATGTGACTCTTGTTGTTGGTGTGGCATCTCCATGCCCCGACCCCAACCTATGCCCCAAGGCCCAAAACTGTTTTGATAGCCTTGTTAAGTAAACCAAATGTTCCCGCATGTATATGTCCGACATATACCCCTCGTGTTATGATAGAGAATGGCACTCGCTTGGTGCACCCACTATTGACGAGCATAACGGTGACGGGTGCAACATTTGGAAGGGCATCATTACCACTTAATTTTGTGAGGGATGCTATCCTATCAAACAAACATATCACATATGAAAGCAAGAAGAATAGTATATAGTGAAATAGTATGGCCCCCTTCACATGGTGATCTCCATCTCCATGCCGGTGTAGAGGATCTCCATCTTCATCATCGTTCTTTCGAGTGCCGAATGCTTGATTTCTTCAAACTAAGCTACTACTATAGAAGCTCTAATTGAAGATTACATCGACTCGCAGTCGTGAAAGAATATTACAAGCATTGCACGTATGAAAGAATATTACAGGGGATTGCACATATGAAAGAATATTACATGCATCACATGCATCTCATACATACAATAGGGCCATACCATCTCAAAGCATTCTCTGCAAAAACAAGTTAGGCGTAGAAACGTTTTCTACCTATCGCAGAGAAACGGCATCGAGACGACCTATAAGGGGTACGCACACGGCGGTCCCGCTAGCCGGTTAGCGGAGGCGCGAGCCGCTAACAAGATCGGACTACGAGATAGCTTCGGCATAATCACATTATACCGTTCCGATACACTATCAAGGAACGCTATCTCGAAGCCGACTCAAACCGAGTTCTATGGATATTGCTTCGACGTAATCACATTACGCCGTTCCGATACACTATCAAGGAACACAATTACCATGAACTCTCCTCAATAAATCCCGTAAAACCGATTGATCTAATCAACCCATGCGCAAAACTTGTTCCAGATCTAATCTAAAACCCGAACTAAGCAAGATTAGCTCGATACCACCGAAGGGTTACGCGGAGGCTACGCTAGCCGAAAACAAAAACTTTTTACCGCGCAAACCAGAACACTTGCAAGTAAGGGCCGATAGATCCTTACCGATTGGAGTGTGCAATGAAACAAATCGTGGCTATTCGATCCGGAATGTTGCCGATTCTCACAAGCCGACGCCGATACCCGGGGACAGCCGATTCGCCAATCGCCGATTCGCAGATGCCGCAGCCGATCCGAGTCGTCCGATCGTGTTCTCGCGCCTCGCTCCGATGCGCTCGACCGCAGCCGATTCCTCCACGGCCGATGAACAGGCGTGCAACGTAGCGCGCCTCTACCGTTATCCACACGTCCGGGGACAGAACGCCAAACACCCGTGTGCTAGCATGCGATGCAAGGCTAGGGTTTGGCTCGAAAGTGGGGAGGGTTTCCGTGGACATTGATCTCGGCGACTTCTATTGCAAGTGATGCAATTGACGCCGCACTCACCACCCCTCCCTCCTTTATATAGAGTTGGCCGACCGGGACTAGTGGCCGATCGGACTCTATTTTGAATCGGATCCTATCCGAATCTCACAGAGTTGGCCGCCCATACGTCGTAAGCCCATACGACTCTATCCGATCGGATCCCTATCCGATCGAGCCGGATTCGAGTCCAACTCGAATGCCTTTCTTATCCCCTTAAGCGTGCGACCACAGTAGGTTCGGGTATACTCGGTTTCAGCTATAGTCTAACTTAGCCGATCGTCGGCTCGAGTCCAACTCAGCCGACCGTCAATAGCGGTGCCTAGCAAGCACATATTGACACCATAGTATACAAGAATAATATCGGCTCGAACCCGTAATGTGTACACAAATCCCTTTGCCTCACGATACCGCTTAAGCTATAGGCAAGATGTGTGCCATCCCTTCAATAGCTTAACCATTCACTCGAACCGTATTGGATTATCCGTCCGTTGATTGACTCCTCAATCAACTTAGCATGGCCATGCATTTCCTTAATCCATTACCTCGAGGGGCCCGAGATATCTCTCCAAAGGAGGGGCAAATTCCATCTTGATCACTCACATCCCACTCCATGTTTCATAGCAAACCCGAAAACTACCTTTATAACTACCCGCTTACGGAATAGCGTTTGGTAGTCCCAAAGTAGGCTACTACACATGTTGGAATCCATGGTGATCTCAGTCTAAGGACTTTGTACCAACACTACCGAGACCAACTATTGGCACATTAAATCCTGTAGTGTCTCATGGTGGGTCTATCTAACAATGTGTTCTCCAACACATGTGTCCATGTTTATTGATTTGGTATCTCCATACCCATGATCTATGAGACATGATCATCAATCAATAAACATGCCGATCTTAGAATCATATTTGTTCCAACAATATGACATATGATCGTGGGATCGTTTAGAAATAGATTCATACATAAAGAGTCTCATAAATAAGTCACGTACTTATTGATCAATACAAGATGTCTATTTCATGGAACTGAATAACACTTTATTCATAAATACATAAACATTGACGTGATATCCAACATCTCCATGTTGCCTCTAGGGCATATCACTAACAATCTCCCACTTGCACTAGAGTCAATCATGTAAGTATCTAATACCCATTGCTCTTGAGTGCGCCTCATGCTTCGGGAGGGAGAGGTTTTGTCGCGGATCGGCTATGTTGAGATCCGTGTGCACTTTGCATATCTTGACATCACCTCTGTCCACAATCTCGCGGATGAGATGATATCGCCGAAGTATGTGTTTGGACTTCCGATGTGACCTCGGCTCCTTGGATTGCGCAATGGCTCCACTATTATCACAATAGAGAGACATTGGACCGCCGCACTAGTCATCACACCAAGCACGTAAACGAATTTCTTGATCCAAACAGCCTCCTTTGCAGCTTCCGGCAAGAATGTACCCGGCCTCCGTTGTAGAATCAGCAACGGTATCCCGCTTGGAACTCTTCCACCGACGCGCCTCCGTTCGGCGTAAAACGAACCCAGATTACGATCTATAATCATCCTTGTCCTGTTTGGAAGCTAGCATCGGTGTAACCACTTACAACGAGCTCTTCACCTCCATAGACTAGGAACATATCCTTAGTTCTTCTTAAGTACTTAAGGATATTCTTTACTGCATCCAGTGACATTCACCTGGATCTCGATCGTATCTCGTCGTAGCACTCAAAGCGTACGAGACATCCGGGCGTGTACAAAGCATGACATACATGATGGATCCAATTGCCGAAGCATATGGAACCATACCCATCTTATTCCGCTCATCATGTGTCCGAGGACACCGATTCTTGCTAAGATTAATACCATGTGACATGGGCAAGAAACCTTTCTTGAAATCATGCATGTTGAACCTTTTCAATACCTTGTCAATGTATGTACTTTGGCTTAATCCAATTAGCCTTTTGGATCTATCTCTATAGATCCGAATGCTAATATGTATGCTGCCTCCCTAAGTCTTTCATGGAAAACTTTTTCAATGAAAACTTGACGGATTCTAGCATAGGGATATCATTTCCAATCGTAATATGTCATCCACATATAAGATTAGAAATACAATTGCACTCCCACCGACCTTTTTGTAAACACAGCCTCCTCTTCGTTTTTTGATGAAACCAAACCCTTTGATTACTTCATCAAAACGAATATTCCAACTCCGAGATGCTTGCTTCAATCCCTAAATGGATTTCGTAGCTTGCATATCTTTCCAGCGATTCTGGATCGACAAAACCCCGAGTTTGTATCATGTATACATCCTCGCTTAGGTTTCCATTTAGGAAAGCCGTTTTGACATCCATCTGCCATATCTCATAATCGAAATATGCAGCAATCGCTAGGATAATCCGAATAGATTTAAGCATTGCGACGGGCGAGAAGGTTTCATCATAATCAACTCCTTGAATCTGTTTAAAACCTTTCGCCGCCAATCGCGCCTTATAGATGTGAACATTTCCATCCATTTCGGCCTTTTTCTTAAAAACCCATTTACACTCAATGGTTTTGACACCATCAGGTGGATCAACCAAGTTCCAAACTTGATTGTCGTACATGGATTCTATTTCGGATTTCATGGCTCCAAGCCACTTGTTGGAATCGGGTCCCACCATCGCTTCCTCATAGGTCTTAGGTTCATCGTTGTTCAACAACAATATATCACGTTGTTCCGCACTGTGTACTGCTGGTGCACGACGTGATCTTTCGACCTCCGTGGGCCGGTGTATCTACAACCGGTGGCGCAACACTTTGCTCCTCCTTGTGGTTCCGTGGTCGCTGAAACATTTTCTCGGTGTTTCTTGAACTTCTTCAAGATGCACCGCTCCCACTAACCCTTCTTGAAAGAAACTCTTTCTCCAAGAAGACACCATGTCGGGCGACAAACACTTTGCCTTGTTCCCGATTATAAAAGTAATATCCCTTAGTTTCCTTAGGATATCCCACAAAGAAGCACTTGTCGATTTGGGTGTGAGCTTGTCGACTATAAACGCTTTACATAAGCCTCACATCCCCAAATTTTGAGAAAAGACAAACTAGGGGTTTGCCCTGTCCATATCTCATATGGTGTCTTTTCAATCGACTTAGATGGAACTCTATTTAGTGTGAGCGCACTGTTTCAAGAGCATATCCCCGAAGGATAACGGAAGATCACTTTGGCTCATCATCGACCGCACCATGTCCAACAAGGTGCGATTTCTTCGTCGGACACTCCGTTCCATTGTGGAGTTCCCGGAGTCAACTGTGGAACAATTCCACAATCTTTCGATGATTACCAAACTCTTGGCTCAAGTATTCTCCTCCACGATCCGATCGTAGAAACTTGATTGTTTTCCCTAAATGATTCTATACTTTATTCTGGAATTCTTTGAACCTTTTAAAGGATTCGGACTTATGCCTCATTTAGTAAATATAACCATATCTACTAAAGTCATCGGTAAAGGTAATGAAGTACTGATAACCACCTCTGGCCGTTGAGCTCATTGGTCCACATACATCAGTATGTACGAGTGCCAATAAGTCAATTGCTCTCTCACTATTTCCCGTGAAAGGTGCCTTTGTCATCTTACCAAGTAAACAAGACTCACATGTCTCAAATAATTCAAAATCAAAAGAGTGAAGCAATCCATCCTTATGGAGCTTCTCCATGCGTTTCTTATTTATATGGCCTAAGCGACAATGCCAGATAAACGTGGGGTTTATATCATTAGAGAGTTGCCTTTCTGTATTAATGTTATAGATGGGAGACGCTTCAAGATTCAAAACGTATAATCCATTCACCAATGGAGCATAAAAATAGAGCATATCTCTGAGATATATTGAACAACCATTGTTCATTGATCTAAAATCATATCCTTCCGCTTGCAAACATGAAGCGGAAATAACGTTTTGACATGGTGTTGGAACACAATAACAATTATTCAATTCCAAAACTAATCCTTAAGGTAGATGAAGTGGTATCTGTGCCGACAAGCAACGTAGCAACGCTTGCTCCATTGCCGACGCGCAGTTCACCTCGCCCCTTCTCAATCCTCTACTTCTTCTCATTCCCGCAACGATTTGCAAATATGAGCTACCGATCCGGTATCAAATACCCAAGAGTCGTAGGTGAAGTAGCAAGATTAATGTCTATAACATTAATACCTGGCGTAAGTCGTACTTTGCTTCTTTTTGAGATCCTCCATGTACTTCTTGCGCCTCTTCCAAAGGGCTCTGTCTCCTTGCAATAGAAGCAAACGGCATCTGATGCCGCCGACCCCTTCTTGCCCTTCTTTGCATTGGAGGCACTCGCGATCTCATCGGGAGTTAACTTCCTCTTGGTGCAAAGTTTCTTGACAGGTGGTTTGCGCTTAGCCTTCTGCATCATCATCACATGATGACCGTTTTTCTGGATACTCTCCTCAGCTGTCTTTAGCATCCCATGCAATTCAGCCAAGGTTCTATCCATATTGTTCATGTGATAGTTTAATATGAATGGCTCGAAGCTCGGAGGGAGCGACTGGAGAATCACGTCTGTAGCCAACTCTTGACTAAGAGGGAAACCTAGTTTCTCAAGACTCTCGATATAGCCAATCATCTTTATCACATGCGGACTGACGGGATTCCCCTCAACAAGCCTGCACGCAAACAAGGACTTTGAGGTGTTGAACCTCTTGGCCCGAGCTTGGTTCTCAAACATGCCACGCAGTCCCTGAATAATAGTGTGAGCATCGCTGCTCTCATATTGCTTCTGAAGCTCAGGGGACATTGTAGCAAGCATGAGACAACTTATATCTAGGGCATCATTAGTGTGCTTCTCGTAAGCCCTCCGTGCAGTTGCAGTGGCATTATTAGGCAAATCCTCAGGATAGGGTACTTCAAGAACATACTCCTTACGCTCTTGCTTGAGAACAATTCTCAAGTTGCGATACCAATCCATAAAGTTCGTTCCGTTTAATTTTTCCTTTTCGAGAATAGATCGCAAATTAAAAGCACTGGGTGTAGTATTAGCCGCCATTTATTCTACAACGTAAAAGCAAAGTTTAGCACAATGTTTATGCTATGTCTATTGTTAAACAATTTAACATTAGACTCCCGTTACGTATTTTACACCTTCCCTCTAGGTTACGTATTGGGTCAAGATCCACATGTTAGTTAATTTTCTAGTGAGCTTTGGCATCACTGCTAGAAAATTAGTAACATCGGTAAGCAACTCCTTGCTAATCACATCTCTATGTGACTCTTGTTGTTGGTGTGGCATCTCCATGCCCGGCCCCAACCTATGCCCCAAGGCCCAAAACTGTTTTGATAGCCTTGTTAAGTAAACCAAATGTTCCCGCATGTATATGTCGACATATACCCCTCGTGTTATGATAGAGAATGGCACTCGCTTTGCGGACCCACCATTGACGAGCATAACGGTGACGGGTGCAACATTTGGAAGGGCATCATTACCACTTAATTTTGTGAGGGATGCTATCCTATCAAACAAACATATCACATATGAAAGCAAGAAGAATAGCATATAGTGAAATAGTATGGCCCCCTTCACATGGTGATCTCCATCTCCATGCCGGTGTAGAGGATCTCCATCTTCATCACCGTTCTTTCGAGTGCCGAATGCTTGATTTCTTCAAACTAAGCTACTACTATAGAAGCTCTAATTGAAGATTACATCGACTCGCAGTCGTGAAAGAATATTACAAGCATTGCACGTATGAAAGAATATTACAGGGATTGCACATATGAAAGAATATTACATGCATCCATCACATGCATCTCATACATACAATAGGGCCATACTGTCTCAAAGCATCTGCAAAAACAAGTTAGGCGTAGAAACATTTTCTACCTATCACAGAGAAACGGCATCGAGACGACCTATAAGGGGTACGCACACGGCGGTCCCGCTAGCCGGTTAGCGGAGGCGCGAGGCAGCTAACAAGATCGGACTACGAGATAGCTTCGGCATAATCACATTATACCGTTCCGATACACTATCAAGGAACGCTATCTCGAAGCCGACTCAAACCGAGTTCTATGGATATTGCTTCGACATAATCACATTACGCCGTTCCGATACACTATCAAGGAACACAATTACCATGAACTCTCCTCAACAAATCCCGTAAAACCGATTGATCTAATCAACCCGTGCGCAAAACTTGTTCCAGATCCAATCTAAAACCCGAACTAAGCAAGATTAGCTCTGATACCACTGAAGGGTTACGCGGAGGCTACGCTAGCCGAAAACAAAAACTTTTTACCGCGCAAACCAGGAACACTTGCAAGTAAGGGCCGATAGATCGTTACCGATTGGAGTGTGCAGCGGAAACAGCCAATCGTGGCTATTCGATCCGGAACAATGTTGCCGATTCTCGCAAGCCGACACCGATACCGGGGACGCCGAATCGCCAATCAGCCGATTCGCAGATGCCGCAGCCGATCCGAGTCGTCCGACGTGTTCTCGCGCCTCACTCCGATACGCTCGACCACAGCCCGATTCCTCCACACCGATGAACAACGTGCAACGTAGCAGCGCCTCTACCGATATCCACACGTCCGGGACAACGCCGAACACCCGTGTGCTAGCACGCGATGCAAGGCTAGGGTTTGGCTCGAAAGTGGGGAGGGTTTCCGTGGAGATTGATCTCGGCGACTTCGTTGCAAGCGATGCAATTGACGTTCCGCAGCTCTCCACCCCTCCCTCCTTTATATAGAGTTGGCCGACGGGACTAGTGGCCGATCAGGAGTCTATTTTGAATCGGATCCTATCCGAATCTCACGAGTTGGCTGCCCATACGTCGTAAGCCCATAGGACTCTATCCGATCGGATCCCTATCCGATCGAGCCGTATTCGAGTCCAACTCGAATGCCCGTTCTTATCCCCTTAAGCGTGCGACCCGTAGGTTCGGTATACTCGGTTTCAGCTATAGTCTAACTTAGCCGATCGTCGGCTCGAGTCCAACTCAGCCGACCGTCAACGCGGCGCCTAGCAGCACATATTGACACCATAGTATACAAGAATAATATCGGCTCAAACCTGTAATGTGTACACAAATCCCTTTGCCTCACGATACCGCTTAAGCTATAGGCAAGATGTGTGCCATCCCTTCAATAGCTTAACCATTCACTCAAACCGTATTGGATTATCCGTCTATTGATTGACTCCTCAATCAACTTAGCATGGCCATGCATTTCCTTAATCCATTACCTCGAGGGCCCAGATATCTCTCCAAAGGAGGGGCAAATTCCATCTTGATCACTCACATCCCACTTCATGTTTCATAGCAAACCCGAAAACTACCTTTATAACTACCCGCATTAATAGCGTTTGGTAGTCCCAAAGTAGGCTACTACACATGTTGGAATTCATGGTGATCTCAGGTCTAAGGACTTTGTACTAACACTACCTGAGACCAACTAATGGCACATTAATTCCTGTAGTGTCTCATGGTGGGTCTATCCAACAATGTGTTCTCTAACACATGTGTCCATGTTTATTGATTTGGTATCTCCATACCCATGATCTATGAGACATGATCATCAATCAATAAACATGCCGATCTTAGAATCATATTTGTTCCAACAATATGACATATGATCAAGGATCGTTTAGAAATAGATTCATACATAAAGAGTCTCATAAATAAGTCACGTACTTATTGATCAATACAAGATGTCTATTTCATGGAACTGAATAACACTTTATTCATTTATACATAAACATTGACGTGATATCCAACATCTCCATGTTGCCTCTAGGGCATACCACTAACAGTAGTATCGGACGATTGATGGTGTGCTGCTCAAGTGTTTGGAAGCCGATCAAGCCAAAGTGGCCATCGGAGAAATGCATGAAGGGATATGTGGCACGCATCAATCGGCCCACAAAATGAAGTGGTTGCTTCGCCGAGCAGGATATTTCTAGCCGACAATGCTGGAGGATTGTTTCAAGTATTACAAGGGTTGCCAGGATTGTCAGAAATTTGGCGCCATACAACGAGCACCAGCATCGGCTATGAACCCAATTATTAAGCCTTGGCCGTTCAGAGGATGGGGCATCGATATGATCGGCCAAATCAATCCATCCTCAAGCAAAGGGCATAAATTTATTCTGGTGGTGACAGATTATTTCACAAAATCGGTGGAGGCAGTTCCTCTGAAGAAAGTGGATTCTAAGGACGCAATCAAGTTTATCAAAGAACATATTATCTACCGATTTTGCGTCCCACAAACGATAACAACAGACCAGAGATCTATCTTCGTATTGGATGAGTTTGTTTAGTTTGCCGATGGCATGGGGATCAAGTTACTTAATTCTTCGCCTTACTATGCATAGGCCAACGGGAAAGCCGAAGCTTCGAATAAAAGTTTGATTAAATTGATTAAAAGAAAGATCTCTGAGTACCCCAAGCAATGGGACAACCGATTAGCCGAATCACTATGGGCGTATCGGATGGCATGCCATGGATAAATTCAAGTCCCTCCGTACAAGCTGGTCTACGGGCATGAGGCGGTGCTACCATGGGAAAGCGTCGTCGGCTCAAGGCGCATTCAGCTATAGGATCAACTCACAGCTGATGATTATTATCACTTGATGGTGGACGAATCAGAAGACTTAGTTTTATCCAAGATGAGGGCCTTGGAAAAAGTTACAAGGGATAAAGAACGAGTAGCCAGACATTATAATAAAAAAGTGGTGCCTAAATCTTTTGAGGAAGGCGAACTCGTTTAGAAATTGATACTGCCGATTGGATCTAGGGATAACAAATTCGGCAAGTGGTCACCAAATTGGGAATGGCCTTTCAAGATCCACAAATGCGTCTCTAAAGGAGCTTACATGCTAGAAGGGTTAGACGAAGAAGTATTTGGAAGGGCTCTTAATGGAAAATACCTGAAAAAATACTACCCAAGTGTATGGATCAACTCATGATTCGGCTCTGGTTGCTTAGCCGATTTATGACAGCCGATGTCTTGTTTCAATAAGGCATCGCCTTTAGGAATTTTTATGCAACATTTTTCCCCTAAGTTTTCTACGGTCAGCTAATGATTGGCCGATAGCGACGGCAATGAGGTGCAAATGGCTTGGATTCACAATTTTGTTGACACCAAAGCTATCAACAAAATTTGGGGGCATATACATACACGAGCCGATTACGAAATTGAGTGTCAGGAAATTTTTGTTTTAAGCTTTGTAATCGGCGGTCAATATAAAGGCGTTTTAGGCGTTAAGATCGACGGTCGTGGCGTGGTTTCGGAATTGGCAAACGTGACGTAACATGGACGGGCTAGAGCCGATTTCAACATAGGCAATTTAGAATATGCAGTCATACCGAGATAGTACATGCGGCTGGAGCCGATCTCGTTTACAAGCTAAGTTGAAAAAAATTGAAAAGTTATACTAAGCAAAGCAAGAGCCAAAGCCGATTACATAATTTGAACAGTTCATCAGAGTTGAAGCCCATTACAAAAGTTCGGCAGATATATTACATAAAGCAGTAGCCGATTTCAAAATACTAAAATATCACAAGTGAGTTCATTTCTTCAGGAAATCGGCTATAGCCGACAACGCCGTCCGCTTGATCTGGTCCACCTCCTCGATGGCCTTGATGTCGTCGGCTTTGGAACCTGGCATCGGCTGAATGCCTTTCACCAAGTCCTGGAGATGCGCCACAGCCGCCTTGATACTTTGACGTTGAGCGTCGATTTCGGCTGGCAGGCTGGCCATGTACTCCTTGTGGACGTTGATCTCGTTCGTGACTTGAACGAGATCGGCCATCAGCTGGTCCTGGCATGAGAGGAGCTGCTCGAGCTTGGCCGCCGGCTCGGTTTTCAGGCGGTCGAAGGCGACCTTCTGACCCTCGATGGCTTCCTTAGTTGACTGGAGAGTTGCCAACCGCATCTAGTTTTCGCGACGGTCAGCTATTCGCTGCCGTGCCCGCTCGTATTTGAGTTGGTGGGCCTCCAAGAAGGTGGCCGGCACGATGGCATCGGCTAGAGCTTCCAGCAGCTAGCCTTGGATCTCCCTGAAGCATGCGCGGATCGAGCCGCTGTCGACTACCAGCGCGTCTAGCGAAGCCTCCAACTAGTTGCCGATGTCAGCTAGGGTGGCCCTCAAGTCCTCGTGGCGTCACCAGCGCCTCCTCGCCGATCTCGCCAGACTCCTCGAACTCCGACAAGTCAAAGTTGAGGAGATCGGCTATGTTCTGCAAAGAGAAGATGATGATTAGAAAAGAGTTGTTAAGTTGGCAGAGCCGATCATAAAATTCAGTCGGCTTACCTTGGGCACCGAGGTCGGAGCAACTTGTTCGGCTAGTTCGCCACCTGCGGCCGACGGGGCCTCACCATCGGCGCCATTGCCGTCGCCCGCGGCAGCCACGGCGTGCTCACTCAACGCCTGGGGGGCAGCCGATGGTGATCGAGGAGGCTGCGAAAGAAGTGTTAGCAATCAAGTCGGCTGAAATGCGTGAACTAGGATGCGGGAGATGGTTACCGTTGGAGCGCGACGCGGGATATGGCCGGCTGGCTTCTTGATCTGGAAGGGCATGATCGGCTGAGTATATAGTGATGTCATACTAAGGTCGATTTTAGTAAGGTAAAAGCCTACCGATGGTCTCTTCGTCGGAGGGCTTGGTGCCGATGGATCGTTGGCCAGGGGATTGATGGAGTTATGGTTTGAGCTGCTGGACTCAGTCGCTGCCCCAACGGCCGCCGGTATCTCTTCGTCAGCCACATGGTCGTTAAGGTATTGAGCGGCAACCGGGTATACCGGGGGAGGGCTGTCGGCCGGTGCGATCGGCTTCTTTTCATTCAGCTTCTTGGGGACAGGCGCGGCCGATGGCTGTGCAGGAGGCGCGACTCTTTTCTTCTGAGCTATTGGCTCGCGCATCTGCCCGCGCAGCAAGGACGCCAGCTTCGGTGCTCCCCAGCCGATCGGCGACGGAACAAGGCTGTCCCCGTCCAGAACACCTAGGCAGTATTCAATTGGGACCCCGGAGTCGCTCACCGTCGGCCGTTTCGTCTCGGTCAAAAGGGGACAAGTGTTAATCGGCTACATCAGCCGATGATAAGAAAAGTGGAATCAACTGGAGTTTAGGACTTACCGAGGCGATCTCGTCGGGCAGTAGCGAGCCGACGTAGTAGGAGGATCGTTGGTGAAAGATGTGGCGTTTGATCTCAACACACCATCAGCTGTAAGCTACGCTCTTCTTGTACGCCAGCATCATCTCACCGATACTACCAAGGGGCGGGCTAGCTATGTTCAGCAGTCGATTCATGATCAATGGTTGATTCACGAGCCCCCTGGTCACGATCTTGTCGGTGTAGTAACAGCCAACGGGAAGTTGCCTAAGACCAAATTGCCTTGCAGCCGATACCGGGTAGTAGAATTCATAACTCTTGGCCATTGATCGGCCTTGGTGTATCTCGGTCGGCAGGATGCAGGGAGACAAGGCGGCAACCAACAATTCTCTGCACCGAGGGTTGTCAGCTGAGTTGATATCTTGCCAGTTGAAGTTGGCTGGCAGCTCGAACAGTGCTTGGTCCCGGTAGAAGTACCAGGTCCGATTGTCGTTGGCAAGCCCATCATAAAGGGAGATAAACCATTCGGCCAGTAAATCGCCCGACTGCCTCGAGCCCGCGTGCATAGTCGCTGCTTCTCCGTAGCTCATGCACCTGGTGGTGGTGATCTCATTACCGTCATCGTCTTCGATCGGCTCCAATCTTCGGAACGCGGCCTTAGTCAGGGGCGGTCGACTGGCTACTTTCTGGGTCATTAGCACCAGCCAGATTTGGAGGAACCACCAGGGGCTGCCGGTGCTGACAGTAGCGTTGGAGGCTATCTTCGCAGCAGCTTGGTGCAGCATTTGATACAGATAGCCGAGGAGGTACTTCCCTAGCGCGAGCTTATTCCCGTCGGCTAGGGATTCGGCTATGACTTGCCAATTGGCGATCGGCCCGCAGCTTGAGCCACAGAACAGGAACTTCTCGAGCCACATCATAAGAAACATGGCGTGTTCCCTGTGGCCGACCGATCCATCCTTCATGTTTTGAGCAATGAAGCCGTTCCATCCGCCGATGGCCTTCGTCTTGAACTGGTGTTGTCCTTTTCGGTTCAGATCTTCGGGGTTAGCCGACACCAGGATGTCCAGTCCGGTTGTCATGTATACGTCGGCTAACGTAATCGTCATCGGCCCCTACTGGAACATAGAGGCGTTGAAGCTATCGTTCCAGAAGTACGTTGCAGCCGACATCAACGGCTCATCCTTCTCCATGTTGGCCACAGACAGGGCTAGGCACTGAGCTATTCCTGTTTCTTCCCAGTAAGTTTGCTTGGCCGATTGCACCCTTTTGTACCACTCAATCCAAGCGGCATCTGTGGTCGGCCATGACTTGAAAGTGCTTGCCCAATGGTTTAGGGACGGCTTCCTTGTGTTGTAAGGCATCCTACCGGTTTCGACTATTATTATACTGGCTGGGTCGGTGTTGCCGATAGGACCTAGGAAGTATCTTCTTTCTTGGGTTAGGCTCGGAATGGCTACTTGATGTGATAGGTGCTACAGTTGAAAGGAAAAATTACTAATCAAGAGCAGATGAAGGCATGATGAACGCAACAACGCTGGGAGGCATGGCTGGAAAGGAAATCTGAAGAGAAAGAGTTTTGAACCGACAGGCGTACCTCAGGGAACTCGGCTACGGCGGCAGCCGGTGCGACAGCGGAGCTCGATGTAGCGGCGGTGTTAGAAGCCATTGGAGTCGTCGGAGACGGAGCTGGGTCTTGATTCGCGAGGAGCGCCAGGATGTGATGCAGAGTGCCGGTGAGTCGCCGGAGAGGAGAGAGGAAAAGGAAGCTTGCTTGCGAAGTGTTTGAGTGCGTTTTGAAGGCATGATCGTTTCGGTCGAGGTGAAGGACTATTTAAAGGGCACTTGGGGCAGCCAAAACGTTTTAGGTCAAAAAAGGGCGGGAGTTTGAACAGGCAGCAAATCCGCAACACTTCGTATCACGGACTTGGGGGGCATGTGTTAACACCTAAATTTGGTAATTGAATCCCTAAGTCCTGGCAAGGATGAAGCAGAATCGGATCGGCTGGTTTGACGGAGAAACAGAGGCCGCATCGGCTGAGAAGCGATCGGCTGTGAAGCCAGTTGGCTAAGGTTGAATCGGACAAGAGCGGCTGATAGCCGATTCTAGGTTCAGAGAAGATAAAACCATTTCTGGTGCAGATGTTTGAAGATAAATAGAAGATTCGGTTATCTTTTGTGCATTAAAAGATATTGCCATCTATGGATAGAGTCCTGTAACGACAATTGTATCTGTAAATTAGGAGTTTGTTTAAACTGTTTATTGTAATGCACCGTGGGTCCTTCCTGGGATATCGTTGTATTTTAAATAGTAGTTTCGATAGAGTCCAGGGTCTGTACAGATAATGTTATTTTGGGTATAAATAGGACCCGAGACCCCCTGTAAAACATACAATCAATCAAACAAACAACTTTCGGCGCATCGCCAAACCTTTTCTTCAGACGAGCAATTGATTTGGCTACGGGCTGCATCGTTTCGATCCCCAAATCCAGGTAAATGCTTGTCATTAGTGGTATGTTCTGCTGATTCTAGTGCTTCCATCGTAATGACACATTAGATTCAGGGGTTTATATTGCGCTATTTACCATATATTGCATATAAATTGGAGCAATGTTTAGATCTATCCTGCCATCGACCAGTTCTATCAAGAACCTGCAGCCGATAGGGCTAGATCCAAAGGTTAGACTAGTTTATATGCGGTATCCACCATCTCGAGAGGTATAAATCAGCTACAACAGATCATGTTGTTCTTTTTAGACTTAATGCTGCATCAATATTGAACTATTAAGTCGTTTTTAGAACTTCTAATGATATGTTCGGTTAGATTTATATGTTTAGGGACAGTGCCGGGGTTTCAGCCGGCCTTATTTGCCCTGATATATTTTTAGTAGATTTATTACTAGATTTATGCTAGGACTGCCTCTCATATTAAGATCCCATTCTTGTCGAACATCATAAGCCAAAATCGGCCTGGTGTCAATAGCCGACGGCCAATTTCCCAGGCTAAGCATATCCGGTTCAAGAATGATATCTTTTCATAAGAATCATCGGAGTACTAGCCGATCCATAGTTAGCTTTCCAGTATCGGCTAGATTATCAATACATATATTTATTATCCTTTAATGTATTTGGGTCAAGCGGCTGATGCTGCCTCGGTATAGCCGATCCATTCTAGTCGCTTGGCTTAAATATATTTTAGGATAGCATATATATGCTTATGGATTCCCTCAGCCGATCCAATGGGGATCTAACCTAACACTTAATGCATATGTCTTTGTTTTTCTTGTTGGTTAATAGATCAAACCAACGGCATGCCTTGTACTTGCACGGTAGCCGAGAAGGACACCTGCACCGGAGCTAGCGAGATCTCCCGAGCCGCGCGTGAGAGAAATTTCTCGTCAACAACACTCTTCTTAATGTAAGAGTGTACAACCATAAAGGGCATGGGTGCCCTAGGGCCTCGGATGAAGCGGGCCCCAATCACACCTTAAAGATATAGATCTTGTAGGTTTCCACACACTCTTCTTAACATAAGAGTGTGTAACAATAAAGGACAAACGTGCCCTAGGGCCTCGGGTTGAGCGAGCCCCGGTCCTCATGCTCTGCCAGCTGTCAGCTTCCTGTTTCTGACGTGACAATGAATTCTATTTAAAGCTAAATGTATTGTCATG
This sequence comes from Oryza australiensis, assembly GCA_019925245.2. NCBI lineage: Eukaryota > Viridiplantae > Streptophyta > Magnoliopsida > Poales > Poaceae > Oryza > Oryza australiensis. Next base: position 801,680 of record JAIFGZ020000762.1, on the reverse strand, counting down.
GCAAATGTTACCCTAATACCCGGAGAAAGGGATAACCTAGTTCCCAATTCTCCAACAGTAGTGCCCAGCCCCAAGCCCAGGTAGGGCAGACGTCGTGCCTTGGTATGGGGCTTCTCTTCGAAGCTAATGCATGAGTCAAACATGTGGGCCCCTCATCAGTTCTGAAGTGACAGGGCAAAAGGAATCACACGCTACCACTCTATCACCAAGAGTGGTTTTCCAAGCGTTGAGCCACGTTGGTTCGTGCCCATGACTTCCCACTACTACCCCAAAAACCGAGGCGTAGTTAGCACAAGAACAAAATGCCAGGGTGGAGACTTAAATAGCCCCCTTCCTCACACCGGTTCACTTTTCATGCTTCAATCTCACAATTTGCCTTTGCTGTTCTTAGGTTCGCCACCGCCTTTCTTCGCCTTTGCTTAAATCTTTCCTCCGCCGCATTTCACCGTCCCTTTTTCGCTGCCAATATGCCACACGCCAACCGTACTGCCCTTCCTTTGGAAGGGAGCGTCCTTCCTCCATCCACGATAACCAATGACCACATGCTGGAGGTGGCAAAAGTGCTAATGCCGGTGCCAATCCATGGGTGATCAGAGGTTGTGGTGAGGAAGGAGGAAAATTGTGGTAGGTCCATCGAGCCTGTGGAGGTGGTGTATTGCATTGCCTTTGCCACTAAGGGCTTGGTTCCCCTTTTTTGAGTTATTTCTCCGCATTTTGGAAGTGTACGGGCTGCAGATGTTGCACCTTACCCCCAACGCAGTGATGACCTTGGGCGTCTTTGTCCATTTTTGTGAGATGTTTGTGGGGGGTGAGGCCATTAGAGTATTTCTTCTGCGGCTTCTTCACCGTGCGGTATGATCCAATTCTGTAATAGGGATGAAATCCTGCATTGCTTTGTCCAAGACCAACATGCCACCGGTGTCCATCGCCCAAACCAGGAGTTCTTGCAGGTGCCAAAGAAGGATAAGTGGGACAGGTGGTGCCAGAAAAGGGTCTACATCGGCATCGAGGCCCATGATCGGCTCCTCCCTCCCACTCAAGTTACCCATAAGCAGGGGTCCAGGACCAAGATGTCGGCCCCAGACACCCGCTTGGACCTCATCTTTACCAGAATTTCAAAACTAGTCGGGGACGGGCTAACAACATACATGGTAGCAGCCGACTATCAACCGCGAAGGTTGGCTCCCCTCAACCGACAAAGCCGTGCGTGTTGGCTCTACACCAACCACCGAGACGCCACCAGAATCCACCCTTCAGATTTGCCAGCGAGCATAGTGGAGGTGTTTGTGTTGGCGTCGCTAAAAGATAGGGTAGGAGCGGTCATCGATCTTCCTACTCTGTGAGGACCCCAACCGGGTTCAAATCTAGTGCCTCCTCTCCAACTTTGACACTATGGGCATTGCGGAGCCACGCGGCGGCCCCATGGTTGCCACTATGGAGGTGGATGTTGATGCTTCCTTGACAAACATGGAGTCGGACCCAGGATCTCCTCCTACCCTCGCCAGGCCTCTGTCCTGCAAGGAGGGAAAAAGGTCCCTGGCCTTTGCTCCAAACCCGGGCTCGAGAAAACGACACCGGTCGATGGTCGCCTCCAGTGATGATGAGGACATGGAGGCGGGGGTCGCGGCTGTTTCGGCTGGCCCCTCACAATCACGGATTTTTCCTTCCGCACGCGATGCACCACCAGCCGCCGCCGGAGGCGAGACTGTGGTTCCCCTGGGTGCAGGCACAAAGTCCACGAAGGAGACTCTGAGCAAGGCCTCCGGAGCACAAAGAGGGCCCCAGGAACGAATGCCCCGGGACATGTGGTCAAAAAGAAGAAGGCAACTCCAAGTGGGTTGTCCTCTGGGGAGCCATCCACCAAGAAGCGCCTGCTGCGCAAGAAGAGCGTGACCTTGGGCACCGCCGAGGACCCCTTAGCTCTGAGGAAGTGGACATATACTGGGACCTTGGTCACGTAAGTTTTATATATTTGTTTGCTCATTTATTGGGTTACTGTTTTCTGCTTTTGTTTTACTCCTTGGGATTGCTATTTGTTGCAGGGGCCCAATCGAGGGGGGCGTCCCGTCGACGGCTGTGCATGGGAGTAGCCCTCCATCCGTGGTCATTCCAGTGCCCACCCTTGATCAAAAGGTAGTGCCAGTGCGGGTGGCCAAAGAATTGGCTACAGCCTGCACGAAGGCGCTGGTGGCGCTAGCGTCATCGGAGAAGGAACCAGCAGCCTCCCCACCGTACCGAAGTGTCGGGCGCCTTCTGAACCTCTTATTATATTTGAAGGATGAAAGAATACCTCATTTCTTTATTCAAACATAATAGGACATTCGACGCTTGGAGAGAAAGATAAATGAGACCCTGCTGGGCCTTTAGCCTGCCAGTCAACTTCAGCGTGGGATGTGTCCGTCAAACATCTCGATGGCGGCGACCAAATGTGTTACACATCTAGGAGACTTGACACAAAATGGCTAAAGATCTACATTGTCTCAATTATCTTTAACTCATAGTCATGTTTAAGATGTTCCTAACAAAAGGAACACACTAAGCACTTTCATCCAAGCATATCATATCTCTAACTTAATAAGTGCTAAGCTCAAAGTATTAGATAGAGCATACATCAAAGTGCTTAGTTACATATGGCCGATCGACCTAATAATTAGGTTCGCGAAAGCACCTTCTACCCAAAATACCTTTCATGCAACCAACTAGGGTAGACCCTAGTAGGAACCATCCTGGAAGAAAGAAATATCCCCAGCGAATTCATCCTCCTCAGGAAGAATCTCACCTGCAGACAACTCTATGCATACAACAAAACAATGTATACGAAGCAAGTGTCAGTAGAATATATTATATTGGCAAGCACCAGACAAACCTAACACGCTACATGCAATGCATATTCAAAGTAAGGCTTTCATCGGGTTTTTTTTAGCATAAAGCAAGTTTTGTTTAGCAAAGACCACTTCCAAATTCAGATTTCACTCTAAATAATTTTCAGCAAGCATACACTTAGCATATGGGCATCGAAATAGATGGTAAGTAGACATAACATTGCACCTTATTGCCCTCCATGGCAGCAAGGACAAAATTCACAAGTTTTCAACTCACGTGAGTGTTTAAAATCAGCATTTGAAAGAATTAAAACATAAGTCTATACTCATGACATATTCATACGTCGCTCATAACCGCGAGCATGACTAACCAATTAGTTTAAACTCTGCAGATTATGTACACTTTACCCACATGATGTGAAATAATAATCATGCAAAGCATGGCACGTGATACTGTTGACGAGAAAAATCAACACGCCGGCCTGGGAGATCTGCTTAGCTCTAGTGCGGGTCCTAGAATCGATGAAGCGCGGGCATGCCAGTCAGTTTGATCCTGCCACTGACAAGTCATGTAAAGCAACCAATTATAAAATGTATTAGCCGATCGGCTAATATCCAGAACAGTCGATTGGTCGATAGCCGATGCTGATATCAACCAATGTAGTTAAGAGTCTTGATCCGTCGGCTGTGTACTTAACATACATCTATATAAAGGTGATCGGCTGACAATAACATGATGATATATAACATTGCATGAACCAATCACATGATGAAATAGATATTGATTTAAAGATTAAAGCACATATCGGCTGGAAGTCCGATATCATAAAATCCAAATGATAGAATATTCAATGACGCCTCCGCTGAAATCGGCTAGATCCAACTTGTATACAATCCTTGCAAGCCGATGCAATACCCAGATAACTCATTGGCTGAAACCCTGATGAAACCCTTAGTGGCAGTCAACAGGCAGGCTAAATATTATTGTTCTAATCACGACTTAGTAGATCAAACTGATGCAGCGCTAAGTATGAAAAGAAAAGCAATATCTAAACAATCAAGCCCTTGCTGATTTTCAGGGTGGTAGATGCCTAAACCAATCTAATATAGTAAACAGTTTAGCCAATAATGACAGAGACCCTTAAACGAGAGACAACCGATAGGGCTAAAGTGAAATACTAAGATTAGATTAATAGAGACATATGATAAATAGTCAGGCAAGCATGCTAACTAAACCGGAGCAATCCAAGAGATCGAACGTACTAATGCAGCCTTGGACAACGTAGACGTAGTCAATATGATCACCTGATCCGACAGAACATTGGACTTATTCCTTTGCTGGAGGTCGAACCTAACCGATGCAGCCCAGTGCTGGATGGCAAGTTCCGTCGGATGTTGAACGAAGATGAAGAATAAAAGAGTGGTGATGCGCCGAATTGTATTGATCGAGAGATATGTTACATGAACCGTGGGCTTACATATTTATACCCGTAGGGTGACAAAGATCCTAACAGATTACAATCCAAACTTTCCTCAAGATAAAATAGGAAACTAACAATCTCTTCCTAATTAATAGATACAAGCCGTATCCTCCCTGGACTCGATTTCTTCTGGATAAGATCTTCTCAAACCGAATCTAACAAGAATCCGACCGCTGGAGATATGGATAACAGAAAACCCCCATCGGCTGATGTAGAACTCTAAGCCGATACTGACTCTGAGCTGATCCTAACCCTTAGCCGATAAGGACTTCGGGTCTTACCAAATTTTGGCGTTAACAGATACATAAGTATCCGATTTATTACACACAACAAAGCCCTTCAAAGATTCATGATTTAGCCTTACACCTACACGATACGTGTTTTCCCCCATCCTAGTCACACTAGAAGTACGACATAGAACCGTTAAGTGGCGGGCCCACGCCTTAAACTTAACTCCGTGGTGACGAACACGACAGGAACTCACCACGTGGCACAATATCATTGTATTGGACCGACTTAGTCGCCTATACTACCACGTCAGGGCAAATATGAAGTTCCTCTGAGTTATCCAAACTCATACACTCCGGCCTACCAAAATGTAAGGCTAAACCATAAATATTTACTAAGCTTGGGCTATCCCATTCTAGCACCTGTGGTTGTACTGTATTCGAATTGAATAGACAATGAGTGTAGTCCTTAAGTCAGTTTCAGCAACTAATCACCATAGGCGTACCACATGAGGCCCAGACCTAAAATCCACATTTTCCAACATTTTATTTGGCAATTATTGCATTTAATCATCATAGTTTCTGATTACAAATTAAATCATTTTACATATAATTTGCCCAAATGATAAGGAAAACATACCACTAAGCAAGACTAAGCATTCTCAAATACTTGTGACCTCAAGCATCATGCTTATAAATGACAAACTGAATTGTTTCTAAGGCTAGGAATGATGGCTAAGGTATTTTGTGGTGTTTAAGTGAGAATGCAACATGGAGTTGATCTAAAATGTTTTACAAAATTTTAGTGTTGTATTGTACAATCAACATGCATATTGCAATCCTTTTCAAAAATAACCTCCAAAACTTAGGTTTAATGTGATCAAAGAGGAGGTGTAAACTTGCCTTTCTCTTCTTCTTCCTGTTCAACTAAGTAATAGGTCTCCTCAGGATTCGACTGCGAATCGTCTAAACATATATATGCAAAAACTTGAATTACAATCATGCATAAAAATCCATTATGCTGTAAAATGAATGCTTTTCATGGGTTAAATGTGTTTTTTTATATTGGCTATTTCCTGTGAAGGAGTTTATATTTTTAACAATTTTTATTTAATATTCATTTTCAAATTTCCAAAGTGTTTATATGTTAAATATGGAACTATATGCATCTCTGAATTTTGAGGTTTAAACCTTTATGTTTCTATCATGTTAAACATTTTTATCATGTAGAGCAGATAAATAGGATTCCAACAAGTTTTAGTTTGTAAATTTTGGAGTTAGGATGAATTTTCTATATTTTTAGAAGCTATAGTACACATGAGATGTTTATTTTCCATATTCAATGCATTAGTGATATATATGTGACAGAAGGTATAAAACTTTATACACTTAAAATAATGTTCAAACTTTGCTGGTTCTACAGAAATTTGGTTTACTTCATTTGGAGTAAGTATGAAGTTCCTACAAATTTTACAAGCTAAAGCATGTTTTAAGTTAGCTAGTTTTTATCTAATTTTTTAGAAATAAAATTACTACTGTAAGTAGGTGTTTTTATTCCATAACATTAAGGTTCGCAATTTTGTGAATTTGCTAAAATTGGTTTTATTCCAAAATGATCTAGATTCAATTTTATATGGATTTTACAAATCTGAGATAATTTTCCTTTGGAAAAATATTGCTCTGGCTGATTTCTTTTATTTTTTGAATTTAAATGCATGGGGTCCACCTGTCAGGGTCTAGTTATTTTAAAGATGAATCCCTCGCACCTAGTGTCATGGGGCCCACCTGTCAGCGAGATGTGGCTAGGTGAAACAGGGGCAGCGGCGCCTTGGCGAGCTTCTCGCCGGCGCCGGTGGCGAATGGTTGCCAATCTCGGGTCGTGGCCAAAAGGGAACAGCTAGAGGGGCTCAAGGCGAAGCTAACGGTGGCTCTCTTGCTCGTTGCGGTCACCGAAATCATCATCGGCGACGTTGTGGGCGGCGCTAAGCTTCGGGTTGCTCGTGCATGTCACTTGGTGGCTATATCCATGCGTGCATGCGTATGGTAAAGGCTCTAGGGACTATTAGGAAGCTTACCGAGCGATGGGTTGGCATCGGCGAGGTCTGGTCGTCGGTGGCATCGTGCGGAGCTTCGAAGCGGCGGCGCTTCCTCCATGGGTAAACGTCGTCGGGGCACCTCGGCATTCAGCTGTTCAAAGGTGGCGGGGGCCTTGGTTTAGTCAAGCACAGGGTAGCTCTCAATGGAATGAATTGTGCCGAAACTCACTAGAGAGGGAGAAAGAGAGAAATGGCGTCGGCGGCTGGAGGTGGGGAAGGAGAAGGGGGTTTCTTCTAAAATGCACCTCGTGTTGATTCCTTTCGGATTAACCATTGTTAGGTACTGGTGAACACGTTGGCAAAAAGGTTTAATCAATGATGCACCGTGGAGTCCTGTTGACGAGCAGGGGTGATGCAGCGGTCAGTCCAGAGCGCGTCGGAGCTCGTGAGTCGGCTTGGTCGCGTTCCTGGGGTTTGGCTGCATCAAAAGGATGCCTTCGGCGGCATTAGAGGTGGTCGAAAGTATACCAGGGAACGCAGATCAGATAGAGATGGAGTTCATCGGTTATCGACGGCAGCGGGGGTTTCTCTCGTCAGCAGAAAACTTTGCGAGCGTGTTCCCGGCGATTTCAAGGTTGGCTGCCTAGTTTCTTCCATGGACAGGACAAGGGTGAAAGGGAGAGAGAGCGTGTCGGCTTGTTGGCTTGTATGGCAACCGGTGGTGGAAGAGAGGATGAGCTAGTTGGCACAGCTGTGGCCGATGCGTGCTCTCACGCATGGCACGCATGTTCTGGCGTGTGGGACCAAAAAAGGAATGTTGTGAGACTGGCACCTAGGTCCCACCATGCGGTGTGGCCCACATGGCACTGAAAGAAGTGAGAGAGAAGTGTAAACCAGAAAATTTTCTAAGTCTGGATCTCAGTGGTGACTTCACCACTTTGGGCTCCATTTAAAATTATTTCCGGGCAGATTTTGGGGTTCTGTTCAATGGCAAAGTTGTAAAGCAAGCTTTGATCTATGATCTGGTAAAATTTCACAGCCTGGAGGTCGCTGGTCGAATTTTGGCATAGGGTTGAAAATGGATCCAGAATCCTGTCAAAAATTTTCAGACAGTTTTTGGTGTGTGTTTTGATGTAGATTTAGGTTTAGTAAGTAGTTCCAAACTCAATATTTTGTTTTCAAGCTTTTCAGAAGACTTACAAAAGTTTTCCCAGATCTTTGGGTGTTTTTTAAAACTTTTTCTTAGGCTCATTAGTTGAGTTTTTATATGTTTATGCTTCTAATATGCATATGCACAATCTCTAAAAATGCACAAACAAAACATAACGAATATTTCCTAGGTAAAACTTTGGTTCACATTTACATCATTCATCATTTTCAAAGTCTACCATATATTCCAAATTTGTGGTGTGTGACACGGAGGAATGCCCCAAGGACACAGCGGAGGCCACTATTGGCCTGATACCAGCAGAAAACATGGCCCTGGTCCCCCCAAATGCATCAGGATGGATCTAGGTCAGGCTGCCCCGGGGACCAGGAAAGAAGACCCTGGCCACACTGCCCCGGACACTAAGAGGGCAGACCTGGGTCAAACCACCCAGAAGTTGAAGAACGGGACGCGACCGTCAAGCTCAACGCTACGCCGATGGTGATTTATCTGACGGCTGAGGAGGACCTAATCCCCTCAGCACCAGAGTTAAGGAGCCCAGGTGCATTTCAGGGGCAGCCAACATAGGTGGGGTCATCCCCACCATCCGCGAAAACCTGGGTCCATCTACCTTAATAGGCAGAGTGTATGCCCTAGTCTCCCGTATTCCTGCACTGCTGTCTCTTGCCATCCATCCAGGCACAACTTCTTCAACACCCTCCAATAGGCGCAATTTATCATCACGGAGCTGCGTGCAGCGGCGCAACTGGAATGGGATGACCTCCAAGACCAGCTATCTTCTCTCACGGCCTGAGAACAAGCAGTGGAAGGGGCCATGGCTTTAGCCATTGTTTCTGCTGTTGCGGCCACCGAGTGCGAGGAAAGACTGGCAAATGCTGAGGAACGCCTATACGTCGATAGAAGGCGGGTTGACAAGGAAATGGCTGCGTCCCAGGCCCTAGCCAAAGAGCTAGCCTCGACCAAGGTGAAAGAGGAAGCAACAGTCGAAGAGCGGCGTTCCACCGAAAAGGAGTGGGCCCAAGAACTGGATGCGCATGATGCCCAGTTGGCCACCTAGGAGGACGAATTGCGGTCCAGGGAACTACACAGTGAGGCCCGAGAGCGAGTCTTGTAGCCTAGGAGCAATCCTTGGTTGCGCGCTTTCAGATAGTTGTCATGCGGAAGGAGACCTTCCTTCAGATGATGAAATACGCCCAGGAGCGTTTGTATGCACAGAGAAATCCCTCGCCTCATGGGACTAATTTGGAGCATATGGAGATGTGGAGGTCCATCCTGGAAGTCAAGGACGACTGGCTTGGGTCGCGGGAGTCTCAAGTGGAGGAGCGGGAGATCTAGTCGCTGCCCGGGAGCGCTCGTTTCCGAAATAGAGACGAACACAGAGGCTTCCTAGAAGAGGGCCGCAAACTTTGAAGCGATATCCCATGGCGCCACTCTCCGTGGCCATGGTCCCAATGCCTAGGTCGATACCACAAATAGTGCCGCTAGTTCCAGTGCCATCAACTCCAACGATCCGCTCTCCATCAATCCAGAACAACTCAAGGCACGGGTAGAAACAACTCTGTCGCTCACTCAACGCCCATTCTAGCATAGAGGCTACCTTAGGGGCAGAGCTCGAGGGCACCATCACTTGTCTTCATGAGGTTCTCCGTCGCTATCGTCTTCCCGCGGCCGACGTCTAGGGTCTGTAGGGCCGCCCGCTCACACGAGGTATGGATGAGGTTGGCCACATCACATAGGTCCTAGAACAACTCCCTCAGCACGCCCATGACTTGGCGGTGAGAGAGGGCCGCGAGCTTGCAACCATGGTGGCAGAGCACGTGCTCGCCTGTTTTCGGGCTCAGGACCCCAACTTTTCCACGGCGCCAGTGCTCCAAGGGTTCCCAGTAGGGATAGAGGAAGAGGCCCAAAAGGCCGTGGCCGAGACCGCTGCCGCCATTGCCAACTTCTTCAATCGCAGGCAGTATGTGGAGCTGGTGCCCAGCTATCTGGAATCAAAAGATGGAGACGGAGAGGACAAGGATGACGAGGAAGAGGAAGACGACCAGAGAACTCCTTCTCCCGTTTCTTAGCTCACCCCGCCAACTCTGTTTATTTTAGCTTGGTGGTTGTAAATAAGTTTGTTTTACCCGTTATTATTCTTCGTGAACTTTTGATTGATACTTGTTATCTTGACTTTTTTGGAGTAAACATGAAGTTGAGATCCAGCAGTATCTTCAGCCTGTAAATTTTTTTTCATTTTCAACTTTTGTTTAGTAGTACTCACTCTACTTGGTCGAATATGTGTGTTTTCCATTGCAGTGCAAACTAGTCCTTGAGCCCCGAGAGGTACTTGGCAACACATTCTCAACTGGTCACTGGGCCTAGGGCCCCATGTAGGGTAGAGCCCCTAGCCCTAGGCCCAGGCACCAATCTCTTTACGCGCGACAGTAGATGCTGCTGATATCTGTGAGCCCCCAGTGGGACCTGGGTCCCACCATAGCTAGCTTATCACCTGCTTTGTTTTTCTACAACTCGTAACAAAAATTAGATAAACTCTCATGTCCCCCATTTTTTCATGCTAATTACTTTAACCTTCCAATAATCTCTTAAAACCCACAAAATTGTTACAGGAAATAACATATATGACAAGGCGACGAACGCAAAACCCATAAGAGAGCCCTAAGCCATGATTAACTAGACCAGACACCACTGTCGGCCAACAAGGCCTAAGTCACCTGATAGAGGGGCGTGCTCGAGGCTCTGTGGCTTCGACGGTGCCTGGAGTTGAAATCTGTGGCAAGGACTTTGCTTATGGATCCAGCCCCCGTGATTGTCATAGTGCTACTTCTTGTAACACGAGTGTGAATCCTATCTTATTATTGTGGAAGCCTTAAAATTTGCAACACGTAGAAAGAAAGGTTGACACAAGAGGAAAAGATAATGCTGCTCGGGAAAAAGCAACTTACAAATAAATGTGACAAGACATGGGAATTGAAAAAATTGAAAATTTTATTGATAATGTACATTGATAAACCCTGAGCTCCACTTGACAAGCTCATGGCTTTGATTGGCCCGATCTTTCGATGAGTGGATGATAACTATGATTTGGAAGAAATGTTGACGATCCGACTACAGCCGTACGAGACGTTGTTGTGTTGCGCCTTAGCAATCGATACACCTCTCCGTGGGTTGTTGATCTTGCCAGTGCAGATCAACCTTATTCCTGCAAACAAATCAAAGAAACAAGCAAGAACAAGATAAAAGCAATCTGAATTGCAAATAGGAATTGAATACAAATGATAAGTTGGGTTTCTGAAGATGAGTAATTAGGTGGTCTAGCCGACACACGTAACTACAAGGTTTAATCTAACAAAACCCAAAAACCCTGAGGGGATAGCTAGCTATTTAAGGAGGTGGAAGGACGACCTATGGCTCCCTAGAGTCATGCTTCACTAGGTTGGGATGCACCCCACTTGGGCCCCACTTGGGCCGGGGTCCTAGATGAAGTTATAAGCTCATAGGCCCATTATAGGTGATGCAACACCTTGTTTCTATGATTGTGGCTGATTAAGATGGAATTTGGAGATGAGGCTGGATCCGTTGAAAAGAGGACTCCGAGAACTTTTCATAAAGTACTCATGGACCCAAATCGGAGCACGTATTCACCATTTGAATTCAGCACTGTTAGAGCTGTACGAATTGGATTCTAGAGTTTTTGAAGCTTGATCTTGATGTCTTCCTGTTGACATATGATGTGAGCAATGGTTGTATCCATAGTAGCCATGGTCAAATCATACATTGTGGTAGCCCCGGCAAATGTTTGAATTTTCAAAAAACAAGCATTGGCCCAAGCACTACAAACTTACCACTTTTATGCTAAGGATATAATTTGCATAGATGTTCTATATTCCACGGGTTCGGTAACAGTATTCTGTCTTCGGTAGCCAGTCTTAGTGAGCCAGGTCGGGAGACACTGACCACCAAGAAGGGGCCTTCCCACGACGGGGATAACTTGTTCTTGCCGGCACGTGTAAGGACACGACGCAAGACCAAGTTCCTGATCTAGTGTTTGGGCACGAACCTTGCACTGAAAATAGCGCTTTTGGCTTTGCTAGTACCTATCCGCCCATAACAAAGCCCGTCTTATGTGCTCTTCTAAGTAATCAAAGTCATTCTGCAAAATATTTTCATTGTCAGGGCCGTGTTCAAAGAACTTGACCCAATGTTAACGACCAAATTTGGTAAGCAAAACCCCAAGTTTGAAGCAAGGATTGAAGCGGAACCGGAGGAAACGCGCGATTCTTGGAAACAAAGGTCGCATCGGCTAAGTTCGAATCGGCTACGGAGCCAGTCGGCCGAGTTCGAGTTAGACTAGGATAGCCGATAGCCGATTCCGATTGGAGACAGAAGGTGGAGCCAATCCCGGAAGGAAAGCTTAGAGATAATCATTGGATTCAGTTTCCAAAGTGCTTCAAAGACATTGCCATCTATGGATAATGTCCTATAACGGCAATTGTATCTGTAAAATAGAATATCTTATGTAGCTTCCTTTTGTAACACGACATGGGACTCCTGTTAGTGATATGCCCTAGAGGCAACATGGAGATGTTGGATATCACGTCAATGTTTATGTATAAATGAATAAAGTGTTATTTAGTTCCATGAAATAGACATCTTGTATTGATCAATAAGTACGTGACTTATTTATGAGACTCTTTATGTATGAATCTATTTCTAAACGATCCCTGATCATATGTCATATTGTTGGAACAAATATGATTCTAAGATCGGCATGTTTATTGATTGATGATCATGTCTCATAGATCATGGATATGGAGATACCAAATCAATAAACATGGATATATATGTTGGAGAACACATTGTTGGATAGACCCACCATGAGACACTACAGGAATTAATGTGCCATTAGTTGGTCTCAGGTAGTGTTGGTACAAAGTCCTTAGACCTGAGATCACCATGGATTGAAACATTTTTAGTAGCCTACTTTGGGACTACCAAACGCTATTCCGTAACTGGGTAGTTATAAAGGTAGTTTTTGGGTTTGCTATGAAACATGGAGTGGGATGTGAGTGATCAAGATGGAATTTGCCCCTCCTTTGGAGAGATATCTCTGGGCCCCTCGAGGTAATATATTATGAAAATGCATGGCCATGCTAAGTTGATTGAGGAGTCAATCAACAGACAGATAATCCAATACGGTTCGAGTGAATGGTTAAGCTATTGAAGGGATGGCACACATCTTGCCTATAGCTTAACGGTATCGTGAGGCAAAGGGATTTGTGTACACATTACGGGTTCGAGCCGATATTATTCTTGTATAATATGGTGTCAATATGTGCTGCTAGGCGCCGCTATTGACAGGTCGGCTGAGTTAGACTCGAGCCGACGATCGGCGAAGTTAGACTATAGCCGAAACCGAGTATACCTGAACCTACAGGGTCGCACGCTTAAGGGGATAGAATAGATATTCGAGTTGGACTCGGATACGGCTCGATCGGATAGGGATCCGATCGGATAGAGTCCTATGGGCTTACGACGTATGGGAGGCCAACTCTATGAGATACGGATGAGATCCGATTCAAAATAGAGTCCTAATCGGCCACTAGTCCCAGTCGGCCAACTCTATATAAAGGAGGGAGGGGTGGAGAGCTGCCACACGAAAATTGCATCGCGTGCAATAGAAGTCGCCGAGATCAATCTCCACGGAAACCCTCCCCACCTTCGAGCCAAACCCTAGCCTTGCATCGCGTGCTAGCACACGGGTGTACGGCGTTCTGTCCCCGGACGTGTGGATACCGGTAGAGGCGCTGCTACGTTGCGCGCTCTTGATCGGCTGCGGTCGGGCGCATCGGAGCGAGGCGTGAGAACGCGGCCGGACGACTCGAATCGGCTGATTGGCGAATCGGCTGTCTCCGGGAATCGGCTACACTGTTTCGGATCGGATTGCCCTGATTGGCTATTCCGCTGCACTCTACTCCAATCGGTAACGATCTATCGGCCCTTACTTGCAAGTGTTCCTGGTTTGCGCGGTAGAAATTTTTGTTTTCGGCTAGCGTAGCTTCCGCGTAACCCTTCAACTCCGTCCCGGGATATTGTCATACTGTAAATAGTAGATAAGATAGAAACCGTGATCTACACGGATGTTGTTGTAACCGGGTATAAATAAGACCCGAGGGCTTGTTCTAAATATATACACACACATCAATACAACTTCGGCGCATCGCCAAACTTTTCATTTTTACTCTTTCGACGAGTTCTTGCCTCGTTCTTGGGCTGCATCGGGTTTCGATATCCAAACAAGGTAATTTCTTGTTACAATCGGTTTGTATTATCGGGATTAGTGCTTCCATCGTCATGACACTCTGATCTAGATATTATAAACTGCTTAATCTACCATATGCGACATATAATCTAGATCAATGTCTAGATCTATCTCCCGATCGGCTAATATCTTTCTCAAGATAGCACTCGATAGAGCTAGATTTATACGTTGATTTAGGTTATATGGCGTATCCACCATCTCGAGGAGTTCTCATTAGTCTAAATAGATCTCGTGCTTCTTTTTGTACTTAATGTTGCATCAAATTGACCTATTAAGTTGCTCTTAGAATCATATAGATCTATTCGGCTCAATGATTATTATTAGAGATAGCATCGGGGTTTCAGCCGGTCTTACATGTTTTAATCATTTTTTATGTATTATTATTGCTAGATGTATTAGAACCGCCTTTTATATTAAGATCTTAATCCATTTAAATATACTAAGCCCAATATCAATCTGTTAAGTCACATAACAGCCGATTGATCTTGGTTTAGTGTATTTAGTTCAGATTAAATCTTCATATAAAATATATCGAAGTACTAGCCGATTTACATTGGCTAGGCTATAAATGTATATAATCATTATCCCAGTGTGTTTTTATACATAAATGATTTATACTGTCTCAGTATACTACCGATCTATCCCAGTCACTTGGTCTAAACGTGCTTTGGGATAACAATTATGTATTAAGAATATCTACAGCCGATCGAGTAGGATCTAATTATAATTTAATCGCATATTCTTTGTTTCTTGTTGGTTGCAGGATCAAACCAACTGGCACGCCCGTGAAATCACCAAAGGCAACCAATTTTGGACCTACACTAGAGTTAAGCAGATCTCCCAGGCCAGCGCGTGGGAAAAATTCTCATCAACACGCTTTTGGCACGCCCAGTGGGACCATTACCACGTCCAAGTCCAGTACAATGGTGAACATCAAGACCCCGGAGTTGGACCAGGAAAACATCATCCCTGTGACCATGGACAAGTTGTCAGCTGAGCAACAGGCCGACTATCAGCAGATGGTTGAACGATTGCAGTCTCACTATTTGCAATCCTTTACTCAGACCAGATCGGGGACAATCGTTCAAAAGTATAAATTTGTGATCCCCGAAGACTTTGACTCTGGAGCCACCTCCAGTGAAGACAAGGGCAAACAAAGGTTGAAGACATCAAGCAAGAGCAGGATGACTCAGGGCTGCACACGCTCCAGGATCGGATCGACTCGGCTGTCCACCGCGCGCTCGTCAACCAGTCAGGGATACTGGTAAATATGTTGAACAACATGATCAGCACCGTGGTTGATTGAAAGATAGCCGAACAACTGCCAAGGGGTCCGACCTTTCTTCCTGATGGCCAATTCCCCAACTACAAGACTCTGTCAATGCACGGGCTTCTGATCCCTCCACTGGGACAGCCGGTTCTTCCCGGGATGGCCTCTATTCAGCCGAATACGCAGCCATCGGCTACAAAACAACCGCCCAAGCTCTTAACCAGGCAACAACCTCAGCATCAGGGCCGCGGAATCTCAGTACTAATTCAGGAGCAGATGGAGAACATGTTCAGCACCAATCGGCAACCTCTCATACACAAAGTGTCGATCGGCAATTATACACCCGATCTGCCTCAAAAATCCAGCAGTATTCAGCCTCCCCCTGAGCAGCAGCCTCCTCTGATGCCTCAGCCGCCTGCTTCCATGAATCAAGTCCAACATTAGTATCCAGGAGGCAACTACGAGCAGTACTACCAACCTCATTCACCGCAGATGCAGTATCAACAGGCTCCCATGCAATATGAGTAGTACGAGCCGATACCACAGGTACAAGCTCAAGAAAACAAGCCTTGGGCCATATTCGAAAAACCCAAGGGGACTGAAAATCGGCACCTGAAGCCCCTATACGTTAAAGGATTTGTAAATGGCAAGTCGATGTCAAAAAAGATCACCTATGTTCGTGCTTCACCATGATGCCTGCACATTCATGAGACGAGACAAAACATCCATTGCACATTGGTTGCTTGCCTGTACACTCACTGCACACTGGTTTGCACGCTATCCTCTCATCCCCTAAAATTTTGAGTTTGATAAATTCTCATAATGGAATATATCTAGAAAAACTGAACTCAACTTTTAACATGAGCATGGATAATTCAAACTAGAGTATATGACTTGCCTGCAAATATCATGCATACTCTTTATTCCTCACATGTTACCTTGTGCTTGTGAACATATTTCATTAGAAACACATGTCATCTAAGTAATTGATCAATGAGAGATTGCACCAAAGAAACTAGCTCTCACCATGCCTTTCCTCCTCGCTCCTCTCCACATCTCCTCCAGCCTCCGACTCCCTCGTTTCTCGTGGCCATAGTCCGTGATGATTTACCTGCTTGAGCGTGTCTGGCCAAGCCTTCGTACATGGGGTCTGCCGCGGATCTTGCCAGCAAAATGGACTTCGACAAGGGCCTGGCTTTTCAAGAGGAAGTTCATCGCTGCTTCAGGTCACCCATGCACCATCCTTCTGATTCTGCTTCGGGTTCTTTCTTTTTGTTGGTCACTTTCCATCGCCATCTTTTTCGTCTCTCCGAGGAATCTGTGGCCCTCGCTCTGCAAGTGTGTTTGGGTGGCAAAGCTGAAAACTTTCACGTTTGTTTCTTGAGCAACAACCATTTTCGCTTCTCGGTTTTTTCTAAGCAAGTGGGCTTTCTTGTTTATAAGCTTCGCCGGGTCATCATGGCTAGCTTTGATTGTTATTTTCATCTTTGGAGCAATGGCTTGCCCAACTGGGAAAGAGAGAAGCGTATCTGGGAAATTGAGCAGGAAAAAGAATGGATCAAAGTGGTCTCTAAGAGGTCCAGAAAGCTTATCCCTAAAAGCTCTAAAAAAGTTTCTTTTGCCAAGCCGTTTACCAGTTCACCGCTCAAATCATCTGGACCCAAGTCTTTCATTTACTTTGGCTCTCTCAAGGTTAACTTGGAAGCTTCTTCCTGTTTATTTCCTGGTAAACTTGTCTTTGGGAAAGATTCATCTTCTCCTAACCCAAGCCCAGGCCTTCATTATGGCACTCCTGTTCTTCGACCTTGTTTGAAACGGTCGGCAACTCTCACTCATAGTACTGCATTAATTGGCAACAGTATGGGCCGTGCAGAGAAGATCTCCATATCTCAGTCTGCACATTCCCCAACTCTTGTTCCCCTGGTTTCAAAACCTTGTAGTACCTCCCTCATGCCTGGTCACATCGGCTTTAATTGCCCCGGTAGAACTCGGTGCAGCCGGTGCAACCTCTTCGGGCATACTGTGGCTCGTTGCATGTCACGCAAACATTTTGTTTCGCGCTTAACGTGGCGGCCGAAATTTTGTACTGCACGAAGTTCCAACTCTACGGCTGGTGTGGTCACTCGATGTCTCCCCTGTCTAACCGCGTTCCAAGGGTGTAACGCCCTAAAAATCGGAGAATTTTAAAACCGAAATTAAAAAATCGGAACTCACAAAAACCTTTTGTTTGTTGCTTCTTGATCGAGTTTTTCGCTTCTTATTTGCATGGGGTTGCATAAATTTACATGTGAGCGATTCATCTCAAAGTTTGAGAAAAACCAAATGATTTGAATTTCCGTTGGGGAGAAAAATCTCGGAGTTTAGAGTTGGGAATTTTAAAATAAAATAGGAAAAGGATGTGGATTCATAAAAATATATATTTCGGGAGCAAAACATTATTTTGGTGATTGTGTAATATTAATTAGAAAATAAAATGGGCAATAAAATATTTTAGAGGATTTATATGAAGTCTAGAAATTAATTGGAATTAAAAATTGTGATTTATGGAATTTGGGAAAAAGGATTAAATTAAATGGGTAAAATATATTTTTAAAATAATAAAAGTGGGTGAAAAGTTTGAAAATATATTTTTAAACTAATTTTGGGAATCCTAGATTTTTATTTTGAATTTTTAGAGTGGAAGAAAATAGGAATTGGAAATTAGAAATTAAAATCGGGAAAATCGAAAGTGCACTGTTCACACGTCACCAAGTGTTCGACCCGGTCCTCGGCCCCAGCGCGCGCGCGCGACACGCGCCGCGTGCTCTCGCCCACTGTACCGAACACCACCCCGCGCGCGCCACGCGCCACGCGCCCGCGCCCCAGCCCGGCCTCGCTTCCGCGCGCGTCTCCACCGTGCCGTCCCGGCCTCGCTCCCGCCGCGCGTCTCCCGCCGTACTACCGTCGCGCTGGTCCCCCTTTCACCGTTTTCCCCTCTCTCACTGCGCCTATAAATAGGGCCGAAGCCCCATCTCTTTTCCCCCCACCTCGCCGCCGCATTCCCCCTCTTCCCTCGGCGGTTTCCCCCTGGGTGCCGCAAGCCGCCGTGCGTCACCATCGCCGCCGTGCGTGTTGTCACCGCGAGGTGTCGCCGCCGTGCGCTAGTGTCCCGCCGTCTCCCCACGCCGTAGCCGTCGACCGCCAGTGAGTACCCGAGCCGCCACCCCTCGTGCTAGCACCGGCCGCCGGCCGAGACAAAGAGAGGGCGCCGGTTGAACAGGTAGGCGAGAGAGGAAAAAGAGAAAAAAGAAAGGAAAAAGGAAAAGAAAAAGGACAAGAAAAAGAAAAGAAATAGGAAAAAGAAAAAAAAGGGGAAAATATGGAAAAATTTTGGAAAATTAGGAAAAGTATTTAGAAAATATTTGGGAAAATATTTGGGCAGAAATATATTGTTTTCTCGTGTATTTTTCTCGGTACAAATTCGGAAATCGAAATCGGATTTTTCGGAGAATTCGTTTCACATCGTTTTAATCCGGAGTTTGTATATTTTTTTCCGCCGTTAAAAATATGTTTCTTTTGGTGCTAAGACCTCCAAAACATCGAGCACAAATTCCTTCGATTAGCGCTTTTTAAATTTTTTTTCTTAAGTAAATTTGATCGACGCTTTGTGAAAACCCTAAAATCCCGAACTCGTTTTAAACTCGGATTTTATCCTAAAAACTATCGTCCGAACTCGAGTAGAATTTTAGGCTAAACAATTGGAGTCGTTTTTATTGTTCTTTTCGATCTCTCGGTATTTTATTGGATTCTGATCGAATTCAATTGATTTTTCGCACGTACGATTGCAACCGAGGGAGCAAGCATTGACTATGTTGAAGACCCCGGCCAACAAGTGTGCGAGCAAGGCAAGTCAACACTTCCCTTTGAACATATTGATCCTACTTTGTAAAATGATGTTGATTTCAATTACAAGTTGCATGCTATACACAAATGAGTACTTATGCTTGATATACCCTGCCTTGATGTTGATTACCATTAGAATTATTCTTTGTAACCTTCGATGTGATATGACCGGAGGCTAACTTCGGAAAAATGCTTAGCCCTGCTTATACTAGATTCTTGCATACTCGTGATTTTACAAAGAAGCTTCGTGCTTGGGAAACTATCTTTGGGAAGGTAGAAGGAATACGGCATGTGAAGACATGAGCGCCACATTGCCTTGATCATGATGAAATTAGTTTTGATGAAAAATAAAAAGTACAAAACCAATGTTTTGGTGGGGCGGATGGATGGATTTGGGTGGATTCCGGAAAGGCTAGTACCGCCCCAGTCGAGTTAAGGACCGAGCCATGAGACTTATAACTGGAACGAGCCGCACGCCGTACTTCTCGAATGGGTATAGACCTAGCGGAGTAGATAGCCGAGCGGAGGCAGTATCCCTGCATAGTGGTTCTTGAGTGAAGAGGTGGTTCTGGTTATTGAGATAAGGCTGGCCTAAGTGTTGATTAATGAATGAGAATGTTGTGAAGTTTCTCCCCTTACCCCGGGAGCGCCAGAACTCCTCTCACTGCTAGGAAAGGACGGCTAGAGTGCAAGAGCATTTAAGTTCATGGAGCGGGTACTGCCGAAGCAAAGTTATCAAAATGGTAGACAGAACCGTCGCCGTTTTTAATACACTCTGAAACTAAAACTTGACTTGGCTAGATAATAGGTTTGTGAAATGATTTGTGAAAATTGGCTTTGTGCAAATGAACCATAGCCATCCTTTGAATGACCCTATCATGTGCATCATTCCGTGTCGGCTTGCTGAGTACGTTGGGTACTCACCCTTGCTATACGCACAAACCTCAGATGAAGGAAACGAAGAACTGGAGGACCCCTATGCTTACTGCCAGGTGGGCGATGGAGGAGAAGGCATCTATTAGGTCTTAGTCCCCGGTCGTTGCCTGTGGCAATCGACATGCTGCTGCGTTTCGACTGCCATCTTATCTAAACTTTGCTTTTGGTTGTATCCGGACCAGTAGGTCCTATATGTATTGGATATTGCCTTCGGGCCTATTATTGTAATAATTTTTATGTAAGACTATTCGTGCACTTTGCACCTGGTAATTCAGAACTGTATTCGTGGGTACCAATCTACTCGATGCAGGGATATGGTACTATGAACATGAATGATTTCCGTCCTCAAAAATGGGGGTCAACAGAGCTGGTATCAGAGTAGTGCGACTGTAGGATAAGACCAACTGGCGCCCTACCCCTGAATAGCTGGTTAAAGGGAGATATCCCTACATAGGATTATTTTTGCAAATACAAACTATTTTCAAAAACAAATGTGTTTTCCCTCATACTCTTATCCTCTATTTCCTTTGCTCAAATTATTTGATATTACCCTTCTCTGACCCCAAATTACCTTCAAAACAGATGTCAGACCATGTCGGAGTGTGGGAGATCAAGGTTCCGCGGGAGGAAGGATTCATGTCACAACTCCAGCTGTTACTATGGTGCCTAAGATACCGGACGCCCCCACCACCGGCTCAGGAGACATGGCACCGAGGGACATCCAGTATGGGAAGCTGCGGTTTCAGTTGAGGCCCGTATTGGGAGCGAGACACCCTATTGCTTCCACACTCGTTACCACAGAGATCTAATAGAGGCAGCCCTTCAGGACGCAGCCCGCGAGGCATTCCTTCACCTCAATGCCATTCATCGTGCTGAGCTTACAGTGATCGAGTTCGTACACCATCCCTACCGAGAGGAAGGCAACCCAGTCTGCATCGTAGAGGCCACCCCCTCCTGCTATAATCCTATGGTTACCCGTCTGTCCCGCTAGGCAGAAACAGCTCATGACTGCTATGAAGAGGCATTACTCAAGATAGATGACCACCAGCAACACCTCAATGATCTGGTGGAGGAACACCAAAACTGTGGAGATCAGATCGACTTGCTGAAGACCCAGCTGCAAGCTAACGGCGCCCAATACGAGCAGCTCTCTGATCGTTATGTGGCCCGTGGAGAAGCTTTGGTTGAGTTGGAGGAACAGCTTAGGAAGAGCAGCAACCGGTCGACCAACTGGAAGAGCAACTTCGCTCCAACCCTACGCCCACCGCTGGTACTTCTACTACAGCTGCACCAACACCCCCTGCCCCTGTGCCCGACCACTACTACTTCATGACTCCAGCATGCTTGACCACCTTTCAAGCTATGATGGAGCAAGCCTTCATGCTGAGCACAGAGTCAGGACCGTACCTGATCGACCCCACTGCTGCTACCTCATCGGAGCCCACCCCGATTTCCACGGCTATACCATCCGAGCCTGGTTCGGGAGAGGATAACCCCATCCAGATCAACACTGACTCCGAATCCGAGACAGAACCTATGGAGATCAAGTGGGAGCTCAGTGACACAGATCCATCAGAGGAGGAAGCTCCTACTCGCCGCATGACACTCACCAGAGGTCCTATCACCCTCAGGACGATTCGCTTCGGCCAAGGATCACCCTCTGCCAGCACCTGGATCATGCGGATGGCTGGATGACTAGTTTGTATACCAGCAGCAGCCCTGGTCTTGCTTTGGATGGAGTTAAGACAGCAATGACCATGCCCATACCCCTTTTATGTATGAGACACTAGAACGATGTTAGTAATGTTGTATTGTGTTGTACGGACTATACATGTCCAATGTATCCATGATGTAACATCTATGAACTGATATGAAGTTCCATGTTATGTCATAAATGAGTTTATTCCACCAAGCTTTCTTTGAAAGGTCACTTCAAACAACTCAAAGAAAATTCCTTAGTATCGGGACGTTAGCAAATCAAGTATCTTACCTCATCCCCGTTGTTCAGATGGCGCAGAGCCCCAGCAGCTCCTGAGAACCCGCCAGAGCCTAAACCCTCCACCCTAGCGAAAGTCATGGCTTTACGGACCCAACTGCTGCAAGCTATCGCCAACAACCAAGGACAACGCAGAGGATCAAACCTCGGCGAATTTATGAGGGCAAAGCCGCCGACATTCTCCTCGACAGATGAACCCATGGATGCTGAAGATTGGCTGAGGGTAATAGAGAAGAAGTTGACTCTCGTCCGAGTACGAGAAGCTGACAGAGTTGTCTTCGCCACCAATCAGCTAGAAGGACCCGCAAGTGACTGGTGGGACACCTACAAGGAAACCCGGGCTGAAGATGTCGACGAACCCACTTGGGAAGAATTCACGGCTGCCTTCTGTGAAAACTTCATACCCGCTGCCGTTATGAGGATGAAGAAAAAGAGTTCCGTAGGCTGCTCCAAGGCAACACCATGGTATAAGAGTACCTTAACAAGTTCACGCAGCTTGCACGTTACGCCACAAGTGACCTGGCAGATGAAGAAGAAAAGATGGACAAGTTTATCGAAGGACTGAACGACGAGTTGAGAGGACCGATGATCGGTCAGGACCACGCCAGCTTCCAGAGCCTCATCAACAAGGTCGTAAGGCTTGATCATGACAAAAGAACGGTTGAAAACAACAGAAAGAGAAGGCTAGCAATGTCCCGTCCGATTCAAGGAACACCCCAGCGACCTAAAGGAGCAACCCCGTTAGGTTGGAAGCCAGCCATAGTGGCAACCAATCGCCCTGCCACACCAGGCAACGTCAGCAGGCCACCTGCAACATTGTCTCGCACTCCAGCACCTACCTTGGCAGCCCTAGGAGCCAAGAATGTTAATTGCTTCAACTGCGGAGAATTCGGGCATTACGCCAACAATGCCCTAAGCCGCGCAACACCCCCAACCGCACCGGAGCCAATGCCATCGCAGCATCGACCCCCACCCCCACGCGAGCCACGCGCCACGCGCCCCCGGCCTCGCTCCCGCCACGCGTCGCCGCCATACCCGACCCGGCCTCGCTCCCACCGCGCGTCGCCCGCCGTCGGACCCGGCCTCGCCGTGCCGCGCGTCACCTGTCTCACTGCGCCTATAAACACGGCCAAAAGAAAAAAAAGGGGGAAATATGGAAAAATTCTGGAAAATTAGGAAAAGTATTTAGAAAATATTTGGGAAAATATTTGCGCAAAAATATATTGTTTTCTCATGTATTTTCTCGGTACAAACTCGGAAATCAAAATCGATTTTTTCGGAGAATTCGTTTCGCATCGTTTTAATCCAAAGTTTGTCTATTTCTTTCCGCCGTTAAAAATATGTTTCTTTTGGTGCTCGGACCTCCAAAACATCGACCACAAATTCCTTCGATTAGCGCTTTTTAAATTTATTTTCTTAAGTAAATTCGATCGACGCTTTGCGAAAACCCTAAAATCCCGAACTCGTTTTAAACTCGTATTTTATCCAAAAACTCTCGTCCGAACTTGAGTAGAATTTTAGGCTAAACAATTGGAGTCATTTTTATGGTTGTTTTCGATCTCTCGGTATTTTATTGAATTCTGATCGAATTCAATTGATTTTTCGCACGTATGGATAGCAACCGAGGGAGCAAGCACTATCTACGTTGAAGACCCCGACCAACAAGTGTGCGAGCAATGCAAGTCAACACTTTCCTTTGAACATATTGATCCTACTTTGGGAAATGATATTGATTTCAATTACAAGTTGCATGCTATACAAAAATGAGTACCTATGCTTGATATACCCTGCCTTGATGTTGATTACCATTAGAATTATTCTTTGTAACCTTTTATGTGATATGACCGGAGGCTAACTTCGGAAAAATGCTTAGCCCTGCTTATACTAGATTCTTGCATACTCATGATTTTACAAAGAAGCTTCATGCTTGGGCAACTATCTTTGGGAAGGTAGTTGGAATACGGCAAGTGGAGACATGAGCTCCACATTGCCTTGATCATGATGAAATTAGTTTTGATGAAAAATAAAAGGTACAAAACCAATGTTTTGGACTGGGGCGGATGGATGGATTTGGGTGGATTTTGGGAAAGGCTAGTACCGTCCCTGGTCAGTTAAGGACCAAGCCATGAGACTTATAACCTGGAACGAGCCAGTACAACTGCACTTCTCGAATGGGTATAGACCTAGCGGAGTAGATAGCCGAGCGGAGGCAGTATCCCTGCATAGCGGTTCTTGAGTGAAGAGGTGGTTCTGGTTATTGAGATAAGGCTGCGGCCTAAGTGTTGAGTAATGAATGAGAATGTTGTGAAGTTTTTCCCCTTACCCCGGGAGCGCCAGAACTCCTCTCACTGCAAGGAAAGGACGACTAGAGTGCAAGAGGATTTAAGTTCATGGAGTGGGTTCTGCCGAAGCAAAGTTATCTAAAGGCTTTGCCGTGACCATTCCATATGAAGGGATGAAAGCTCATTCAATGAGTAGTCGCGGAGTACGGGTAAAGTGTACATCCACTGTAGTGTGAGTCAATCATCTATTCGAATAGCCGTGCTCGCGGTTAATGAGCAACGTGACAAGTTTCTCCCGTGGCTAGACTCATAAATTTTAAAATGGTGGGATGGGACTGCATAATAATTTTGTGAGCTGGTGGACTCAACTTCTCGAAATGCGAGAAGGGGTGGACTCCCTAGAAAAACCATGATGAACCGGAGGCGGGAAGCCATCCTTGGAAATCACGATTAATGGTAGACAGAACCGTCGCCGTTTTTAATACACTCTGAAACTAAAACTTGACTTGGCTAGATAATAGGTTTGTGAAATGATTTGTGAAAATTGGCTTTGTGCAAATGAACCATAGCCATCCTTTGAATGACCCTATCATGTGCATCATTCCGTGTCGGCTTGCTGAGTACGTTGGGTACTCACCCTTGCTATACGCACAAACCTCAGATGAAGGAAACGAAGAACTGGAGGACCCCTATGCTTACTGCCAGGTGGGCGATGGAGGAGAAGGCATCTATTAGGTCTTAGTCCCCGGTCGTTGCCTGTGGCAATCGACATGCTGCTGCGTTCCGACTGCCATCTTATCTAAACTTTGCTTTTGGTTGTATCCGGACCAGTAGGTCCTATATGTATTGGATATTGCCTTCGGGCCTATTATTGTAATAATTTTGATGTAAGACTATTCGTGCACTTTGCACCTGGTAATTCAGAACTGTATTCGTGGGTACCGAACTACTCGATCCAGGGATATGGTACTATGAACACGAATGATTCCCGTCCTCAAAAATGAGGGTCGACAAAGGGCATAACCAGGATACCATCGGACGCCCACCTCCGTCTCCATGCCCACGATCGGCCTCCTCCAGATTCATCTCTTCAACTGCTTCAACCCTCTCTGCCGGTTCCTTTTTCTAGCCTGCCTCAGCCTAACAACAACAGTTGTTCCCTCTCCGCCTCCACCGCCATGGCCAACTTCCCGGTGAACCCGACTCCTTTTCTCGTAGGCGGCCTCCAGGTGGATCAAGGCTGGGAGCGACCGGCAAGAACTAGGGTTGCTCTTGGAGGTGAACCACCGCGGGGTCATGAGGAGTTCGCAATTGTCTCTTTAGAGCCAATGCCAGAAGATCACGAGCTTCTTCGCCAAGCCCTCACCAACGTCTGTGACTTCCTGGAAGAAGACCAGCATGTGCGAATAGTGGAAGCACACCTCTCTCCTCTAGGCTTGGGGTTGATCAAGCTCAGGACTGTGGTACAGCGGGAACGATTGGTTCAAAACTCCCCCTTCCACCCGGGTCAAGCTCATGTCATCCGGGTGGTTCGGCACGACGAAGGAATCAATCTGCGATCTTGCAGTTACACTCGGCTTTGCTGGATTATGCTTCTGGCATTCCCTCTGGACTACCAGAATGACTCCTTCCTGCAGGCGGCGGTGGCGCCATTTGGAAGGCTTCTAGAGTGGTACCGGGATGGTAACCGATCAAGAATCCTGGCAAGAATGCTGATCCTGAGCACTGACAGGGTCTCACGAAGCATTGTGGTTTCTGCGGGCTCCATCTTCGACAGAACTGGCAGATCCTGGACAGTCCCTGCCTTCATCCTCAATGGACAATTCCCAGATCAGTTCCCAGCAGACGAGGACCCAGTCCCTCACGGGGGTCAGCCACATCTTCCCCCGATTCCAGTTCTACCCGAGCTCATGCCGCCGATCCCTGATTGGCATAATGAACAACAATGAGGGGGGTCATCTGGGTGTGATTGGAGGTGACTCGCACTAGGAGGCGGTGCAACAAGAGCAGCCCCAGTGGCATCAGCAATAGTTTGAGCAACCACCCCCTCCTGGAGTTATTGAACAGCAGGCTCAACAGGACTTGGAGGCAGATGGGGAAAATTTTAATGACTAGCCTGCTTGGGATCCCCAGATACCGGAACAACCTCAATCCCCCCAGCACTACAGGGACATTGATCACTCGTCTTCCTCTGTGCGGTACCTATGTGCGTAGCGCCCTGACATCCCCCTTGATGACCTAATCAAGGCTCTAAATGGGGAAGGGGACCAGGACAGTTCCTCATCCAATGAGGTGTCCTCTCCAGCCTTGAATGAGGAAAGGACCAACTTCCTCGAAGTCAGGGCGCGGTGCGCGGACCTGGTTTTCTATGGCAGAAGAGACATTCCAAACACCCTCTTCGAGGTCGAAGAATCCTCCAGCAACCCGAGTCATTTGGACGTCAGCTCCCTCAATTGGAGGCCAATCACGTCAATTCAGCCGTCCAGGCCATCGCAGGGGATGGAAATTGTACCCTGGTACCCAGTGAGGGATGCCATTGCCCTTCGGCTCTAGCCCATGGTGGACAGGGCGATAAGAGATGGACGCAGGGACAAGGAGGCGAATGCTGCCCGTGCGGAGACAGCCCGGACACCAGCTTCAGACGACCTGGTCTGCATCGCCTCCCAACCTGCGCAAAAGAACAAAATTCCACCGGGTACAAAATCGCTTGCCCTTCCTACTAAAGCTTCGACTAGTAACAAACAAACACCTCTGTTGCACAACTGTGTAAGAAGAAGTTCAAGAAGAAATCCTAACTCCAATGGTTTTTTCCACCCAACAGTGATGCTGGATGGTAATCCTTCCAAGAAACGCAAAATCGCGGTGGTCCAGATTGACGAGAACACTAGGAAGGAAGGGCCAATCGACATAACGGTCCTACAGGGCTGGGGAATTGATTGTGGGGCTGACCCTAGCGAGGTCTCCGAAGATGTGATGATGCAGAACCCAGATGGTATCAATGAAGGAAACCAGGAGTAGCATCTCACATCGGCAGCTGGCTCTAACCAATCACTGTTTCAGCTCGTTGTCCCCTGTTAAGACTATGTTTATGATGTTGATGGTTGAACATGACTATGCTAAGGGTTTTTGTAATATATTTAACTGTTACTCGTTGGGCCTTATTTATCACCCTGGTTGGAGGCCTACCCTGCTGTTTTTGTTGCTGAAGAGGCTCACCTCTGACCTTTCCTGCATTCGTGCTCCTTATGGCTGTGCTCTCTCCCTTTTGGCCTGGGTTTTGGCGAATTCTGATGGGCTATGCTTATCAGGTCTTTCCTGTTGTGCTTGTGTTTGTCTTTCATGTCTCATCGCGACTGGATTATCTTATGCTGGAATATAAGGGGGATCAATGCCACAGGAAAATGGGAGGCCATCAGGAACAAAATTGAGGAAAGTGCATGTTCAATTGTCTGTATCCAGGAAACTAAGAGAGAATCCTTTGACAAAAGTTTTATCAGAAAGCTAGCTCCAAAGAGCTTTGACTGTTTTGACTTCATTCCTTCTGTGGGAGCCTCGGGGGGTATTCTGGTTCTTTGGAAAGGAAATCTTTTTGCGGGCCTGGTTTTTGATAAACAAAGCTTCGGAATCTCAGTGGCCCTAACCTCTCTTCAGTCATCGCTAACTTGGAAACTAACAGTGGTTTATGGTCCCTGTGAGGAACCACTCTGATCGGAATTCATGAATTGGTTCAAAAACCACAAGATCGTAGAACTTGATGACTGGCTCTTTCTGAGGGATTTCAACTTTTATCGGTCTCTAGCTAACGAAACAAGCCGGGAGGAAACATTCGGACACTCTAACCTTTAATGAGACCATTCGTCACTTAGGCTTAATTGAAATCCCAATTAAGGGGAGGGCTTTCACATGGAGTAATATGCAAATTGACCCTCTCCTTGAACAACTCGATTGGTTTCTTTCCTCCATCAATTAGACGACAGATTTTCCAAACACCAGAGTGATTCCGCTAGCTAGAACAATTTCATATCACATCCCCTGTAAAATTATGATTGGAACAAATATCCCTAAGGCAAACATCTTCCGCTTTGAGAATTTTTGGGCTGAGCAACCGGATTTCAGTGCCATAGTTTCGAACTGCTGGTCTCTCTCAGCGTTCCCTGGGCATGCAGCAAAGAATATTACAAGGAAATTCAAAACATTGAGTGCAGGACTTCGATCGTGGAGTAAAAGCTTCTCTAATCTAAAGGTCCTCATTGAAAACTGCAACACTGTGATTGCTTTTCTTGACTCGCTCGAAGAAGGAAGGCGCTTATTCAACACAGAATTTAATCTGAGGAAAGTGGTCAAAAAGAAACTTCAACATTGGCTGCATATGAAGAATATTTACTGGAGGAACAGGTACACTGTAAACAGGATAAAGCTTGGGGATGAATGCACGAAATTCTTTCACAGCTTGGCCTCTATTTCCTACAATAAAAACATGATTTCGCAGATCAGGAATGAGCAAGGTGACTAGATCGCAGGAAAGGCGGCAATCCTTTGGTCCTCCTTCCAGGATAGAATGAGATCTTCTTCCAATTCAGATATGATCTTTCATCTCCCAAGTCTTATTCAACCAAGAGAAGGACTAGATTTTCTGGCCCAATAGATTTCTCATGAAGAAATTGATCTGGTGGTTAAAATGATGCCGACTGATAAAGCCCCAGGACCGGATGGTTTCAATGGTATTTTCTATAAAAAAGTTGGTCAATCATCAAGGACGATTTTTACAGACTTTGTGACTCTTTTCAGCAAGGACAGACTAGTCTTCAACCAATTAATAACTCCGTCATCACTTTGATCCCGAAAAAAGACAACCCTGAGACAGTCAATGATTATCGGCCTATCTCCTTGCTCAATTCCTCCCTGAAAAGAATAACCAAAGTCTTAGCAGATCGGCTACAAGGAGTTATAAAATCAGTGATCCATAAGAATCAATATGGTTTTATCCGTTCAAAAATAATCCAAGACTGCCTTGCCTGGGCCTTTGAATACATACATCAATGTCATCGCTCCAGAGAAGAAGTGATCATCCTCAAATTGGACTTTGAAAAGGCCTTTGATACCATCGAACACTCAACCATCCTCCTTATGATGCAAAGTCTTGGGTTCCCAAATAAATGGTTGCAATGGGTTCAAGAAATCTTATCCTTCGGAACCTCCGCTGTCCTGCTAAATGGAATCCCTGGGAAAACTTTCTGCTGCAAGAGGGGTGTCAGACAAGGAGATCCACTTTTGCCTCTGCTCTTTGTGCTGATCCAGGTCTTAATCAATAAAGCCAGGCAAGAGGGCCTTCTTCACTTGCCAATAACACAGCCATCGGAGGATTTTCCAGTAGTCCAATATGCAGATGATACCATTATCATCCTTCAAGCAGATGCCAGGCAGCTTTTCTTTCTCAAAAACCTTCTGAACACAATCCAAACGGCGACTGGACTCAAAGTGAACTACAAAAAATCAAGCATGTACCCGATTAATCTCAGCAATGACAAGCTTAGCCACCTGGCCCATACCTTTGGATGTGATGCGGGCTCCTTGCCGTTCACCTATCTGGGTTTACCACTGGGGACAACTAAGCCAAAAATTGAGGACCTAATGCCGCTTCTGAACAAAGTTGAAAGGAAGCTCTCTTCATGTGCGTCTTGGTTGTCCTACTCAGGTAGGCTCGAGATGATCAACTCGGCAATTACCCCGATAACAACTTACGCCATGTGCACTCTCAAGATCCCGAAAGGTATCATAGAAGCCATTGACACAGCAAGAAAACAGTGTCTCTGGAGGGGAAACAATCTGGAAAAAAAGGAGGCAACCTAGTAGCTTGGAACCTAGTAACCAGACCAAAAGCGAAAGGTGGACTAGGGGTACTAAACCTCCGCCTGCAAAATGATGCTCTACTCATCAAGCAACTCTCAAAATTCTACAACCATGAAGACATCACTTGGGTTGAGCTCATTTGGTTTAGATATTATCAAGACAAGGTCCCCCATCATTGTAGGGAAATGGGATCCTTCTGGTGGAAGGACATTCTTAGACTCAATGATCTTTTCAGGATGGTGGCCTCATGTCAAATAGGTAAAGGTTACTCGGTAAGCTTCTGGGCGGACAACTGGAATAACTTAAACATCCCATCCAACTTCCCCCACCTTGCCTCGTTTGCCAAGAAAAGCAAGGCCTCGATAACCGAAATCATGCAGGCTGAAGACCTGGATTCAGTTCTGCACCTACCGCTTTCCGACCAAGCCTACCATGAACTACTTCAACTTCAACCCCTTGTTCAGGATCTAACTTATGAGGAGGAATCTCTTGATAGCTGGTCGATGATCTGGGGAAAGAATTACACCTCAAGGGGATTCTACAATCATGTCTTTGACTCCTTCGAGGGTCACCAAATCTTTAAGTTGATTTGGAAATCAAATTGCCTTCCAAGAATCAAGTTCTTCGCGTGGCTTCTATTATTAGACAGGTTAAATACGAAGTCAATGCTGCAAAGAAGGCACATCAACATCCAAGATGACAACCTTTGCATAATGTGTGACCTGGGAGAGGAAGAAACTGCTAAGCATCTTCTCTTCTCGTGCCCCTTTGCGACCCAATGTTGGTCAACTCTTCAGTTACAATGGGACGCTTCCCTACCCATCATGGCCAGATTGCTGCATTCGATCTCCACATCAACGCTACCATGTGCCACAGAGATAACCCTCTTAGCGGCTTGGGAAATATGGAAGATTCGGAATGGCAAGGTGTTCCAAAGAGTAACTCCAAATCTGCATCTCTGGAAAAAGAATTTCAAACTTCAGTGTTCTTTACAAGTTTTTAGGCTTAGGATAGAAGACAAGAGCTCCTTCTGCGCCTGGCTTGATGCATACAGTTAGCTCTACAAACTACCTAGGAGTAGTCGTTGTTTCAGATATGCTTGTGACTTCTGTTAGCAGCTTTGTTAGGGCATCTTCGCCCTTTTCTCAAAAGGTTGTATTCTAAACTTTTAACCCTTCCCTTATCTATAAAATTTGGCTCGAAACTGTGGGGACCTCCCCCCCAGTGATGTACGGTCAAAAAAATGAGAGATTGCTTGATGATATGATCCTTGCTTTCTTCTGTTAAATCCTATAACTTTACATACTCCTCATTGATGTTTTATTCCCATCAGAGCCATATGTCGATCTTCATGATAAAACTTATACATATACTGCTTGTAGTCATTTTGAGTTTGGTCAAATGATTAGACCCTTGTTAGATTCTTTTCATGATTTCATGATCAAAGTCTTGTGCATACCCACCAAATAAATTGTTCTCCCTCTACATTTGAGATTTAGCAAGAATATCCCATTCACCACCATATGCAACTTCTACTCCGAAAGTCTGCATCCACCATCATCCCTCCACCAAATAAAAGACTCCATATGATTATGATTCTCTATCCTCCTATCCATGCCAAATGAGACATGAGCTGATATATATATATATATATATATATATAAAGGTGATATTAGAAAATCAGAATGCTCACAAGAGAAGAGACAAAATATTCTTGAGCATGATGAAAAAAGGATGAGCCATGTTCTCTAAATAAAAGATAGGGAGGAGGATCATACAAAAAGGAGTCACCAACACATTTTCTCATTTTTTTCCATTTTTCCACTCACATATCCCCTTCCACATTTATGCACAAGCTTGATCATGTTTGCATGTCTAGTATCCTTCTTGGATCTATTCTTTGACTTTACAAAATATTTGATGCAAGTATGCCATTCTTATTTCCCTAACCTGAGCTCCACATAAGCCTTATTAGAAAGGTAGGATAAGAATAGGCAACATCAAAGTTTTGGTGAGAAGTCAAACACATTGAGCGATATGAGAGAATCAATTGAGGAGTAAAAGCGAAGTTATGTTTTTATGAGCATAAGGAAAACCCTAAGGTAATTTATCAGAAGAAATAGAGGTGATTCGAATCTATGTTGTTCCATTCTTCAATCACCCAAGATGACATAGTAGACACTTTAAAAGTTCACGGATACAGGTATGGCTTGGAATACATTGTATGTTTGCATTATACAGGAAATCCATACTCTATTTGATATCCATGAGATTTACTCAAGGACGACTAAAGGATAAGTGTTGAGGTGTTGTTGACGGTCCCTAAATACAAAAATTCGACCGTCAATCCCTGCATAAAATGGATAAAAGATGAACATCAACATAGCGGTAGGGTTATTTACTAATCTGTTCCACAAGTGTTGGTGAATATATGTATGCAGGTAATTTTTGGAGAAAATGCACCCGCCATGCGACAAAAATGCACCTCCGAACAATCGGACGCGATTACATGGATTGGAGGCCCCACATGTCAATCAAAACCACCTAGAATTGAGTCTAACTAAAGTACAACATGTTGGGGGCCCACCAGGCAACCTCCTAGACAAAGGAGTGGTCGGGAGGTGGGCCAAAAGTTCGACCAAACCACAAGGTCGACCAAACCGGCCTTGGCTCCTCTCGCCATCTCCTTCCATGTGGATGCTCTGAATTACTTCCCTATGGCGGTTATGAGTGATTCACGGGAAGAAACTGACTTTAGAACCATCATAGGAAGGCTATAAAAGGAGGAGCTCACTTCAATCTCAACACAAGACACAAGAAGATCAAAGCTTCATTTAAAAGGCGGAGTGCTAGCTCTCTAGTGCTTAGAAAGTA
Source organism: Oryza australiensis (assembly GCA_019925245.2). Lineage (NCBI taxonomy): Eukaryota > Viridiplantae > Streptophyta > Magnoliopsida > Poales > Poaceae > Oryza > Oryza australiensis. Next base: position 768,534 of record JAIFGZ020000762.1, on the reverse strand, counting down.
GGGAAGAGAATGAGGGGTAGTACAGAGGAGTGACCGATATCTTGGCACCGACCTCCGACCTTATACCCCAACAGATGCTTCTTCAATTGAGTAAGTATTTGTGATTTCCTATGGTTGCATTCCTTTCCGTTGAGTAAGCATTTTACTTCGTTTACATACGGGATCATCGTCCATTCATGAGTGCTCTAGTTTAAGATTCCTGATGAAAATGGAAATTTTTGGCCAAGACTAGAGTAGTAATCAATATCGTAGACATGGTGTCTATGCTAGGGTTTACCTTTGTTTGCCGCATACTCCACGGGTTGTAGAGGTTGACGGTAGGTGGTGACAGCCCTATCCATCCTTTGTAATCCTCCACGTTCGAGTATATCGTAGAGCTGTAGGCTGGAGTCACTCGGCAGACCGAGTGTAAGCCGACGTCCGAAGAAAGTAAATAGAGTGAGAGGCTTACCATCTATCTAGAGCCACAACCATATAAATCCTCTCTATACCCTCTCCTATATATTATTGTTGTCCTTGGATGAACCTGACCTTTAGATAATTACACATGTTCCCCATGAATTCAATACCTTGGAATACTCCCGGGTGAAATGCTACAACGGTATTCCGTGTGCTTGCGGATTAATCTGTGATCGTAAGAAATACCAACAAGCATTTCTGGCACTGTTGCTAGGGAACGGTTGTTATTTTATCTTAGATCCTAGGTCATCCTCATATCTTTTTTATTTCTTTCTTATTAGATTATGGAGAAATCCATCCACAGCCTATCTGCTCCGAAGGACGAGTTCTATGAGGCACCATCATCTTCTAAACCAATTATTTCATCTGGCTATGAACTCCGCCTAGCTTTATAGCCATGATTCGGAGCAATCCTTCTCTCGACGCGACAATGAAAATTCATACCATCATCTGTGAGAGTTCGAGCAGCTATGTTCATGCTTGATGATTCTGGGCATGACGCAAGACACTTTAAAGTGGAAATGGTTTCCCTTTTCTCTTACTGAGAGGGCGAAGCAATGATACACTCTCACCATGGGGAATGCGAACGGTGATTGGGAGAAACTTAGACATAGATTCTGTCTCGCTTTCTTTCCGATATCCCGCATCACGTCTCTGCAAATAGAAGTTCTCAGCTTTCAGCAGAATGAGAAGGAAACCATAGGTGTAGCCTGGGCTAGGTTCTTAACGCTAATCCAATCCGGTCCTAACTTGTCTTTACCCGACCATGTGTTGTTACAACATTTTTGCTGAGGTCTTAGTAAGAAATCTGCCCTATACTTTGACATCTCAGTCGGCGGTACTTTCTCACATAAAACTCCGACGGAAGAAAGGGAGATCCTAAACCATATCTTAGAAAACACTTCCTTCATCAAAGAATACCATGAACCTTCATCCAAAGAAGTCAAGGTGAGTGACGAGGACCCATCACAAGCTGAATCCGATCCTTTACCCTATACATCTCAAGATCCGGCCATTGAATCCTCGCTCGAACCAAAAACACGGAAGGAAGAAGAAGATTTATATGAAGATTATGGAAATACCTCAAATTACTTTTGCAAAAAGAGACCCCAGTCCTGGTTTCTCCTCCAGTGCCTCTCGAGGATGAATTCCTTAGGGAGACCATGAAGGGGTTAACGTCCATCATGAGCCATGATTAGTTGAAAGAGTGTGAGCTTTCGTCCGAAGCAATTCATATTAGCTCACCTTTGTCAACCATTCATTGCAACATAAGGGGAATTCTGGTATAATTCCTTTACAATCCCATCGTCGGGGTGAATATCATATCGATTCCTTTGTGTTCACGCTTCGGGTGACGAACCTTTGACCCCGACCAACAAAACCTTCAAAACTCAATCTAGAAACCTTTTAGAAAGTTATGGGATTCTACAAGACGTGACCATAAGGCACGAAAACCTTGAGGCCATCCTAGATTTTCACGTGTTCGAAGCCCTAGACTTCGACATTCTAATCGAACATCCTTTTACAAAACTTTTCTTAGATGCACCTACACTAGAAAACCTCAACATTAAACTTGGAAGAGAGGTGTTGTCCATTCCTATATCTAGAGCTATCAACACCTCGAATTCCTTCTGGCACAAGACACCTACGACACCTTCTCCTGTTCCCAACCCTTTCGAGGAAGTTCTTTGCAAGGAAACCTTGAAGGCAGAATGGCTGAAGGAAGGTGGACACTTTTCTCAAGCAATTTAGATTATCTCACCCTCCATAGCCGTTCCTTGTTTTTTAAGGGGAGCTATCGTAGAAGCCCTTCATAATTTTACTGTCCAGGCTAGTATCATGTATGAATTCCACATAGACATTCTCCAAGGTGACATGCCTCCTAGCCCTGACTGACAAACACTTCAAGAGTCCCTCAGGACACATCTTTGAATGTCATGGGATCGCTAGGGACGTGCCAATCAACATAGACAAAAATGAGGTTCACCTAGATTTCCACATCTCCGATGTACTAGGTTTTGATCTTCTCATAAGCTACCCGTTAGAAAAACTTCACCAAAAAGGTATTTTTCAAGGGAGCCTCGATGAAAATCTTGGAAAAACTACTTTCGCTAGCCCTATCTCTTGCTCCGAAAATCCAATGGCAAAGCCCCATCCTGAGCATAACCCGATTGAGAAAGTGATGTTTGTATCCCCGTTCTCGCCGCCCGATCCTGTTTTGTTTGAGGACTAAAAGCTTTATGCCCAAGAAGAGGTCGATTCGGGGAACGAGACCGAATGATCGTCATCACCATTTATCGAGTTTAAGCCTCTCCCCTCTGGACCACAGTATGGTGTTCTCGACGACAATCGAGAATCAACCTTGATCTTTCATGATAAATCTCTTGGGAGGGAGAACTCCTGGGCCATGGAAAAGCTAGAGGAGTCGAGTTTGGAGTCCGATATAGACGAGCATGAAAGTTTCTTTCTTGAACATAAGGAACTTTGCTCTCTTAAGTTATCTTAAGAGTCTGCCACATTTTGTGCCACGAGCACATACAACCACCTTAAGGTCCTCGCTGAAAAAATGTTTAGAAGGTTGGTTGTAGATGCATTTGTTTATCATAAGCATTGCAAATTTCGTGGTTGCACCTGCGGCACAACCTTGCAGCTATAACTTCAATGATAAACAACTAGTGGTGAAGTTGGAGGCTACATTGCCATTGTGGCTGCAACATAAAAGATTCCCCATGATCAAGCTTTTGACCATAAACAAAGCAGTGCCGGGAGGTAGCCCGGATTATCATTTCCCTTCATCAATAAAAACATGAATCTGTTTTTACGATACATTTATCCTCGGGTACTGTTGGTCACTAACCATTTCAGGTTAAGATTAAAAAGGAGCAATGTCATGCTAAGCCGCTAATGCTGAAAGCTCGAGGCACAACACAACGTTGCAACTGCACTTGGACATATAGGACAACATGTCAGTGCAAACAGGTAAGAAAGGTACGGATCCCTTTTACTCTTATTCTTTTTGTTTGTTTGTAAATGGCCCATGGGTGACGCAGCCTACGCACAAAGTCTCCATGTGGATTCAAGGTAAGTTTCATTTCAATTAAATAAAATAAAGGTTTTGACTCTCTCGATTTCAAACCAGTGGAGTCCTTTTTTGTTCTCACTTTTTGTTTTTGAATAAGCAACCCAGGTACAAGAACAAGTGTGGAGGTGATCTTGTGTTCACATTGTACACTCACATATAAAGATCACCTATGTTTGTTCTTCACCATGATACCTGCACATTCATGAGACGAGGCAAAACATCCATTTCACATTGGTTGCTTGCCTCTACACTCACTGCACACTGGTTTGCATGTTATCCTCTCATCCTCTTAAATTTTGAGTTTGATAAATTCTCATCATGGAATATATCTAGAAAAACTAAACTCAACTTTTAACATGAGCATGGATAATTCAAACTAGAGTATATGACTTGCCTGCAAATATCATGCATACTCTTATTCCTCACATATTACCTTGTGCTTATGAACATATTTCATTAGAAACACATGTCATCTAAGTAATTGATCAATGAGAGATTGCTTGATGATATGATCCTTGCTTTCTTCTGTTACATTCTTAGGAATTTTTATAAAAAGAAAATACTATAACTTTACATACTCCTCATTGATGTTTTATTCCCATCAGAGCCATATGTCGATATTCACGATAAAACTTATACATATACTGCTTGTAGTCATTTTGAGTTTGGTCAAATGATTAGACCCTTGTTAGATTCTTTTCATGATTTCATGATCAAAGTCTTGTGCATACCCACCAAATAAATTGTTCTCCCTCTACATTTGAGATTTAGCAAGAATATCCCATTCACCACCATATGCAACTTCTACTCCGAAAGTCTGCATCCACCATCATCCCTCCACCAAATAAAAGACTCCATATGATTATGATTCTCTATCCTCCTATCCATGCAAAATGAGACATGAGCTGATATATATATATATATATATATAAAGGTGATATTAGAAAATCAGAATGCTCACAAGAGAAGAGACAAAATATTCAAGCAAAAAAGGATGAGCCATGTTCTCTAAATAAAAGATAGGGAGGAGGATCATACAAAAAGGAGTCACCAACACATTTTCTCATTTTTTTCCATTTTTCCACTCACATATCCCCTTCCACATTTATGCACAAGCTTGATCATGTTTGCATGTCTAGTATCCTTCTTGGATCTATTCTTTGACTTTACAAAATATTTGATGCAAGTATGCCATTCTTATTTCCCTAACCTGAGCTCCACATAAGCCTTATTAGAAAGGTAGGATAAGAATAGGCAACATCAAAGTTTTGGTGAGAAGTCAAACACATTGAGCGATATGAGAGAATCAATTGAGGAGTAAAAGTGAAGTTATGTTTTTATGAGCATAAGGAAAACCCTAAGGTAATTTATCAGAAGAAATAGAGGTGATTCGAATCTATGTTGTTCCATTCTTCAATCACCCAAGATGACATAGTAGACACTTTAAAAGTTCACGGATACAGGTATGGCTTGGAATACATTGTATGTTTGCATTATACAAGAAATCCATACTCTATTTGACATCCATGAGCTTTACTCAAGGATGACTAAAGGATAAGTGTTGAGGTGTTGTTGATGGTCCCTAAATACAAAAATTCGACCGGTATCTTGGCACCGACCACCAACCTTGTACCTCAACAGATGCTTCTTCAATTGAGTAAGTAGTTGTGATTTCCTATGGTTGCATTCCTTTCCGTTGAGTAAGCATTTTACTTCATTTACTTATGGGATCATCATCATCCATTCATGGGTGCTCTAGTATAAGACTCCTGATGAAAATGGAAATCCTTGGCGAAGACGAGTAATAATCAATATCGTAGACATGTTGTCTAGGCTAGTGTTTACCTTTGTTTGTCACGTACTCCACGGGTTGTAAAGGTAGGCGATAGGTGGTGACAACCTTATCCATCCTTTGTAATCCTCCACGTTCGAGTACGTCATAGAGTTGTAGGCCGAAGTCACTCAGCAGACCGAGTGTAAGCCAGCGCCTGAAGTAAGTAAATAGAGTGAGAAGCTTACCATCTATCAAGAGCCTGTTGATGGTAAAAATGTCACGCACTGGCCTGAGAGATTTGCTTAGCTCTAGTGCAGGTCCAAATCTTGCTTTTGAGGTCCATAGGCATGCCAGTTGGTTTGATCCTACAACCAACAAGAAACAAAGAAAGAAAACAAAGTTAAATCCATAAATGATAGCCGATCGGCTAGTGGCTGATGACATATCGTTCAATATTGAGGCGATGCAATATGCACTGAGTCGACAAAGGGAAAATTAGATCTAACTGATCAGCTGTAGATATCCATAATATATAATCTAAGTTTCAAAATACGTTTAAACCAAGTGATTGGGATAGATCAAAATCGTGTCGACACAGTATAAATCACTTATGTCTAAAAGTACTTTAAGCCAAGGATTATACGTATTTATAGCATAGCCAATGTCATAAATCTAACATGTATCGGCTAATACTCTGATACCACTTTATACCAAGATATCAATATAGATTAAATACATTAAATAGGAACCGATCAAGTGTTAAGATAACCTAACAGATCGAGTAACAAGCTTAATATATTTTATCACTGTGAGATTTTAATATAAAGAGCAGATTTAGCATATCAAGTAAACATGTAAAAAATAGGATAACTAAATTAGGTAAAATTGGCTGAAACCCCGATACTATCTCTAATAGCAATCATAAGACAAGATAGATATTATGATTCTCGATAATACTTAGTAGGTCAGACTCAACCGATGCAGCACTAAGCATACACAGAAGCATAAGATCTAAACAAGTCGATAAAAGCCTTTCGAGATGGTGGATACACTATATAATCGAAGTCGACGTTGATATCTAACCCTATCGGTCGTTGTCTGGTAACAGATGCTAGCCGATTAGGGTTAGACAGCAATATCGATCTAGATTATATAGCACATATGATAACTCGACGATTTACGTAAACAGGATTAGAGTGCCATAAAGATGGAAGCATTAATCCCGAGAGCGCAAGCCGCCATAACAAGCTTTACCTCTCGTTGGAGATCGAACCCGATGCAGTCCAACTCGAAAGCAAGAACTCGTCGAAGTAATTGAAAGTAAAAAGGGTGGCGATGATCTAAAGTTGTATTGAACTAATTGTTGTTGATATTATAAGGTCTTGGGTCATATTTATACCCAGATACATGATATGTCCTTGTCGAACACGATTCCTATCTCTATTACAATTCAAATTACGGAAAAGTCCCCTAAGTGGACTCTTACCGGTCACAATCTATAAGGAAATTATTTAATCAACCTAATTAATAGATACAATTGCCTTTTTTGGACTCTATCCATGTACGGCAATCCTCATTAAGCACTTCAAATGAATCTGATGACGATTCCAATGCACTTTACCAGGATCGGCTACATCGGCTTTCCTTATCGGAATCGGCTACGTCGGCTGGCCTTGTTCGACTCGGTCTTAGCCGATGAACACCATAACCGATTTGGTCTCAGCCGATGCACACTCTATCTTCGAGAACCACAATCTCCCCCAAATCCACTTTGGCTTTAATTCCAAACCCGATGATCGGCTTACCATATTTTGTCGTTAACACATGACCCCCAAGTCTGTTATATTTATAATATTGTGGTTTTGCTTGATCTTATTTTCGAGAAAATTTAGGGCTTTTCCGTTTCGGCCGTTACTGCACCTCTTTAAATAACAACCACCGCCTTGAAGTTTTCACGCCGTCACTTTTGCTTCCACCGCTTTACCCACAGCTGTCTTCAACCTCACCGGCGATTCCCTCCAAGCCCTCGGCAAACTCACCGACGATCCATTTGCGACAACGATTTCATCCCTGACGATGTCGACCTCAGCTACTCCCTCTAGTGCGCCTTAGGCTGAGTTCCCTGAGGTAAGCCCCATCGGCTATAACTCCTTTTCTTGCTGTGGATTTGTTTTTGCTTTTCGTGATTCGCCTTTTTCCATTGTAGCATCTCGCCAACCAGATTGCAGTCCCTAGCCTTGTTCACCCCAACTGATTCTTCCTTGGCCCAATTGGCAATTCAGACCCCACCGAGTGCATAAACGCTGAGACCAATAGGATTCCATTTAGATTAACAAACCCTAGTTTGGAACATTGGGCTGGAACTTTCAAGTCTTAGCCATCCACTGACAAAACTTGGCCAGAGTGGTACAACAGGGTATCGGCTAGTAAGTAGAGCCACTAGGAAGAACATGGGATAGCATAATGCCTAGCCCTGACCATAGCCAACATGACCAAAGATGAGCCCATGTTATTGGCTGCAACCTACTTTTGGTCAAATGCTCTGAATGCCTTCTTAGTCAATCAAGGACCGATGACACCAACCATGATTACTGGTCTGGATATCACTTCATCGGCTAACCCTGTTAGCTTGAACACCAAAGGCCAGTTTTCTTTCAAGACCCGGGCTATCGGCGGCTGGAATGGCTTCATCTCTCAGAACATGGGAACCGGCCTAGTAGACCCTAGGGAACATGCAACCTTCTTGCTGATGTGGTTGGAGAAGTTTCTGTTATGTGGTCCAAGTTATGGCCCTACAACTAACTGGAAGCATATAGCCGAAGCCCTGGTAGAGAAAAGGCAACTTCCCTTGGGCAAATATTTGCTAGGATACCTCTACCAGACTCTGAACTCTGCATCGGCTAAGATTGCCACAGATTCTACTATCGGCACCGGTGGCCCCTGGTGGTTATTGCAAATTTGGCTCAACTTGCATACACGCAAGGTTGCTAAGAGGCCAGAACTAGCAGAGGCCGATTTCCCAAGAGCACAGCCGATCACAGATGAGGACGGTGATGAGGTCACAACACACCGATGCATGTCTTTTGGAGAGGCAGCATCTTCATATGTCAGATCAAAACTATCAGCTGACCTCTTCAAAGACTGGTTCAGCAACTTCTATGAGGGATTCCCAAGGGACTCAAGAATTTGGTTTGCATAACACCACTCTAAAGATTTTGAGCTTTCAAGTGACTTTAGATTTGATGAGATCAACTTTGAAAAGTTTGACAAGTCCAGGGAAGTATTCATAGCTGCCATGTCCCCTTGTATCCTCCCAGTCGGCATCCACCAGGGCATAAATGTCCAAGTCTCGCACGAATTCTACTATCCGATGAGTGCTGCCAAACAGTTAGGGATGGGCCAGCTGCTGATCGGCTTCTTCTTTGCCAACAAGATCCAAGCCAGAGGTGAAATTACTTCAGGGCTCATGATGGACAGACTGCTAAACCTTCAATGCCCTCCACTTGGCAGTATTGACAACATTGAATTGGCTGTAATGAGGAGTAAGGCTTTTGACCGATGGTGGATAGAGTGGAAGAAACATCTTTTTCACCAATCGGCTTCAATGTACCTGTCTACTATGTTCCCGGAGTTGGTTTCACAAGTAAGCATTCTTTCTTCTGTCAAATTCTTCATTATCGGCCTAACATCTTTCAATATTTGACTACATCTTTCTCTTTCTTTGCGGACTACCGACTCCTTTCCTCCTCATACCAAGCAACTCTAGAGCAACTATTTGGTATGCTGCCGGGATTCTCCCTAATGGTTGTGGACTAGCCCCCTCAAGGATCGGCTATGATGCCCCCAAGACGACATCTTTGCTTCATGGTCAAACCCGACAGCCGATCCCCTCTGAAACTGAAAAAAGGAAAAGGATCAAGCCATCGACTGCCGATTCATCGGCTGCAAAAAAGAAAGCTCCCAAGAAACAAAAGATAGCTGCAGTCGATGATATGCCGTCCTTAGACCCATACGTGGAGGAATTCCTCAATCAAGAAGAAATGGAGGAAGTCGTCGATGATGCTACTGCCGAGACAAGTGAAACAAGAAGAACCATGCCGATGCTGCCAGCCGATGACCCAGCTCCTCAAGAAACACCAACTCCTCCAAGGCGCCAACCTCGTCCTCACGATATGTACTTTTCTCGGAGTTTTTCTTCCTTTAAATATTCACATTTCAATTCTTGAACAAACTCCTTCACTTTGCGAAAAGAAATTGGCACCAAGAAGAAATCGGCTCCACCTCCATCGGTAACTTTAAACTCAAAATCTTTCTCAATTTTCAATTAACCGATGCCAAACCAAATTTGTCTCTCTTTCTTTTTGTGAAGCCGCCTCGCTCTCCAGACCCTGCCCAACATGAAATTATTTTATATTAAGTCAAGCCCAAATTTTAAATTTTAAAACTTGACAAATGACCCTAGAAAAATAGTTTAACCTCCTTGACTTTTCCCAGATCTTACTTTAAATCCCTTCCATTTTTCTTAAACTTATTTGTTCTCCTTATAAAAATATTTGAAGTATTTGTTTCAACCCATTTATTTTTATTCAAACCCAAATTTAAACTTTAAAATCCCTAACAAATAACCTTCCTATTTAGAACTTTAAAAACTAACTATTTCCCCTTTAAAATATTTCAAATACTCTTCTTGTTTTTCTTTATTTTACTCAAACCCTAAGATTTAGGTTTTAGAATCTAACAAATAACTGTTCCTTTAAAACCTCAAAAATTACCTTGTAAACTCTTTTTGAAATTCTATATTATTTGGTGTTTCTTTGAAGTTGTTCGTTTGATTTATTTTATCATTTATCAATAGATCGCGACGTCGAGTTCGCAGAGGAAACCGAACTCAACCATTTCATCGACACAAACATCTTCGCTGCTATTTAAGGAAATAAAGGATTTGAGACCATTGGTCCTGAAGGCAAGTCAAACTGTTTTTGATCATTTAGTCTAAAAATAAAAAACCATCATGTTTTAAACAATATGTTTAGTCAAAAATATTTCGTGGGATAGGTTAGATAGACTTTATTTCATCATTTCATATAGTCTTACATATTCTTTAGATTATACATCTTATTATTTCATGCATTAGAAACATCTTATTATTTCATGTATAGAAAAAGGAGAAGCTTATTATTTCATATGATTAGATATATTCTCCTTCTCCTTAGAAAAATACCTTGATAACTTGAACTAAGTATAAAACTATCACCATGATAGAATAAGCATTGTCACATGTACTAGTATTTCGTTCATGTTCATAAGAAGTTATTTCATGTGGCAAAATAGAAAAGTGATCTATTATTTTATGGGATAGGTAAATATAAGTCCTATCATCTCATGTGATATGAGAATGGTTTTGGCTGTATGCCAAAAAATATAAAAACTCTTGTGCAAAAATAAAGACATAGTTTTGCTCATCCGATGGACCGGTTATACCGGCATAACATTTATATATTTCTCTCTGATCTCCCTGGGGACTCAGGAGATTTGTTAATGCGCATAACAGTATTGGAGATTGTAGTGTTGGTAAAGTCTAATTAGTGAACAGTTATGTAAATAGCATATAACAGCGCCGATACTAACCAGATCGGTACCGTCTATTAAGATAGCCCCATGTCTCACGAAGCCGGGGCAAGTGTGTGACGAACAACTATTAAATAGGGGCGAGGACACCAATTACTGGTTAGAATTGGTTCCCCTATTAAGATAGCCCACAGGTCTTGTTCACACATCAGAAAAGGTTAGAACTATATAAATGTTATGTTACCCTCAGTCTAGCTAACTAAGGTTAATCCTCAGGTAAAGCTCGAAAAATGCTACAGAGTTTATTGTATTCGAATACGTCATACTCCCGGTTAATGGAGTTCTGTCTATGGGTGAATCCAGTTTAATGGCATAAGCAACTTTTCTAAAATGTGATCCCTAAAATTTGATATTTATATATAAGTAATAATAAGAAAGGGATAGAACCTAGGTTCATATTAAAGTTAGGCTTAGGTTATTCCCTTTTAGGACATCATGTATATCTATTTATGTATAATAGGGAATCACATTAAGATTAGGCTTATATCATATCATGCATATCTATATGGTATAAAATCATGTTAAGGCTAGGTTATATCATATCCAGCACCTGCCCAGCATGAATCAAGTGAACGCACTCCATCGGCTAGGGGTGGCCATCATGTGGAAGCAGAACAAGAAGCAGCTCATGTCATCCCTATAAGCACTTTCTCTTAACTCCATATCGGCTATGTCGGTGATATGGGCCCGGGGGTATGTCAAAGGTACGACATCTGAGAAAAGGAAGGCGCCCTTGCCCATCAAGGCGCGCCAAAAATATGTCATGAATTGCCCAAGTGAGTCTCGGCCACGGGCGGCCACGTGGCCGCCCCAAGAGGGGCCTGGCCCGGAGGCTGCCCGGATGTCACGTCCAGAAATTCAGACCCGAATTTCTGAAGCTATATGTGTATTAAAATCCCTGTCCAGGACCAGCCAGGGTACACATACGACAATTGTTGATATTACAGTTCCACGTCTTAGAAACAATACAAAAATATTACAAAAGAGAAGCGGAAAAAGAAAAAGGGCCTAAGCCTAAGCTTGACGCTGGCCACGCGGCTTCGACCACTCCACAGGCAGCTTCCAGAGTGTAGGACAAGCCTACTCCACATCGTCTTCGTCTTCAACCTCTGGCTAGGGTTCTGGTGAAGGGGCAAGGATGAGTACTTCCATGTACTCAACAAGTCACGCCGGAAGAGGAGAAGAATGAATGCAGGGGAGACAAAGGTCTGGCTAAGGTTTGCTTTTGCGCAAACGGCAGGAGTTTTTCCAAACAATACGAATTTTGAACACAGTCAAAACAATAGTAAATTGAGTAAGTAAAGCATTTTGACTCCAACACTGTCCAACGTTATCCCCACGTTGCGACAGGCCCAAACCATCCACCTATACTAGTCATGTTCCAAACTTAGGGTGTAAAAGTGTGAGACTAATCACGGAGAGCTCGGTCGATCGCCCCATCACCGCGGGCATGGCTATTCGAATAGATTTACTCTGATCAGAGGTGTACAACTGTACCCACAAGACACAGCCCCACAACACGGTTTCTCGTGCGCCGGAATACCACCGCGGTACCCTGGAAAGGGAACTGTGATAGGACCTTTTGTATAACCCCCCTCTAACCAAGCGAACCCCACCAAGGTTTTGCCCCCACTCCCGGACCCTGGGAGTGGGCAGTCCCCCCCGAGTGCCTCGGTGAATCTGGCAGCCCAGCAACCCTTATGCCGGGGCCAACTAAGACTCCATCCCGCTCACCCTTGCCGATGGGTTCGTCAGCTAGGAGAGGCTACACTACGGGACCTACCTTACCCATTTCGGCTTGTGGTTTGCACGGTCATTCTCCCGAGGGGTCCCGTGAATCGGTCCTTAATTGCTATGGGCGCCGCTAACCAAAACCATAGCGCCCACAGCCCACCATTTGTCATGTTTTAGTTATTAGTCCGGTTCACTTGAATCTATAATCATTAATCTCCGAACATAAGTCCGGGAGAGATATATTAAGTGAGAAAATGACCCATTTAGTGAGCTAGTGAAACTAAGCCACGCTAAGCATAACCTAGTCCTGAAATCTAATCACATTATTTTCCCAAGTTCGATCAAAGGGTTTGGGGTGTCAAACCTAAGGCATAAACTAAGCATAAGGTGTATTATTTCCCATGAAATGACAGTATAAAATACATGCAATTTCATAGAGTAAAACAGGTGTTTTAGCAAAATGAGAGCAATATGATCAATAATATGGCATGACTTGCCTTGCTCTTCGGCTTGGGGGACTTCCGCGAGGACTGCAAAGTAAACCGGGACGGAGGGACTACCAGGATCTACACGGCAAACAAGCACTTCAACAAAACAGGCTAAAAAGCTACTCAAACAGGGAACAGAACCATTTTTAATGGATTCTTGGCATTTTTATGAATTTAATAAAATTTGAATGGGCTAAAACGGAGGTCGGATTGGAAAGATATGATTTTTAGAAGATTATCTGTGTTTTTACTAAAACACGAAAATCCTTAATAATTTATTGCGCAATAAATCCCGGAATTGCGTCAACGCTAGGGTTGACGTCAGCGATGGCGTCATCGGCCGCGGGAGCACCGGTCCACGGTGGACCGGGTCCATGGGCCGAGAGGGAGAGCGGTGCACCACGGGGCGCACACGGGGCGCCGACGCGGCGGCCACGCGGTGTGCCACGTGGGCCAGTGGGGACGGACAGCCCCGATCTGCCAAGGCAGATCGGACGGTCGGGAAGGGGTTCGGGCGGCGCGATCGGCCGGCGATGGCGCACGGGGGCCAGAGACCGGCCGGCGCCATTCAGGCGGTGGTGCGGGCGGCGGAAAGCCGCGGCTCACGCGAGGGAGGAGCAGTGCACACTCGGGAGAGGTGACGCGCGTTCGGCCGAGAGGGGAAAAGGGTGGGGCGCTCACCGCGGGTCGCCGGAGGTGAAGGGGACGACGGCTCAGACGGTGAGGGAGATGGCGGAACCACTCGGGAAGGGGTGGCCGAAGTGGCGCGGGCACCAGCGACGAGGAGGAAGGAGTCGGCGGAGCTCGGAACGTCTCGGAGCAGCGGGAAAACACGGCCGAACCTCAGCGACGAAGTTCGAAGCAGGAGCGCACGGTGCGGGAACGACGAAGAGAGAGGGAGGCTTGAGTGGAGGTGTGGGGAGCTCGGGAAGGACGAGGGGGTGCTTAAATAGGGGATGGGGAGGTCGGTGGCGACCAGATAAGGGCGCAATTGCTCGCCGGCACGATTTTGGGGAAATAATGACCGGCGGTTAAATCCGGCCATTAAGGGGTGCGGGAGCGGCGGCCGGGGCGATTGAAGGCGGTGGGAGAGACAGGGAAGTTAAGGCGGTGCCTTTAAGGCGCGCGGGAGGGACGGGCGGCAAAGATCCGCGCGGCGCAGGCGGCGTTAATGGCGGCGGGCAGCCGGAGGTAGGGGACGGGGCGATAGGCGGACCCCACCTATCGGCGTCCCGGGGTAGAGGGGAGACAAACTGGACTTATCCGCGGGCGCGAGGGTTTGGCGGACCGTGGCCTTCGGCCGGCCCGCGAGAGAGAGGAGGACGCGCGTCGGGGGGGGAAACGGCCGGTCGAGTGGGCCGATCGGGCTGGGCGCGTGCGGGAGGATGGGCCGTCGGCTCGGGCGGCGGCCCACGGCCGAAAAGGGTGGGAAACATACGGGAGGAGAGAGAAAAAGAAAAACACGGGATTTATTAATTCTGATTTTGATTTTAATTGGTTGAAAATTATTTCTTGGGCTCTAAAAATTCCACTAAAAATCCTGTTAGTGTATTTTGACATGTAGAATTTAGGAAAAATCCTACCATGCCATTTCCATTTAACATTTGGATTTTAACATTATTAATTCTCTCCAGTTAATTCCAACGATTTTCTTTTACGATTTTCTTTTGGATTTTTAAAAGGGGAAAACACCTCAGGGTGTTACGAACCTACCCCCCTTAAACGGAATCTCAACCCCGAGATTCGGAGGTACTGGCAAACAGATAGGGATGAGCGGCCTTTAGATCATCTTCCCTTTCCCAGGTTGCTTCTTCTTCGGAGTGATGAGTCCATTGAACTCGGCAGAACCTGATGACCTTGTTTCGGGTCCTCCGTTCACTGGTTTCGAGTATCTGTGCTGGCTTCTCCACATAAGTCAGATCTTCCTGGATTTCAATCTGATCTGGACTGGCTTGTTCTTCAGGAACTCTCAGAAACTTCTTGAGTTGGGAGACGTGGAAAATGTTGTGGATTCCTGCCATGGTGGGTGGCAATTCGAGTTGGTATGCCACTTCACCTCGTCGCTCTTGAATCCGATATGGTCCCACATAGCGTGGTGCCAACTTGCCTTTGGTTTGGAATCGGTGCACTCCCCGAAGCGGGGTGACACGAAGATATACAGTCTCCGACTTTAAAAACTAGCTCTCTGCGGTTGTCTGCATAACTCTTCTGACGAAACTGTGCCACTTTCAGCCTTTCTCTTATGATTCTGACTTTCTCTTCGGCATCACTTAATACTTCGGTCCCGAACAACTGATGTTCGCCGGTCTGATCCCAGAAAAGCGGGGTTCGACATTTTCGTCCATAAAGTGCTTCAAAAGGTGCCATTTGTAAACTAGCCTGATAACTGTTATTATAAGAGAACTCTGCATAGGGCAGGCTCTTATCCCAAGCTCCTCCGAAATCCAGAGCACAAGCTCGCAGCATATCTTCCAAAACCTGGTTTACACGTTCCGTCTGACCATCGGTTTGCGGGTGATAAGCCGTGCTAAACTTCAACCGGGTGCCAAGTTCCTCTTGTAGTTTTTGCCAAAACTTGGAGGTAAACTGGCTACCACGATCAGATACTATCTTCTTAGGTACACCATGAAGACACACAATCCTTGCAAGGTACAATTCTGCTAACCTTCTGCCCGTATAGGTGGTAAGCACTAGGATAAAATGAGCCACTTTAGTGAGGCGGTCGATTATAACCCAGATAGAATCGTGTCCTGATGATGTCTGGGGTAAACCGGTGATGAAGTCCATCCCGATTTCCTCCCACTTCCATTCCGGAATTTGAAGTGGTTGTAGTAGTCCAGCAGGCCTCTGATGTTCTGCCTTTACTCGCTGGCATACATCGCATAGTGCCACGAACTCTGCTATTTCTCTTTTCATGCTAACCCACCAGAACTTCTTGAGATCCTGATACATTTTGGTACTTCCTGGATGGATAGAGTACTGACTCTGATGTGCTTCGGTAAGGATTAACTTTCTCAATTCCTTATCTTCTGGCCCACATATCCTGTTGCCCATCCATATGGTTCCATGCTCGTCTTCCGCGAAGTCACGATCTTTTCCCACTCTCATATTCTTCTTAAGCTCAACTATGTCCGGATCCGAGGCTTGAGCTATGCGAATTTGATCTAAGAGTGTGGGTTGGGCCTCAAGAGCGGCCACAAGTCCGAGTTCAACAATTTCCAGGTTGAGGTGCTCTAGATCTTGTAGTAGCTGTTCACATCTCCCTTCTATGTGAATAGAGTTGCAGTAACTCTTTCGGCTCAGGGCATCAGCTACCACGTTAGCTTTGCCAGGATGGTAATGTATACTGAGATCATAATCCTTGATCAGCTCCAACCATCGCCGCTGACAGAGGTTCAAATCCGGTTGGGTGCAGATGTATTTTAGGCTCTTATGATCCGTATATATTTCACAGCGATTACCGATAAGGTAATGTCACCATATTTTCAGAGCATGGACGACTGCTGCTAGCTCCAAGTCATGTGTTGGGTAATTAGACTCATGAGGTCTCAATTGGCGGGAAGCATACGCGACCACCTTTCCATCTTGCATCAACACACAGCCTAACCCCTGGTGAGATGCGTCGCAATAGACTTGGAAATCCTTGGTTTGATCTGGCAAGATCAGCACGGGTGCTGACACCAGTTTTCTCTTGAGTGTTTCAAAACTCTGGTTGCGCTCGGCAGTCCATATAAACTTTTCATCCTTCCTTAACAACTGCGTCAAAGGCTTGGCAATTCTGGAGAAGTTTTCGATGAACCGACGATAATAACCCGCAAGTCCTAGAAAACTTCTGACTTGGGTGACGGTTTTAGGTGGAGTCCATTTGGTCACAGCTTCTACATTGGATGGGTCCACTGCGACTCCTTGGGCATTCACGATATGGCCGAGGAATTACACTTCCTTCAACCAGAAAGCACATTTGCTAAACTTAGCATAGAGTTGGTGGTCTCTTAACTTTTCAAGTACCAACCGGAGATGGTGCTCATGTTCCTCTTCCGACTACGAATAGATCAATATGTCGTCGATGAACACCACGACGAACATGTCTAGGAATTCCATGAACACTTTGTTCATCAAATTCATGAAAAAGGCTGGGGCATTTGTAAGTCCGAAGGACATGACCGTGCACTCGTACAGACCGTACCGAGTGACAAAGGCAGTCTTGGAAATATCTTCTTCTCGGATTCTTAGCTGATGATAGCCTGACCGCAGGTCTATCTTGGAGAACACCTTTGCTCCCTTTAATTGATCGAACAGGTCGTCAATCCTAGGGAGAGGGTATTTATTCTTAATAGTGACCTCGTTGAGTGCGCGATAGTCGACACACATCCTTTTGGTCCTATCCTTTTTCTCCACAAAAATGACTGGCGCACCCCAGGGCGATGTGCTCGGGCGGATATAACCTTTCTGTAACTGTTCATCTACTTGCTTCTTGACCTCTACCAACTCATTGACTCCCATTCTATAGGGTCTCTTGTGGATCGAAGCAGTGCCAGGGACTAGGTCAATTCGAAACTCTATTTCTCTTTCAGGTGGCGTTGTGGTTAGGTCTTCTGGGAAGACTTCCGGGTACTCACAAACCACAGGAATATCTTCTAACTTCGCCTGGTCCTTTCCTTTCTCTTCGGGCTTCTCCTTAGCCGAAATCCGATTCAGGCTTGCCACTACTCTCAGTGGTTTAGGGGAGCGGTAAATTACTTTCTTCCCCTCGTCATTGGTTAAAGAGATCGTGCGGCTTGCGCAATCGATCAGACCTTTATGACGGGTTAACCAGTCCATCCCAAGGATGACATCCAGGCCTTTTGATTCTAGAAGGATAAGGTTGGCTAGAAAGGGGAATCCTTGGATTTTTATGGCCACTGAAGGGCAAAAGTGGGCGGTGTTCAAATGGTCCCCGGGTGTTTGGACCCGCATGGGTATCTTAAGTTTTAACACCGACAACCCATGTTTCCCCACAAATGCTTTTGATATGAAAGAATGGGTTGCACCCGAATCAAACAGGACTGATGCATTAAAGGAGTTCACAGGGAACATACCCAGTATGACATCCGGTGTGTCCTGTGCCTCCTCTGCTGAAGCATGATTCACTCTTGCTTGGATAAACCTGGGCACGCGTTTTGGTCTTGGACACTTGTCTGCGAAATGTCCAGGTTCTCCACAGTTGAAACAATTACCCGGTTTGAATCCCGAGTCCTTCTTTGGTGGCATTGGCTTGGACTGCGGTGGCGGCTGCGCTGTTGGCAGGCGCGGAGTCGGATTCCGCTGCGGCTGTCCGGGACGGCTTCCGCTGGATTGGAAATTCTCGGGATGGTACGGGCGATGCTGACGAACGATCATAGTGGTAGGTCCATTCTGACCACCCGGAGTGAAACGCGGCCGCTGGGGATTCCCTTGCTGAGGATGTGGCCTAAACTGGGTAGCCTTTCGTTTTATGAGCATTTTATTGTGTTGGTCTTCTTAGCGGATGGCTTTGTCGACCAACTTCTTGAAGTCGGCATACTCACCGGAGATGAGTTTGTCCGTCAACTCATCGTCCAGCCCGGCCAAGAACTTCTCTTGACGCTCGGCGTCAGTACGTACATCCTCTGGAGCATATCGCGCTAAGCGATTAAATTCGTGCAGATACTCGGTGATAGTTCGAGTGCCTTGCACCAAGGATCTAAACTCCCTCTTTTTCTGGGCTACTATCCCTCCGGGGATGTGAGCCTTCCGGAATTGGTGGCAA
This sequence comes from Oryza australiensis, assembly GCA_019925245.2. NCBI lineage: Eukaryota > Viridiplantae > Streptophyta > Magnoliopsida > Poales > Poaceae > Oryza > Oryza australiensis. The sequence goes on along the minus strand of JAIFGZ020000762.1, from coordinate 749,602 downwards.
AACTCTGCCCAAGTAACCACGGGTGCGTCCGCCCGACAGGTGACCAAGAAATTGTCCCACCAGGCTGAGGCGGGGCCTTGGAGTTGGTGAGTGGCGAAAGACACCCTTTCCTGGTCTGTGCACTGGAGAAGGTCCAACTTCTTTTCTATGGCAATGATCCAGTCATTAGCCTCCATGGGGTTGGTGGTGCTGGAGAAAGTTGGGGGTCGGACTCGAAGAAATTCTGACAGCTTGTTTTGTGGAGGAGGTGGTGGTGCGAAATGGTCGTGCTGATGCTGGTTCTGCTGTTGAAACTGTTGCATCATTTGCAACTGCATCTGCTGATGCTGCTGTTGCATTTGCTGCATCATTGCAGCCATCATCTGGGTCTGGTTTGCTAGGACTTGTGCCAAAGTGATGTTCTCAGGGGGAGGAGGTGGGTTGTTGGTATTAGCACGGGTGTTGTTCTCAGCTGACTCATTGCTGTTGCTGCCATTTCTGGTGTTCACCATCTGAAGAAGCGGAACAAACAAGGCGGGGAGAAGGAGTAAAACAGATTGAACAGAGAAGTTGATCTTTATTACTTGTTTTGATCTGTTCTTGACTTAAAACACTTAAAACACACCCAACATCCTTAATTGGACAACCCATATCCACACTGGATACAGGTTGACCACTACCCACACACAGCACTCCTAACACACAGCAACTAAGCAAACAGAAAACTAGGAAAAACGGTAAACTAAGGGTGGCGACGCTCTAAGGGTCGGAATGGCTTCCATGGTCGGAGGAGTCGAAACCACTTCCAAGGGAGTTTCCGTCTTCCTTTTCCTTCGAGCGGCTTCGAGAGCTGGCTAACTCGCCTTTCCGTCTGGGACTCTTGGAGCTGCCGCTGCTACTGCCCTTGCTGCTACTGGACACCGAGATCCATCCTCCTCCTCCGCTTGGGGCAGGGACCAGAGCAAGAGCAGGATCTGGTACTGGGACGGGGACTGGGGAAGGTGGTGGTGCAGGAGGTGGAACCCTGGGCGCCAGCTGCATCTGCACCGGAGCCTTGGTGTTCTTCCGCGGCGTGATCCTTATCCGAAGGATGTTGGGAGATGGAAGCCCCTTTAGACTGGCGATCTCCCTCTTTAGTTGATCCACCTCATCCTTCAAGCTCTTGATCTTTAAGATCTTCTGGTGATTCAGAGCCTTTGCCGCCATGTGAAGCTCTGCATGCATCTTATCCAGCCCTTCAATCACCGTCCTCATGTGGGAGAAGGTGGTGTCATTCTCCCCCTCAGCAGACTCGAAGGTGTTGATTGCTGATGAAGTTCCCCGCCGAGGATGGTACCGGTAGGCAGAGTGGCGGAGATGGTAGTCATGCATCTCCCTCATCCGAGCCAGCATTAGATAAGCCGCCTCTTGGCAGGCATGCTCATCTGTTCCTCCTGACGCCGTGACCACCATGTTTGGGATATTGGTGCTGACGAACCCGTGCATCTCCAGGCGGACTTGGTGAGGCAACTCACTGCTGAACGGTGAGACGACAGTGTATTCAGGTGCATCCGGATAGCCCACTGCCAAGGCCATTCTTGCTAGCTCTGTGACAAAACCTTTCAGACCCTGACCGTTGTGGGTGACTAGGCGGCCTGCCATCTAGAGAAGACAAGGTAGGGGATCAATGCATGCTCAAACCCAAGTTAGACAAACGATAAAGGACTCAAGTAAAGTAAACGGGAAAAAGAGGGTTTTTTAGAAACATTTTTATGAGGCTAATTAAGATCTCCTAAGGACATCCCAGATGATGCTGAAAAATGCTTAGTTATAATATAAAATTGGCGACCATTCCCTCCTATCTCGACTTAGGACTTTGATCCCTTAGAAAATCCCAACTTGACGACTGAATAAGAGATCAAATGATTTTTCCAAATTTTAACTCTAGAATACTATCACCTAGACTTGACCAAGTTTTCAAAATGCTCTGAGAGAAACTTAAAATTTTCTCCAATCCCGAGGAAACAAGACCCATTTTCCCGAAACCATTTTCAAAAGCCAGGGCTTATGCATATGAAAAGATTCAGAGGGCTCCTAAGGTTTTTCCGTTTGGCTTTTCCTACGGTCTGGAAATTGGCTCTGATACCAACTTGTCACGCCCAGAAATTCAGACCCGAATTTCCGAAGCTATATGTGTATTAAAATCCCTGTCCAGGACCAGCCAGGGTACACATACGACAATTGTTGATATTACAGTTCCACGTCTTAGAAACAATACAAAAAGATTACAAAAGAGCAGCGGAAAAAGAAAAAGGGCCTAAGCCTAAGCTTGACGCTGGCCACGCGGCTTCGACCACTCCACAGGCAGCTTCCAGAGTGTAGGACAAGCCTACTCCACATCGTCTTCGTCTTCAACCTCTGGCTAGGGTTCTGGTGAAGGGGCAAGGATGAGTACTTCCATGTACTCAACAAGTCACGCCGGAAGAGGAGAAGAATGAATGCAGGGGAGACAAAGGTCTGGCTAAGGTTTGCTTTTGCGCAAACGGCAGGAGTTTTTCCAAACAATACGAATTTTGAACACAGTCAAAACAATAGTAAATTGAGTAAGTAAAGCATTTTGACTCCAACACTGTCCAACGTTATCCCCACGTTGCGACAGGCCCAAACCATCCACCTATACTAGTCATGTTCCAAACTTAGGGTGTAAAAGTGTGAGACTAATCACGGAGAGCTCGGTCGATCGCCCCATCACCGCGGGCACGGCTATTCGAATAGATTTACTCTGATCAGAGGTGTACAACTATACCCACAAGACACAGCCCCACAACATGGTTTCCTGTGCGCTGGAATACCACCGCGGTACCCCAGAAAGGGAACTATGATAGGACCTTTCGTATAACCCCCCTCTAACCAAGCGAACCCCACCAAGGTTTCGCCCCCACTCCCGGACCCTGGGATAACCTTTGCTGTTGGGATAACCTTTGCTTGCAGGTTTAGACTTAGTCTTTGAGTGATGCGGGTTCCGATTCGCTTCTTCTAGGATTTGAACTTAACAGGGTAAACCCCTAGTCGGTGTGCTTGTGATTGGGTAGTCAAGCTTCCACTGTTCTCTAATATATATATTTGGCCGGTCGGCCTATGTAACTACTAAGTTGATGTAAGTCCTTAAGTTCCTTTCATCATTAGTGTGTTTGCTATGTATGTCCATGCTTAAGATGAAAGTGTGAATCTAGTGCACATCGTGAGAACTAGATTCACCTAAGTATGAGTTAAGGATATTTGAGATGTTGTAGATCTTTAGCCATTTTTGTCAAGTCTTCTGAATGTGTAACACATCTGGTCGTCGCCTTCGAGTGGTTTGACGGGCACATCTCAGGCTAAAGTTGACTGGCAGGCTAAAGGCCCAGCAATGTCTCCAATATCTTTTTCCCGAGGCTCCAGATGTTTCATTATGATTGATAGAATGACTTGAGCTATTATCTTCATTCCTCAATTATAATGGAAGGTCGGGACGGTCACTCTGACAGGCATGGTATCAGAGCTAGGTTACCGACTATAGGAGCCCCTTAAGTTGATTGTTTAGAATGGATTCTCAAAATTATTTTGAGGGCTTCACTCTCAGCTACAAACTATTTGTGAAAACCATATTCAATCTTATATCTCACCTCTCTCTAGAGATTAATCTATTCTATGTCTCTATTTCAAGTTCTAAAACTCTTATCTTGCTCTGTAGGACCGAAACCTTTTGAAAGTTTGTAATTTAAAAAAACACTTAATAATCACAACCAATCAGTACCAAAGATCTTTTGAAAGGTTTTGAAATCCATTTGCAAACTATTCCTATGTGCTAGTGCGATTTTGCCAAATATCGGGTTAGAAATAGCCTTTAGTGCATGGGTTTTGAAATGGGTTGACAAAACATAAAACTTGATAGATATTATAATGATTCCATATCCTCATGTTATCTCAGCACCAAAAATAAATTGGGTTGATTTTGAGCTCCTCTTTCTCGACTTTTCAAATTTTACCGATATGGCCTAAAGGAGGAAGGTTGGTATAGAATAAGAGTTGTTCTGCTTAAACCTCTAGATTGTTTGCTTAGATGGACCCCTCCCCAAATTCACTGGAACATCCTAACATAACAAGACTAAATGATGGTAAATTTAGCTAACTTAAAACTTGGATAATGTTTTATTTCGTAGCGGTTGTTTGTGTTCTGGAATTTTGAGTCAGTCTGCTGGTTAATTTTGTGTAGGCTAAACCGTAGGTCATAGACTTGAAAATTTTTACATACAGCATGTAGACTAACTCAATGAGTTAGCTTCATGAATTTTGGCATAATTTTTAGACCCCTGTGTCACGGTAAAACAATCTAATTACTTAACCTAATCATGTTCTGGAAGTTTGTAGCAGTTGCATTCATCTCTTCATGTAGCCCAGACCTTAATTGATAAAATGTGCATCTTTTTACAGAAGTTTGCAAACATAACTAGTAGACTCCACAAATTTTGGTTGAAATTTTTGAGTCATTGCATCATAATATAAAAATTCATGTAGCACTGCATAGTCCCAATCTGAAAACAGTCGTTAACCCAGTTGTAGAATTTGTGTAGCCTAAACTATAGGTGATAAAATTCTGGTTTCTTCAGGGTAGCTCACAAAACTACTCACCTACCTCTTTGATTTTTGCCCAGATTTTCGCACCTATAGAACCTTACTCAAATAATTGACAGAGAGGGTAGGCTGACACATTCCAGCACTGCATCATTCGTCTAGATCATTTTCTCTCACATAAATCCACTTCTCCAAAAATTACCATTTCTTCTCAGATATAGACCATTTCCCTAGGAGGTCAAATATAAAATTATTCATAGTTTAACACCTCTCTAGCATAGCCTTTTGCTTCAGGTTATACCTCAGACCTGAGTAGGACAGCACTTAGCATGTGTGTCGTATAGCCCTTATCTATAAGATTTGTTGATGAAACCTAAAGCAAAACTTCAATTTATTTTTTTAAGGGGGATAGTGTGACATGACCAGGAAAACCTAGAGACATGCATGAGACCTTACATATTTCTTATTAGGTCAATAACATAAAATCTTTACTTCTAGACCAAGGAATAAAAATTTAAAAGAGTAAGAAGCAGTTTATGCTTAGCTAGCCTTAAGGTTTGCAAATGTACAAATGCCTATGATTTTCCACTAAACCTTGTTCTTTATTTATTTTATGTAGATGCCTACCAAGTACACACCATTCTACTACTGTCGCGGGTTCACCTGGGACTCCACTCAGCATATGCTCTGGCTTATGCTGCAGTATGCTCGGTTCACCTATCCACCTGAATACCACATCCTCAATAAAACTATTGGAACCTCCCAAACCGCAGTAATGGCTCATGTAAGAATTCGGGGTAGAACTCCATTAGAAGAGGACTGTCAGTACACCGGTTATGGTTGGCATAGTAAGTCCGCTATGCAAATTGTGCCTATGTTGCCATTAGTCGCCTTCGCTGTGAACTACCGGAGTGAGAAGAGTACTACTGTTATATTCCATCTTTAGCAGAGGGAGCTGAACACACTACCTACCCAGGGCTGACTGAGATAGGAATAGGTCTGCACAGCCCATACCTCCAACTAGCAGGTTTTGTTCGTTCTTTAGATATGCTCTATCACACCACCTTTGCTGAGCTGCAACGTGTCAACACAAGGGTAGCCACTTTAGAAAGGAGTATCATGCCAAGGTTTCGCCAAGGACATTATACCCCAGAGTTCATATATGGAGAGTATGTCATGCTTGCACCAGCTGAAGTACCATCACCAGTTGGGAATTATTTTGAGAGGACTCCACCTCCCCATGTTGATGTCAGAAGCGTCTACCCTCCGCTTGGAACTACAGGACCCTATAGACTGTCGGAATATGTTCATTGGTATGGACGGGTCTTCAAGCTGAAGATGGAGGAATAAAATAACAAGCCCTAGGAGATCTAAGGATGCCAAGTATGATAGACCTTATGGTATATTGGTGGCCCATTTTTGAAAAGGAACGGTGCTGTAAAACGTATGTAATATGGCTACCATGTAATTTTTTCATGTAAGGACCTGATGGAGAGTATATAATAGTAGTCCAGAACCTGTTTAACTTCAATTTAGAAACTGCTATGCTTTCTGTCCAAAAGTTTAGTTTTTGAAGACATGAGCTAAACCAAAATTAAACATGACCATAGATTCTTAAAACTGTGCACCATGTTGTAGCTTGACAGAACCAAACCCTCGTTGCCAGCCTTTTGTCACCTACAAAATCATTGTACCACAATCATACCATGTAGGATCACTATCCATCTATGAAATAAAAGTCTCTAAGATTTTGGAGCAGCAGGTCTATCATACAACTTAAGGAAAGCTTAATGTTAGACATATTAAATCTTGTATGTTTGAAAGATTTTGTAAAAGTTGAAAGCTGATAAAATCATGTTGTCAGAAACAAAGAATCGCAAAGGCATGAAATGGATCATCCTTAGGAATTCAGTGATAGATTTCTGCCCCATCCTAAGCAAATATCTTATACATCGTCTTGTTAGGATGAAATCCTAGATATATCAAACCTAGTCAAACCAACATACTTCCAACCCAAATCTCGAGGATGAGATTTCTTTTAAGGGGGATAGATTGTCACATACCCAAAATTCTAGGGTCAAGAAATTTTTTTCAAAACCAAATGAAAGTGAAGTTCGTCAATTTTGTGAACCAAAATTTTTCATTTCTAACCTAGGTGAAGTACTTCAACCTATTGCAAGATTTGAAATTTGAGAACAAATTAAAACTTTTCACTTCTAACCTAGGAGCATGAATGCTATTATACATGTTCACCTGCATATGCATAAAACATGTGTTGATAACGAGTCCTTTGCACATTTGGATTTTGATCTCGCAATACATAACAGGTCTCATGAGCATAACCTTGTTGACGACAAATTTCTCTCATGCGCTGGCCTGGGAGATCTGCTTAGCTCCAGTGCAGGTCCTTCTCGGCTACCTGTGCAGTACAAGGTGTGCCAGTTGATTTGATCTGTTAACCAACAAGAAAAAACAAGATACATGCGTTAAGTGTTAGGTTAGATCCCCACTGGATCCGCTGAGGGAATCCATGAGCATATATATGCTATCCTAAAATATATTTAAGCCAAGCGACTGGAATGGATCGGCTATACCGAGACAGCATCGGCCATTTAACCCAATACAGTAAAGGATAATAAATATATGTACCAATAACCTAGCCGATACTGGAAAGCTAACTATGGATCGGCTAGTACTCTGATGATTCTTATGAAAAAGATATCATTCTTGAACCAGATATGCTTAGCCTAGGAAATCGGCCGTCGGCTGTTGATAACAGGCCGATTTCGGCTTATGATGTCCGACAAGAATGGGATCTTAATATAAGAGGCAGTCCTAACATAAATCTAGTAATAAATATACTAAAAGAAATATATTAGGGCAGATAAGGCCGGCTGAAACCCCGGCACTGTCTCTAAACATATAAATCTAACCGAACAGATCATTGAAAGCTCTAAAAATGACTTAATAGTTCAATGTTGATGCAGCATTAAGTATAAAAAGAACAACCTGATCTGTTGTAGCTGATTTATATCTCTCGAGACGGTAGATACCGCATATAAACTAGTACAATCTTTAGATCTAGCCTTACCGGCTGTGGGTTTTTGATAGAACTGGCTGATGGCAGGATAGATCTAAACATTGCTCTAGTTTATATGCGATATATGGTAAATAGCGCAGTATAAACCCCTGAATCTAATGTGTCATTACGATGGAAGCACTAGAATCAGCAGAACATACCACTAATGACAAGCATTTACCTGGATTTGGGGATCGAAACGATGCAGCCCGTAGCCAAATCAATTACTCGTCTGAAGAAAAGGTTTAGCGATGCGCCGAAGGTTGTTTGATTGATTGAATTGTCGAATTACATGGGGTCTCGGGTCCTATTTATACCCAAGATAACATTATCTGTACAAACCCTGGACTCTATCTAAACTACCATTTAAAATACGACGATATCCCGGGAAGGACCCACGCCGCATTACAATAAACAGTTTAAACAAACTCCTAATTTACAGATACAATTTCCGTTACAGGACTCTATCCATAGATGGCAATATCTTTTAACGCACAAACTGATAATCGAATCTTCTATTTATCTTCAAACATCTGCACCAGAAACGGTTTTATCTTCCCTGAACCTATAATCAGCTATCGGCCGCTCTTGTCCGATTCAACCTTAGCCGACTGGCTTTGCAGCCGATCGCTTCTCAGCCGATGCGGCCTCTGTTTCTCCATCAAACTAGCCAATCCGATTCTGTTTCACCCTTGATAGGACTTAGGGATTCAATTACCAAATTTAGGCGTTAACACATGCCCCCAAGTCCGTGATATGAAGTGTTACGGATTTGTTGACTGTTCAAATTCCCGCTCTTTTTTGACCTAAACTGCTTCGGCTGCCCCGAGTGCCCTTTAAATAGTCCATCACCTCGACCGAAACGATTACGCCTTCAAAGCGCACTCAGAACACTTCGCAAACAAGCTTCCTCTTCCTCTCTCCTCTTTGGCGATTCACTGATGCCCTTCATCACATCCCGTCGATCCTCGCGGACCAGGACCCATCTCCGTCCCCGACGACGCCAATGGCTTCCAACACCGCCGCCGCATCGAGCGTCTCCGTCGCACTGGTCACCGCTGCCGCACCAGCCGCCGCCGCCGCACCGGCCGCCGTCACCGTCGAGTTCCTCGAGGTATGCCCACCGGTTCAAAACTCTTTTTCTTTGGATTTCCTTTTCCAGCCATGCCTCCTAGCATTGTTGCATTCATCATGCCTTTAGCCGTTCTTGATTAGCATTTTTTCCTCTTTCAACTGTAGCACCTGTCACATCAAGTGGTCATCCCAAGTTTGACCCAAGAAAAGAGGTACTTTCTCGGCCCCATCGGCAACACTGACTCAGCCAATGTGATTATAGCCGAAACCAACAGGATCCCCTACAACACTAGGAAACCATCCTTAGCCCATTGGAACGGGACTTTCAAGTCATGGCCGACCACAGATGCAGCCTGGATTGAATGGTATAAGAGGGTGCGATCGGCCAAGTACGCTCAGTGGGAAGAAACCGGAACAGCCCAGTGCTTGGCCTTGTCTGTCGCCAGCATGGAGAAAGATGAGCCGCTAATGTCGGCTGCGACGCATTTTTGGAATGACAGCTTCAATGCCTTCATATTCCGGCAAGGGCCGATGACGATCACACTAGCCGACGTATACATGACGACCGGACTAGACATCCTGGCGTCGGCTAACCCGGAAACCTGAACCGAAAGGGGCAACACCAATTCAAGACCAAAGCCATCGGCGGGTGGAGCGGCTTCATCGCTCAAAACATGAAGGATGGATCAGTCGGCCACAGGGAACTCATCGTGTTCCTTATGATGTGGCTAGAGAAGTTCCTGTTCTGTGGCTCAAGCTGCGGGCCGACCGCCAACTGGCAGGTCGTAGCCGAACTCCTGGCCGATGGGAGCAAGCTTGCGCTGGGGAAATATCTCCTCGGCTACTTGTACCAAATGTTGCATCAGGTTACCGCGAAGATAGCCGCGCGCCCTATCAACACCGACGGCACTGGTGGTTCTTGCAGATCTGGTCGTGCGGCGACCCAAAAATAGTCGGTCGGCTCCCTCGACGAGGCTGTTTTCTCAAGGATGGAGCCGATCGAAGACGAAGACGGCAACAAGATCACCACCACCAGATGCATGAGCTATGGAGAAGCAGCAGCTGCTCATGCGGGCTCAAAGGAATCGGCCAACCTGCTGGCCGAATGGTTTATCGCCCTGTACGACGGGCTGTCACGCGAGAACCACGCCTGGTACTTTTACCGGGATCGGGCACTGTTCCAGTTGCCGGCTAATTTCAATTGGGAAGACATCAACTTAGCCGACAACCCAAAGTGCAGGGAGTTGTTCGTCGCCGCTCTGATCCCCTGCATCCTGCCGACCGGGATCCACCAAGGCCGATCAGTGGCCAAAAGTTATGAATTTTACTACCCGGCGTCGGCTACAAGGCAGTTTGGTCTTGGGCAACTGCCCGTCGGCTTCTATTATGCCGACAAGATTGAGACGAGGGGAGTGGTGAGCCAAGAATTGATAATGCATCAGCTGCTGAACAAAGCCGGCCCTCCCTCGGTAGCATCGGCGAGATGATCCCGGCGCTCAAGAAAAGCGCAGCCTACGACCAATGGTGGGCCGAAATCAAGCGACACATCTTCCACCAGCGGTCGTCTTATTATGTCGACCTGCTCCTGCCCGTAGAGATCCCCTCGGTAAGCTTTAAATTTCAAATGATTTTTCTTTTCTTATCATCGGCCGACGTAGCCAATTAACACTTGCCCTCTGGTTTGCAGAAGACCGAGATGGAACGGCCGACAGTGAGCGACTCTGGGATCCCCATCAAATACCGCCTAGGTGTTCTGGATGGGGGCGGCCTTGCTCCATCAGCGATCGGCTGGAACACGCCAAAGCTGGCGTCCCTTCTGCGTGGACAAGTGCGCGAGTCGATCACTCACAAGAAAAGGGTTGCACCTCTTGTACAGCCATCGGCCACGCCTGCCCCCAAGAAGCTGAAGGAGAAGAAGCCGGCCGCGCCAGTCGATAGCCTTCCCTCCTTGGACCCGAGCGTCGCATGGTTCCTTGACGCCGTCGCCAGCGAGGAGATGCCGGCGGCTGTTGGAGCGGCGGCTGAACCCAAAGAGCTCTAGCCACAAATCTGTCAACGCTCCAGCCGACGTCCCGCCGGTTCCAAGTCCCCCCAAGAAAAATCGGCTGGTAAGCTCTCGTCTCATCAAATTCGACCTTATGATGATATCACTTGCATCTGACCGAACAATCCTTCTCAGGTCAAGAAATTGGCCGGCCGCACTCCGTGTCACGCACCATTGGTAACCATCCCTTGTAGCTTGATTTAAAACTTAGCTGACTCGACCGCTAACCCTTTCTTTTGCAGCCCCCACGATCTCCGTCGACTGCCCCCTAGGCGTCCAGTGAACACATTGTGACCACCGCGGGCGACGGCGACGGCGCCGATGATGAGGCCCCGACGGCTGCAGGCAGCGAACCAGCCGAGCCGGCTGCTCCGACCCTGGTGCCCATGGTAAGCCGACTGAATTTTGTGACCGGCTGTGCCAACTCAACTTTTTCTAATCATCTTCTCTTTGTAGAACATAGCCGACCTCCTCAATTTCGACTTATCGGAGTTCAAGGAGTCCGGCGAGATCGGCGAGGAGGCGCTGGTGACACCAGCCGAGGACCTAAGGGCCAGCCTAGCTGACATCGGCAACCGGCTGGAGGCTTCGCTGGACGCGCTGGTGGTCGACAGCGGCTCGATCCGCGCACGCTTCAAGGAGATCCAAGGCAAGCTGCCAGAAGCTCTAGTCGATGCCATCGTGTCGGCCACCTTCTTGGAAGCCGACCAACTCAAATACGAGTGGGCACGGCAGCGAATAGCCGATCGTCGCGAGAACCAGACGCGGTCGGCCACCCTCCAGTCGACCAAGGAAGCCATCGAGAGCCAGAAGGCCGCCTTCGACCGCCTGAAAACTGAGCCGACGGCCAAGCTCGAGCAGCTCCTCTCACGCCAAGACCAGCTGATGGCCGATCTCGTTCAAGTCAAGAACGTGATCGACGTCCAAAAGGAGTACATGGCTAGCCTACCAGCCAAAATCGTCGCTCAATGTCAAAGTATCAAGGCGGCTGTGGCACATCTCCGGGACCTGGTGAAGGGCATTTGGCCGGTGGCTGGGTCCGAGGCCGACGACGTCAAGGCCATCGAGGAGGTGGACCAGATCAGGCGGACGGCGCTATCAGCTATAGCCGATTTTCGGAAGCAATGAACTTTGTAATATTTTAGCGTTCTGAAATCGGCTACTGCTTCATGTAATATATTCATTGAATGTTTGTAATGAACTTGGTCGACTACCCAACTCTTGTAATCGCTTTCTGCCTTTGGCTTGTTTGATATATCTTGACTTTTGGAACTGTGCTTGTAAACGAAATCGGTTCCGGCCACACGTACCAGCTCGATACTATCAATTCTAACTTAGTTGTGCGGAAATCGGCCTCGGCTTCACGTGTTGCGCTATGTTTGCCGATTCCGAAACCATGATTTTGAATGAAATAGGCCTCAGCCTTATGCGTTGTCTTAGTATAACTGTTAATCCCAAACTGCCTATGCCAAAATCGGCCCTAGCCGCTCGCGTTACGTCGCGTTTGCCGATTTTGAAACCACACCACGACCGTCGATCTTAACACTTGAATTACGGCTGTCGATCCCAATCACTTAAAATGCTTTGACTGCCGATTACGAAGCTTAAAAAATTTAGAATTTCCTGACACCCAACTTTGTAATCGGTCGTGTATGTATATGCCCCCCAAATTTTGTTGATAGCTTCGGTGTCGACAAAATTGTGAATCCAAGCCATGTGCACCTCATTGCCGTCGCTATCGGCCAATCGTTAGCCGACCGCAGAAAACTTAGGGAAAATGTTGCATAAAATTCCTAAAGGCGATGCCTTATTGAAAACAAGACATCGGCTATCATAGATCGGCTAAGCAACCAAAGTCGAATCATGAGCTGATCCATACACTTGGGTAGTATTTCTTCAGGTATTTTCCATTAAGAGCCCTTCCAAATACTTCTCCGTCTAACCCTTCTAGCATGTAAGCCCCTTTAGAGACGCATTTGTGGATCCTGAAAGGCCCTTCCCAATTTGGTGACCACTTGCCAAATTTATTATCCCTAGATCCAATCGACAGTATCAATTTCCAAACGGGTTCGCTTTCCTCGAAAGATTTAGGCACCACTTTTTTATTATAATGTCTGGCTACTCGTTCTTTATCCCTTGTAACTTTTCCAAGGCCCTCATCTTGGATAAAACTAAGTCTTCTGATTCGTCTACCATCAAGTGATAATAATCGTCGGCTGTAAGTTAATCCTGTAGTTGAATGCGCCTTGAGCCGACGACGTTTTCCCATGGTAGCACCGCCTCATGCCAGTAGACCAGCTTGTACGGAGGGACTTGAATTGATCCATGGCATGCCATCCGATACGCCCACAGTGATTCAGATAATCGGCTGTGCCATTGTTTGGGGTGCTCAGAGATCTTTCTTTTAATCAATTTAATCAAACTTTTATTTGAAGCTTCGGCTTGCCCGTTGGCTTGTGCGTAGTACGGCGAAGAGTTAAGTAGCTTGATCCCCATGCCGTCGGCAAACTGAACAAACTCATCCGATGCAAAGATAGATCCCTGGCCTGTTGTTATCGTTTGTGGGACGCCAAATCAGTAGATAATATGTTCTTTGACAAACTCGATTGCGTCCTTAGAATCCAGTTTCTTCAGCGGAACTGCCTCCACCCATTTTGTGAAATAATTTGTTGCCACTAGAATAAAATTATGCCCTTTGCCTTAAGGTGGATTGATCTGGCCGATCATATCGATGTCCCATCCTCTAAACGGCCAAAGCTTAATAATTGGGTTCATAGCCGACGCTGGTGCTCGTTGTATGGCGCCGAATTTCGACAATCCGGCAACCCTTGTAATATTTGAAACAATCCTCCCGCATTGTCGGCCGAAATATCCTGCTCGCGAAGCGCCACTTCATTGTGGGTCGATTGATGTGTGCCACAGATCCCTTCGTGCACTTCTCCGATGGCCACTTTGGCCTGATCGGCTCCCAAACACTTGAGTAGCACACCATCAATCGTCCGATAGTACAGATCTTCATCGAGCAAAACATATCTTAATGCCTTGTATCGTAATTTCCTTGTAGCCGATTGAGAGGGGTTTTTGAGATAGGTGTAAACTTCACACCTCCAATCATCGGCTGTAATGGCGGCAACCTCTATGTCGATCTCTTTCAACATTGGCCTATAGCCCGATGCCCCTTGAGCTAAATCATTGGCTTCTGTGTTCTGCTCTCTGGGGATATGTTTCAAAGTAACCAGCCGAAAACCGTCCATTAATTCCCGGCATTGTTGATAATAGACCATCAGCGCATCATTTTTGCATTCGTATTCTCCTGATAATTGGCTGATGACCAACAATGAATCTCCCATTATTTTGATGGCATCGGCTTCAACTTCCTTGAGTAGATGTAATCCTTTTAGCCGATGCCACAGCCATTGGAGCAAACCGAGCCATCGAATGTCAAAGTCCAAGGCATAATTTCCACTGAGCCGATCGAGTCATTTCTGTGCTCCACAATAAAATCGGCTATAGCTTGTCCTTTGACTGCCCTGGGTGCCTGATACCTCAAATCAAACTCTGTTAGCGCAAAAATCCACTTCCCAATTCTTCCTTTCAACACCAGAGCCGATAGCATGTACTTAACTACATCGGCTTTGCAGATTATTGTGCACTCATTGGATAGCAGATAATGCTTTAACTTTGTACATAAAAATAGAGGCATAGGCATAGTTTCTCCACAGGCGAATACCTTGTTTATGCGCCTAGTAACCATCGACTGAGATAGAAGATGGCTTTTTCTTTGCCCTCAACTTCTTGGATTAAAACGGAGCCGATTGACTTGTCATCGGCTGATAGGTACAGCTTAAACGGTATCCTTTTTGTGGAGGCACTAGAACCGGAGGGAAACTCAGATAATCCTTGATGTTGTCCAAAGCCTCTTGTTGCTCTGCCCCCCATGTGAATGTTTGATCGGCTTTTAGCCGAAGCAGTGGTGTGAACGGCTCCATTTTTTCTGAGAGATTGGCTATGAATCGCCTGATGAAATTGATTTTGCCAATCAATGAGTGGAGTTGTTTCTTGTCCTTTGGAGGCTGAATTGTCTTGATAGCATTTATGCTCCTTGGTGTAACCTCAATCCCTCTTTCATGAACAAGAAATCCCAAGAACTGCCCGGTCGATACGCCGAACGCGCACTTAAGTGGATTCATCTTCAGGCCATATTTCCTTGTCCGTTCTAACACTTGTCTCAGATCGGCTATATAGCCCTCTATCTCCCTGGACTTAACAACTACGTCATCAATGTAGATCTCTACTAGTGAGCCGATCATGCCATGAAAAATGTAGTTCATGGCCCGTTGATATGTTGCCCCAGCATTCTTCAGGCCGAATGTCATTACCACCCATTCGTACAAGCCGATTGTGCCGGGACACCGAAAAGCAGTCTTGTGGATGTCTTCGTTGGCCATAAATATCTGATTATAACCTGCATTGCCGTCCATAAAACTAATGATCTTGTGGCCTGAAGCAGCATCGACGACCAAATCGGCTATGGCATTGGGTATTCATCCTTAGGGGTTGCCTTGTTTAGATCTCTGAAATCGATGCATACCCTAAGTTTACCGTTTTTCTTCAACACTGGGACAATGTTCGAGACCCACTCGGTGTATCGGCAAGGCCGAATGAATCCCGCATCATATAGCCGAGTTATTTCGGCTTTGATTGCATCGTACATATCGGCCTTAAACCTCCTGGGAGGCTGTTTGAACGGCCGATAGCCTGCCTTAATCGGCAGGATGGACCACTATTGATCGGCTAAGGCCGGGCATCTCGAAGTACTCCCAAGCAAAACAATCTTTATATTCTTTTACCAAATCAATAAGCTAGGATCTACAATGAGGAGATAGATTTTTTCTAATATACGTCGGCCTCGGCTTGTCACCAGAGCCGATGTCAATTTCCTCTAATTCGTCGGCCGACGTGAAACCTTGCCCGAGCTTGCCATCGTCTTCATCTGTGGTGTCCATGCCGAAGACGCTTGAGCCCTCCACCATGTCTTGTTCAAGGCAGCAGCTGCGGCTCGTCATCTCCAATCGGTTGTATTGTGGAATTGGACACATTTAGAAAATTGGGTTGCCAAATTTTCCCAGACAAACAATCAATGCCTTGATTTCCCAAAGCGATAAATCGGCACTGACGACGCTAACTGACCTGTCGGCTGGTACAATCTCAATCTTGTCGCCGTCCCATTGGATCAGGCTCTGATGCATTGTAGAAGGAACGCAACAATTAGCGTGTATCCAATCCCTTCCGAGCAGCACGCTGTCAGACCCCTTCCCGTCGATGACAAAGAATGTTGTGGGCACGGTCTTATTGCCGATGGTCAGTTCGATGTTCAGGATGCCCTTGGTTTTTGATGGGTTGTCGCCAAAGTCTTTGAGCACCATATTGGTTTTTATCAGGTCTTCGGCTCCTTTGTCTAGTTTTCTGAATGTTGCGTAGGGCATGAGGTTGACTGCGGCTCCCCCATCAACTAGCATCTTGGACATCGGCTTGCCATTGACTAATCCTTTAACATACAATGGCTTCAAGTGCCAATTTTTGGTCCCCTCGGGTTTGTCGAAAATAGCTTGGTCCAGTGAGATTGCTAGATTCACCAAGTCATCTTCAATGGTGTCTGCATCGGCTTCAGGAGCTTTGCCCGATGAAGAAACTTTGCCCTTCCCTTTGGCTGCCCTCCTGGCTTGATTGGCTGGACTCTCCTGGGCTTGGTCCTCGTCGGTTGTGGTGGTTTTCTCCTTGGGAACCCATCGCCTTTTGATCTTGCCCAGCCGACGGCGCTGTTCTTGGATCATTTGTCGAACCTCATCTTCTCTCCCTTCACGTTTGAGTCGTTGAATTCTTCTTTTCTGTGTCTTTGTGAAGAGATCAGATGGGCACCATTGGGGATTGGCCAATTCCTCGTCGTCGGCCTCTTCGTCGTCGCGGTAGTTGTCATTGCGGTCTTCGTCGACGAAGAAGTCTTGATGGATCGGGCCGAGCCGATCATGGACGGACCGCCGCCTCGGTTTAGCTGAACGGCTCTAGGGATGAACGGGCTGGGCTTCCACCGATGAGCTCCTATGCTCGTCGTCGCGGCGATCGTTGCACGCTCGGCTTGTCCAAGATGTCGCAGCCTCATGCCGGATTCCCAGCAGTACCTGAAAAAATCACAATGCCAATGCGGATCGGCACTGTTGTGGCTCGCCTTGTACCTGTGGTTTTGGGTTTTCGGCTCGTGCCGACGAGGTGCTTCATCGCGAGCTTCTTCCCGCTGAGACCAGTGCTGAGGACGGCATCGGCTGCCGTCACGGGCTGGCCGTCGGTCAACTTATCTGATAATGAGGCGCACCATGTTGATTGGTGCGGCGTGATGTCCAGTCGGCTCGCCTTCTGTCCTGGCCCCGATTGATGCGTCGACTAAGCCATGCGCCATTCTGTTCTGTCGATCGGCTCGTCTGGTGCCGGCTTGAACTGTGTTGACCGGAAAGGGGTTGTCGTCTACCTTCATCGGCCGACTTGAATCGGCAACTTCAATTTCTCGGCCTCAATTACCGACTAGATTTGCTGCTGAAGACTTTGCAATCGTTAGTGGCATGGGATGTGGAGTTGTGCCACTTGCAATATTTCTTCTTCTATAGTTCTTCGGCCGATGGGATCACGTGGTTTTCAGGGAGTTGGATCTGTTTCTCCTTGAGCAGCAAATCAAAAATCCTATCGGCTTTAGTGATGTCGAAGTCGTATCTCTCTTCTTTGGCCGTCTTCAGTAGCCATTGGCAGACGATGGCTTTTTTGTTCTTGGCTCATTCGGCTGCCGCCACCTCTGCGTCATCGTCATTGGAATCGTAGTCTGATTCAATGACGACTTGAGTTATGTTTTTGATGGCCTTTCTGGTGTCTTGGAATAAATGCTCGTGGGACGTCACCTTCTGCGCCAAGTGGGCCAGGCTGTCGAAGTCCTGCGCAGAGAATCGCTCTCGGATCGGCGCGATCAAGCCGTGAAAGGCCAAATCAGCCAATCAAGGCGTCCGACACACCGGCTAGCATCGGTTCCTCATTTCTCGAAGCATTGGATATATTCTTGAACCGATTTGTTGAGCTTTTGCCTGATACTGGTGAGGTCCGACAATTTCATTTCATGGTTGCCGGAGTAAAAGTAGCTGTGAAATTGCTTTTTGAGATCGGCCCAGCTCTGAATTGAGTTGTAGGGCAATGAAGAGAACCAGGTAAAAGCCAATCTTGAAAGAGACAAAGGGAACAGCTGGACTCTCAAGGCATCTGTAGCCGATGCTTCGCCGCACTATGCCAAGAATCGGCAAACATGCTCGTAGGTTGATACGTTGTCTTGCCCTGAGAACTTCGAAAAATCTAGGATTTTATATCGATTCGGCAACGGGATCCGCTCGAAATGTTCTGGATAGGGATACCGATACATGTTCCCTGAGTCCTTTGGCTTGAGGCCGAATTGATCGCGCATGACATCTGCAATCAGATCGGCCCAGGTCCGGTTGTCCTGCTGTATCGGCTCGTATGGGTCATATGGCGCGGGCGCTTGCCGATACAGCGGTGGTTGCGTCTGAGGCCTGTAGTGATCATCTTGACGGCCTCCTTGATACTGGTAATGGAGTGGATGATCAGCGGGAGGCGACCGATGCGCTGGTGGTGGCGTTGGTGGTCCCGGAAACAGCTATCGGCCACAGGCGTTGTATCGTCTGTCCAGGTCAATCTGGGCAATCGGCTCTGACTGCCGATTGTCGTTGAACATTTTAGCAATCTGATCCTGGGGCAGAGGTTGCTGTCGGTTCAGCATGGTAATCACTGACCTTGTAGCCGATTCAGTTGGATTCGGCTGGCCGAGGACCCCTCCTGGCGGCCCTGGTTGTGTTGGCAGTGGGATCGGCCGATTCTGGGTGACCAACGTCCTGTACCCAGGAAACTGGCCATCTGTGAAGTATGTCGGCCCCCGTTGCAGCTGGTCGGCTATCTTGGCGTCGACCACGGTAGCGATCATGTTGTTGAGAGTGTTGACAAGGATGCTACTCTTGTTGACCAGCGCGTGATGGACAGTCGAATCGATCCGGTCTTGCAAAGTATGCAGGGCCGAATCATCTTGTTCCTGAATCGGCTCCTCCACCTTTTGTTTGCCTTTTGATCCACTGGAGGAGGATGCCTTGAGTTCGTCCATGCTGAACTTGTACTTTTGATGTACAGCCCCGGATCTGGTCTGGGTGAATGATTGCAAGTAGTTGGCCTGGAGTTCTTCCACCATATTCTTGTAATCGGCTTGCTGCTCAGCCGATAAATGCTTCATCTTCACAGGCATGATGTTGTCCGGGGAAACATTGGGGCTCTTGGAGTCGACCATCTTGCCGGCTGAGTCGATGCGTCCTAGCCGAGCCGACAGAGAAAGTCCCACCGGGCGTGCCAAGAAGCGTGTTGACGAGAAATTTCTCTCACGCGCTGGCCTGGGAGATCTGCTTAGCTCCAGTGCAGGTCCTTCTCGGCTACCTGTGCAGTACAAGGCGTGCCAGTTGGTTTGATATGTTAACCAACAAGAAAAAACAAGATACATGCGTTAAGTGTTAGGTTAGATCCCACTGGATCGGCTGAGGGAATCCATGAGCATATATATGCTATCCTAAAATATATTTAAGCCAAGCGACTGGAATGGATCGGCTATACCGAGATAGCATCAGCCATTTAACCCAAATACAGTAAAGGATAATAAATATATGTATCAATAACCTAGCCGATACAGGAAAGCTAACTATGGATCGGCTAGTACTCCGATGATTCTTATGAAAAGATATCATTCTTGAACCAGATATGCTTAGCCTAGGAAATCGGCCGTCGGCTGTTGATAACAGGCCAATTTTGGCATATGATGTCCGACAAGAATGGGATCTTAATATAAGAGGCAGTCCTAACATAAATCTAGTAATAAATATACTAAAAAATATATTAGGGCGAGATAAGGTATTGAAACCTCGCCTGTGTCTCTAAACATATAAATCTAACCAAACAGATCATTGGAAGCTCTAAAAATGACTTAATAGTTCAATGTTGATGCAGCATTAAGTATAAAAATAACAACCTGATCTATTGTAGCTGATTTATATCTCTTGAGACGGTAGATACCGCATATAAACTAGTCTAACCTTTAGATCTAGCCTTACCGGCTGCGGGTTCTTGATAGAACTGGCCGATGGCAGGATAGATCTAAACAATGCTCCAGTTTATATGCGATATATGGTAAATAGCGCAGTATAAACCTCTGAATCTAATGTGTCATTACGATGGAAGCACTAGAATCAGCAGAACATACCACTAATGACAAGCATTTACCTGGATTTGGGGATCGAAACGATGCAGCCCATTGCCAAATCAATTACTCATCTGAAGAAAAGGTTTGGCGATGCACCGAAGGTTGTTTGATTGTTTGAATTGTCGAATTACAGGGGATCTCGGGTCCTATTTATACCCAAGATAACATTATCTGTACAAACCCTGGACTCTATCTAAACTACCATTTAAAATACGACGATATCTCGGGAAGGACCCACGCCGCATTACTATAAACAGTTTAAACAAACTCCTAATTTACAGATACAATTGCCGTTACAGGACTCTATCCATAGATGGCAATATCTTTTAACGCACAAACTGATAACCGAATCTTCTATTTATCTTCAAACATCTGCACCAGAAACGGTTTTATCTTCCCGAACCTAGAATCAGCTATCGGCCACTCTTGTCCAATTCAACCTTAGCGACGGCTTTGCGGCCGATCGCTTCTCGGCCAATGCGGCCTCTGTTTCTCCGTCAAACCAGCCGATCCGATTTTGTTTCACCCTTGCCAGGACTTAGGGATTCAATTACCAAATTTAGGCGTTAACAAACCTAAAAGATTTATTTCACTAGACAAACCTACAGCTAACCTTGGATGATAACAGGTGAATATAAAATTAAATTCAAAAGATCATCTCCTCAGCTCAAGAGAAGTTTAATATAACCCCTATAACAATATTAGATGCATTTACAAAGTGGAAACGCATATACAAGGAAGGGTCATCCTAATTCTCTAAAATAATTCATGAAAGATAAAATCTTAGAAAAATTTAAACAAGTACAAATCAATATATCCAACTCACTGTGAATTTTAGAACAACTTAATAACTAAGTTTTATGCCTCAAACAAATTAGTCGAAACAGTCACATAGTAGACTGCTTATAATCCTTAATCCGCTAAAACGACACCTTGACTAAAAGTCCATTAAAATGCACATAAGTGTACATGATAAATAATTTATTCAAATACTATGTTAATTATCATGAATAAATATAATTTTTCTAAAATTTTTCTTCTCTTTTTAAGTCTCCTAAAAATTCAAACGAGTTTCCAATTAACCCATCTTTGTTTAATTTCTGTGAGCAAACTACAAATGATTTTTGTGTGCAACCAAAGAAAATGGAATCTAGGTATAATCGTCTACCTCCAGTAAAATTTACACTAATTTATCTGGTCCACATATTAAACTATAGATCAACAAAGTTAAGGGGAAGAAAATAATCTGAAAACTCGTCCAAAATCGTGTATACCCAGATTCCTACCCGTTCCTCACTCACCCACTTAGCTTACCACGCCCTGGACCCACTTGGCAGCCCCTCTAGCTCGCCCTCACCCAGTGCAAATCGTCTAAAGCCGACCAGGAACGTGTGAGAAGAGAGAGAGCGCAGAGGGACGTGTCGCCAGCGTGCTCGATGCGTGGCCGGGACGTGTCCGGCGCTGAGCTCGCCCATATCACCCAATACTTGCATCGCCCTCTCCCCTAGTTTGTTTCTATGGAGACCAAGTCGAGAGAGAGAGCACCGGTGCCTCCAATTCCCTCCAACTCCATCGCCGACCGTGGAGACGACGACCGTCGCCATCGCCACCCATCTGCGTAGCAACAGCGAAACGCCACCGCGCCCTCGGATGCTCCGGAGCACGCACTGAGCACTGCCGCCTCGATCTCGTCGTCGTTTCGGCCATTGTGGACTGAGGCAAGCCAAGCCGTCACGCCACCAACCTTCTACCACTATCACCATGAAAACCCCTCAAGATCCTCAACCGGAGACGCAGCGGATACAAAGATCACTGTCATCTTCCTCAGCTCTGGCCAACTACCGCCGTCGCCAAATTTGTCCACACCGGTGAGTCGCAGCACAATTCCTCGTGTGTGGGGCATTCCTAGGACCTCACCAACCTCATGCATGACTCACATTGGCATTCTGTAGGCTCGTTTGTGGCGTCGCCATCCTCCCAAAGCTTCCCGTTGCCGCCAAGCCCATCTACACACCGTCACCAACGACCAAGCCTCGCCACCCTTCTGTAGCACTTTGGTGAGTCTCCAGGATCCCCGTAGTCACTCATGCATGCATCATTTTGCGCTAAATCGAGCTGGGACTCAACATGAACCGGTGTACCAAGGCCACCGCCACTCGTACCATCGCTACCATCGATTCCGACAATTGCCGGTGATGAGACCACCCTCTTCGTGTGCGCAAGACCCTTGCGCGCATTTTCTCTTTTGGCCATAACCTCAGACGAGCCGCCATTCGCCGTCGGCACCGGTGAGAAACTCGCCGGGTCGCCTTTGCCCCTACAACTCTGCTCCCTTGCTCCCCTGTCTCACTGACATGTGGGCCCGATCTGATTAGAGAGTGAGGACTACACTTAACAACAATTTAAATCATGTAAGGTTTTAAATACAAAACATGTTAGGCTTACATGTGGGGTCATGGATCTATTTATAAATATAGTAAAACTTGAGCACTCTTAAGAAACTTTCAAAATACCACGTGCTAGGGACCTTGGTTTCTAATTGAAGAACTCTAAGGGATTTATTGCAAAATGGCCGGTCTCTGACCAGTGGACCCCACATATTTATAAATTGAAAATATGAAATAAAATAGCTAAAGCAATATCTTTTCAAGAGAAAAACATGCAAACTTGTAAATTCGATATAAAATCAAATATAGCTCCTGTTGAGGTGATTCCAGTTGCTATAGATTCATAAAGTTATGAACTTTATTTTAGAAGCATAAAACTTAGCACTCACTGTACAAATTTTGTCTCTAAAACTTATCTAAGAAAAATCACACCTAAAGCTTGCACAAACTTATAAAATGCATAGAAAATTCAATTTGGCTTACTTTGGGACAAACTTAAATTCCGCAGGTTCATCAACTTACACTCTCTAATTAGGAAAAATAAAAGTATATAGTTACTTTGTGCCAAATGCCTCTAGAACTATTAACTTTAAAATAATAAGATTTA
Source organism: Oryza australiensis (assembly GCA_019925245.2). NCBI lineage: Eukaryota > Viridiplantae > Streptophyta > Magnoliopsida > Poales > Poaceae > Oryza > Oryza australiensis. The sequence goes on along the minus strand of JAIFGZ020000762.1, from coordinate 726,496 downwards.
GGTAAGGTGAACTTTAGAGATTTATATAAAATTCATTTAACTCCTTTTTGAGTAAACTCAACTTTTGTAGAATCACCAAAACATATACTCTCAAAATATAAAATAAAAATACATGCTTACTGTATAGTAATATCTCTTAAATATTTATATGAGGAATAGACAATTTAGTGCACACTTCAACTTGTAAAATTGTAGAAAATTCATCTTTAGTCCATTTTGAGTGAACTAAATTCCTATAGAACCAGCAAGTAATGAACTTCAATTAGGTAAAATGAAATATGGCAACTCATATACTAAATATGTCAATAAACTTTAAATAGATAACTTAGGTGCTAATCACCATAGTAGTAGTTGAGCACTATATATATATATATGCACTTTAGCCCCAAATAAATCTAATTAAAACTGATCAGACCAGAGAAACATTAGATTCATCCTCATTCACCAAAAACTTGATGCACTTAGCTTATGTAATAAGTTCTAGGTTAATATAATGTATTGCTAGTCTAGACTAGAGCACCCCTAGTTTATAAAGTATGAACCATGATAATGAAGACCATAGACTTATGAGCTAAAAATGGTTTAGTTAGCCAAATTATTCCTTTTATTCAGTCAAATATAAAAGTAATGTGTTCTGAACATCCAATTCTTAGGCTATGCGCATATAGGACACGATATGCCTAGAACACGTTATAAATTATGAAACATATAAGAAATTCATACTGGCTCTAAAAATTATGAAACCAATTGTGTTAATCATAGAAAACATATATCTTCACCTCTGTTAAGTAAAATTTAATAAAAATTAATTTATAGAAATATTTTAAAACACTACCTAATTAAACTGCTACATACCGATAAAACTTCTAAAATTCATAACTCTCAAATGGAATAAGATAAATTACAAATTATTTCACCTAAATTCATTTTAGATCAGAGCCTACTCAATGTGCACAAATCATGCATTTTAGAGCTTTTTTATTTTTTCTATTTTGGTGTTTAATTGCATAATGTGTAGTTTATTTAGATAATTGCATAAACGGTGAAGGAGTGGATTAGGTGCCAACATTTCTCATGATCAAGGCAAGTTTTTCTCCTTCCATCCTTTGAACACATTGAATCCCATGATTTGAGGAATGAAAATATTTGTTTGCAAAATTGCATATGAACCTAGACTATATCGATACTTAAAACATGGATAAGGTAGTTATGACCTATTTGTTGTATTTCCTACCTTGAATAATTGTAATCCTTATTGTTTGTACCCCTAGAAATTGTTAGAGTACATTTCTTGTGCTCAAATGGGTTTATATATGCTCTATATGTGACTACTTGCTTAGTCTTGCTTAGAATTATGCAAACGCTCATTCCATCTATATCTAAAATATGATTTTGATATGTGAACCGTTTCTGGGATAGAATGAATATTATGAGTATTTGTGAACTAAAATGTGTAAAAATATGAATTTGACTTGGGCGGCAAGTGGCATGCATATGGTGTTAGTTGTATGCCAATAGGGGGAGAGATGTTTGCCCAAGTCCGTAAGGACCGAACTTGTGTCACCAACTTAAAGTTATCCATACATCCACATGTGCTAGTATGGGATAGCCTAAGCTGACTGATCTACTTAGCACCTAGCCTTGCACTATGATAGGCCGGTGTGTATGGGTTCGTATAACTCAGAGAAACTTCCTACTTACCCCAATGTGGTAGTTTAGGTGACTAAGTCTGTCCAATACAACGGTATTGTGCCACATGGTGGGGTTCTATCGTGTCCGCCACCACGGCGTTAAGTTTAAGGTGTGGGCCCGCCACTTAACGGTTCTAGATTATATTTCCAGTATGCCTACGATGGAGGAACACGTATCATGCGGGTGCAAGGCTAGATATTAAGTAGTGTAAAGGTTTCGTTATGACGTCTAGACCACATTCAACATGAAGAGTGTGATGGAGTCTTGCAAACTCAAAACAAACTAGAGTGCTCATATCTTGTGGATAAAGCTGTACAAACTCTGCAGAGTTCTCTAAACTAATCGATTAGTCGTGCTCACGGTCAAGAGCGCTTTGGTGAAGTGTCATGAGTATAGACTCAATTGTTTTAAAAGTGTGAACATGTGACTTGGTTTGAAATGAATAAAAGTGTTGAGTTGTGTAAGTGAGATGATATATTTTGACTTGTTGTCAAGGGTGACAACAAGATGTTGAATATGATGGAATTATGATGAAATTGATGATGAAACTTAAAATTTTCCTTTGTTAGTTCAATTGTCAACTCCTTTTTAAAAGAACTGCGAAATAAAACTTGCTTTATGCTGAAAATGAACTACTCATATAGCCCTCCTTTGAATATATGCCTTACATGTAGTATGTTAGGTTTGACTTGTGCTTGCCAGTACATTAACTTGTTTAATGTACTAACTCTTGCTGTTGGAATAACCTTTGCTTGCAGGTTTAGACTTAGTCTTTGAGTGATGCGGGTTTCGATTCGCTTCTTCTAGGATTTGAACTTAACGGGGTAAACCCCTAGTCGGTGTTCTTGTGATTGGGTAGTCAAGCTTCCGTTGTTCTTTGATATATATATATATATATATATATATATGGCCGGTCGGCCAATGTAACTACTAAGTTGATGTAAGTTCTTAAGTTACTTTCATCTTTAATGTGTTTGCTATGTATGTCCATGCTTAAGATAAAAGTATGAATCTAGTGCAGATCCTGGGAACTAGATTCACCTAAGTATGAGTTAAGGATATTTGAGATGTTGTAAATCTTTAGCCATTTTTGTCAAGTCTCCTGAATGTGTAACACATGTGGTCGCCGTCTTCGAGTGGTTTGACGGACACATCTCAGGCTGAAGTTGATTGGCAGGCTAAAGGCCCAGCAATGTCTCCAATATCTTTTTCCGAGGCTTCGGATGTTTCATTATGATTGATAGAACACCTTAACCGATTCGGTCACAGCCGATGCGCACTCTATCTCCGAGAACCACGATCTCCTCCAAATCCGCTTCAGCTTTAATTCCAACCTGATGATTGGCTTACCAAATTTGGTCGTTAACAAGCCACAACCATAGAAATCCTCTCTATACCCTTGCCTATATATTATTGTTGTCCTTGGATGAACCTAACCCTCAAATAATTCACACACGTTCCCTATGAATTTCATACCTTGGAATACTCCTAGGTGAAATGCTAACGGTATTCCATGCACTTGCAGATTAATCTGTGATCGTAAGAAATACCAACATTTAGCTTTTGCGCTTCTTTGAGACACGTTGGGCGTTGCATTTGTTTGAGGCTTTTATCTTCTCTAGGTTCGCTTCAATGCCCCAGCTAGACATGAGGACCCGAGCAGTTTTCCATCTGGGACCTCGAACACGCACTTGGTGGGATTCAGCTTCATCCACGTGGACCGAAGATTGCTGAATGTTTCGCTAGATCGTCGAGCAATGTGGCTTTGTCTTGTGACTTCAATACTAAATCATCGACATAGGCCTCATTGTTTCGCCCAAGCTGTAGTTTAAAAGTTATTCGCAATGTGCGTTGAAAAGTAGGACCTACATTTTTTAACCCAAAAGGCATGCATATATAACAATAAGCCCCAAGGGGGTAATGGAAGCAGTTTTTTCCTCGTCCTCTTCTACCATGCGAATTTGATGATAACCTGAATATATGCATCTAGAAAACACAGAAGGTCGTACCCCGTAGTGGAGTCAACAATTTGATCTATGCACGGCAAAGGAAAAGGATCTTTTAGGCAAGCCTTACTAAGGTCGGTGTAGTCTATATACATGCTCAACTTCCCATTGGACTTGGGGACGACGACGGGGTTGGCTTGCCACTCCGGGTGGATGACCTCGCGGATAAAGCCGGCTGCAAGCATCTTGTCAACTTCCTCCCGGATGAAGGTTTGGCACTCCGAGGCCTGTCGTCAAACCTTTTGGTGCACGGGCTACGAGCCTGGGCACATGGACAAGCAGTGCTCAATAACATCCCTGGGAACCCCAGGCAAGTCTAATGGTTGCCAAGCAAATACATCAGCATTCGCCAAGAGGTAGGTGATGAGCGTGTTTTCCTATTTGGAATCATAGGAACCACCAATCCTGACGGTCCTGGACATATCTTTGCTGAGAGGCACCTCCTTGATGATGTCGGTGTAGGGTTACGCGGAAGCTATGATAGCTAATAACAAAAATTTTCTACCGCGCAAACTAGGAACACTTGCATATAAGGGTCGATAGATCGTTACCGATTGGAGTAGAGTGCAGCGGATATAGCCAATCAAGAGCTATGCGATCCGAAACAGTACTGGCTGATCACAGCCGATTCCCCGAGTTGACAGCCAATCGCCGCAGCCAATGCACCGATTCCACAGCCGATCTGCTGTAGCCGATTTGCCGATTCGCGCTCACACTGCCGATCCGCCCCGATGCGCCTGACCATAGCCGATTTGTAGCCGACGAATAGCACCGCAACGTAGCAGTGCCTCTACCAATATCCACACGTCCGGGGACAGAACGCCTGACACCCGTGTGCTAGCACAAGATGCAAGGCTAGGGTTTTGGCTCGGGAGTGGGGAGGATTTCCGTGGAGATCTCAAACTCGTCGACTTCTGAAGCCACGCTATTAGATTGATTCGGTTCAAGTGTGATGCCGCAGCTCTCCACCCCTCACCCCTTTATATAGAGTTGCCGACTGAGCCTATAGGCCCATCGGGACTTTATTTTGAATCGGATCCTATCTGAATACTATAGAGTTGGCCGGCCGGACTTCGTAAGCCCATAGGACTCTATATTAAATCGAATCTTATCCGAATTGAGCCATATTCGAGTCCAACTCGAATGTCCGTTCTATCCCCTTAAGCGTGCGACCCTGTAGGTACAGGTATACTCGGTTTCGGCTGAGTCCAACTCAGCCGACTGTCAATAGCCGCGCCTAGCAACACATATTGACACCATAGTATACAAGAATATAATATCGGCTTTGAACCTGTAATGTGTACACAAATCCCTTTGCCTCACGATACCAATTAAGCTATAGGCAAGATGCGTGTCATCTCTTCAATAGCTTAACCATTCACTCGAACCGTATTGGATTATGTGTCTATTGATTGACTCCTCAATCAACTCGGCATGGCCATGCACTCCCATAATCCATTACCTTGAGGGGCCCAGAGATATCTCTCCAAAGGAGGGGCAAATTCCATCTTGATCACTCACATCCCACTCCATGTTTCATAGCAAACCCGAAGACTACTTTTATAACTACCCAGTTACGGAATAGCGTTTGGCAGTCCAAAGGTAGGCTACTACACATGTTGGAATCCATGATGATCTCAGGTCTAAGGACTTTACACCAACACTACTTGAGACCAACTAATGGCACATTAATTCCTGTAGTGTCTCATGGTGGGCCTATCGAACAATGTGTTCTCTAACACATGTCCACGTATATTGATTTGGTATCTCCATACCATGATCTACGAGACATGATCATCAATCAATAAACATGTTGATCTTAGAATCATATCTGTTCCAACAATATGACATATGATCAGGGATCATTCAGAAATAGATTCATACCTACTGAGTCTCATAAATAAGTCACATACTTATTGATCAATACAAGATGTCTATTTCATGGAACTGAATAACACTTTATTCATTTATACATAAACATTGACCATGATATCAAACATCTTCATGTTGCCTCTAGGGCATATCACTAACAGTCGGAGTCAGTCGTGACTATGCATTGTTTGGCAACAAGAGGGTTTGATGGCCTGGCAACGTCCGCGGCCCCGGGCTGGCCGAGGCTATGTTCGCCACCCGCTGCTCTGTGCATGCCAATGTTGTCTTGTGATCCCCGAGCACTGTGATTTTTGGGCCTGATATCTTCATGGACAGATATGCGTAGTGTGTTGCTGCCATAAACTTGACCAACGTTGGGAGCCCGAGGACCGCATTATAGGGAAGGTTGCACTTGCACACATCGAAGCGGCAATGTACTCGGCCTCCGTTTTAGAATCAGCAATAGTATCCTACTTGGAACTCTTCCAGCTGACTGCGCCTTCGTTCAGACAGAACACGAACCCAAATTGCTATCTATAATCATCCTTGTCCATTTGGAAGCTAGCATCGGTGTAACCACTTACAACGAGCTCTTCTTCACCTCCATAGACTAGGAACATATCCTTAGTTCTTCTCAAGTACTTAAGGATACTCTTTACGGCAATCCAGTGACCTTCACCTGGATCTGACTGGTATCTGCTCGTAACACTCAAAACGTCCGAGACATCTGGACATGTACAAAGCATCGCATACATGATGGATCCAATTGTCGAAGTATATGGAACCATACCCATCTTATTCCGCTCATCATGTGTCCGAGGACACTGATTCTTGCTAAGATTAATGCCATGTGACATGGGCAAGAAACCTTTCTTGGAATCGTGCATGTTGAACCTTTTCAACACCTTGTCAATATATGTACTTTGGCTTAATCCAATTAGCCTCTTGGATCTATCTCTATAGACCCGAATGCCCAATATGTATGCTGCCTCTCCTAAGTCCGTCATGGAAAAACTATTTTTCAATGAAGACTTGACGGATTCTAGCATAGGGATATCATTTCCAATCAGTAATATGTCATCCACATATAAGATTAGAAATACAATTGCGCTCCCACTGACCTTTTTGTAAACACAGGCCTCCTTATTTTTGATGAAACCAAACCCTTTGATTACTTCATCAAAACGAATATTCCAACTCCGAGATGCTTGCTTCAATCCATAAATGGATTTCTGTAGCTTGCATATCTTTCCAGGCGATTGTGGATCGACAAAACCCTCAGGTTGTATCATGTATACATCCTCGCTTAGGTTTCCATTTAGGAAAGCCGTTTTGACATCCATCTGCCATATCTCATAATTGAAATATGCAGCAATAGCATAATTGACTGTAAACATTTTACATAAGCCTCACATCCCCAAATTTTGAGAAAAGACAAACTAGGGGGTTGCCCTGTCCATATCTCATATGGTGTCTTTTCAACTGACTTAGATGGAACTCTATGTAGTGTGAACGCAGCTGTTTCATGTCACGCCCAAAAATTCACACCCGAATTTCCGCAGCTAATTTGTGCATTAAACCCTCATCCAGGCATCAGCTGAGGTACACAAATCGACATTATTGATAATACAGAAACCACGTCTTAGAAACAATATAAAAGAGATACACAAATGCAGCTGAAAGAAAAAGACTGACTTAAGCTAAACTTGACTCGAGCGAAGCGAAACACCAACACCATAGCTAACCCTTGACGGCGAACAAGCCTACACTTCCTCGGAGACCTCGACCTCAACCTCTGGCACTGAAGGGGGAAAAAATAGAGCAAGACTGAGTACAACCACCGTACTCAACAAGTCATACCGAAAGAGGAGGTATGATGCAGGATACATATCAAGGAAAGGGATAATAGGCTCAATTTGCATAAACAGCATTGCAGAAATAATAATAGTAGTTGAAAGTAGTAAAACAGTAGTAATAATTAAGCAATATTAAATAACACTGTCCAACGTTAAAACTACATTGCAACAAGCCCATCCATCCATCTGTACTAGTCAAGTCCCAACAGTTCATTCATGTAAATAAGTGAGACTAATCAAGGTGAATCTGGTCGATCGCCCGTAACCGTGGGCACGGCTATTCGAATAGTTTTACTCTGATCAGAGGTGTACAGATGTACCCGTAAGACACAATCCCACCATGATACCCTGGAAAGGAACTGTGACAGGACCATTCAAATAACCCCCTCTAACCAATCGTACCACACCAAGGTTTTGCCCCCACTCCCATCGGGGTAATGGGCAGCCCCCTCTCGTGCCGCGGTGAATCTGGCAGCCTATCAACCCTTAAAACTGGGGTCGACCCAACTCCATCACGCTCACCCTCACTAGGGTACGTCGGCTAGAGACAGCTACGCTACAGACCCAACCATTACCCATGCTGGCTTGTGGTATGCACGGTAATTCTTCCAGGGTTTCCCGAGAACCTGTCCATAATTGTCATGAGCACGTTAACCAATATCCAACCATGTGCTCACAACCCATCATTGTCATAATTCAGTATTATTAGAATAGAGTCACATACTTAACATCATCTGAGAATTAGTCTCTAATATAATAATTTGATTAATGTGATCCCCTTAAGTGAGCTAGTTGAGCTAAGCATGGCTAAGCAAGCCCTAAACTAACATCTAGTCATATTGAACCCAAGTTAACAATGGTATAAGGTAAACAATCCCTATGGTTGAGTACAGTAGGTATAATAATCCCATAGAATGACATTCTAAAACATATGTAGTATTTGAGAGAAAAGAGATATTTAATAAAATAGGTACAATATGATCAATGAAAAGTATGGCTTGCCTTGCTCTGGAGACTGGGGAACCTCAGCGACTACTTCGAGGTAGACAGACTCGTCGGAAAGCTCAGAATCTACACGACAAACAAGGCACTCAACAAAACACCCTAAAAGTATACTAAAATAGCACTAAAAAGTATTTTTAATGGATTCTTGACATTTTTCTAGATTTAATGAAATTTGAATGGACTAAAACGGAGCTCGGATTAAAAAGATATGAATTTTAGAAGTTTACTTGCGATTTTTAAACTAAACGAAAGGACTAAATTAATTATTGCGCAATTAAGTCCCGGGATGACGCAAGCATTGCGCGGACGGTAAGGGCTGACGTCATGCGACGTCGGCATGGGCAGCGCGGTCCACTGCGGCGTCGGCTAGGGCTGATGTCGTGACGGCGTCCCGCGCTAGGGCGATGTCGGCGTCTGCGACGCAAGCGGTGCGGCCGGGGCGGTTCGGCGGCACGTGGCGGGCGGGGATTGGCCGGGGCAACGACGGCCGGATGGCCGACGCATGTCGGCCATCCGGTGGCCGGGAGGCACATGTGCGCGGCGAGTGGCGCGGCGGCGGCGGCAGCGGTTAGGCTCGGCCGCGGCCATGGCGCGCGGCGCCAACCGCGCGGAAGCGGCGCGGACGGTGGCGGCGGCGGACGGCGGCAAGCGGCGGAGGACAAAGCGAAGAAAAAGAAAAGGGGCTGCAGCTCACCGGCGAGGAAGGTGACAACGGCGGCGACGATTTTGGGGGTTAGATCGAACGGGAAACAAAGGGGAAACGCGGCGGCACACGAGGGGATTTTATAGGGGGCGGAAAGAGGCCGGATTGCGCACGGGACGGCCGGGAATTCCTCACCGTTGGTTTCGGACTCGGAGAGAGAGAGAGCAAGATATTAGGCGGCCGTTTCGGGGCGGCGGCGGCCGTTGCGACGCGCGGAAAGGTGGCGTCGGGTGCGACGGCTCGGGCTCGGGCCCGGTGTGGGTCCGGCGTGGCATGGGGCGTGCGAAAACAGCGGGCGGCGGCGCACATGGCGGCGACGGCTTGGGCCGGCCGGGCGCGAGGGAGGAGGCCCCGATAGGTGAGGCCCACCTGTCTGGTGGCAGAGGCGGCGGGGAGGCGGCCGGACTTGCACGCGGCCCGGAGGATGGGCCGCACGGCCCAAGAGGAAGGGAGGCCGACCGAGGCTGGGGGAGAGGGAGGAAGCGGGCTGGGGGAAAAAAGGGTCGGGTGGGCTGAAAGGAAAAGGGAAAAAAGAAAGAAAATAGCAAAATTAAGAAAAGGATTAAAGGGAACTTAATTTAATTGCAGGTTTCTTATTTAATTGATTAAAAATAGTTCTAGTGCTCTGAAAATTCCTGTAAAAATCCTGTTAGTTTATTTTGACATGTAGAATTTAAGAAAAATCCTACCATGCCATTTCCATTTATTAAATACATTTTAAAATTAATTGTTGACTCCAGATTAATTCTAGACATTCCGATTATTTAAGGGTAAATTATTTAAACGATTTAGGGGCAAAACTCGGGGTGCGACATTTCAAGAGCATATCCCCAGAAGGATAACAAAGATCACTTTGGCTCATGGACCGCACCATGTCCAACAAGGTGTGATTTCTCCGTTCGGACACCCCATTTCATTGTGGAGTTTCTTGCGGAGTCAACTGAGGAACAATTCCACAATCTTTCATATGATTACCAAACTCTTGGCTCAAGTATTCCCCTCGACGATCTGATCGTAGAAACTTGATTGTTTTCCCTAAATGATTCTGTACTTCATTCTGGAATTCTTTGAACTTTCCGAAGGATTCGAACTTATGCCTCATTAAGTAGATATAACCATATCGACTAAAGTCATCGGTGAAGGTAATGAAGTACTGATAACCACCTCTGGTCGTTGAGCTCATTGGTCCACATATATCAGTATGTACGAGTGCCAACAAGTCACTTGCTCTCTCACTGTGACCCGTGAAAGGTGCCTTTGTCATTTTACCAAGTAAACAAGACTCACATGTCTCAAATGATTCAAAATCAAAAGAGTGAAGCAATCCATCCTTATGGAGCTTCTCCATGCGTTTCTGATTTATATGGCCTAAGCGACAATGCCAGATAAATGTGGGGTTTGTATCATTTGGAGTTGCCTCTCTGTATTAATGTTATAGATGGGAGACGCTTCAAGATTCAAAACGTATAATCCATTCACCAATGGTGTATGAAAATAGAACATATCTCTGAGATAAACTGAACAACCATTGTCCATTGATCTAAAATCATATCCTTCCGCTTGCAAACATGAAGCGGAAATAACGTTTTGACATAGAGTTGGAATACAATAACAATTATTTAATTCCAACCTAATCCTGAAGGTAAATGAAGTGATATAGTGCCGACATCAACTGTAGCAACACTTGCTCCATTGCCGACGCACAGGTTCACCTCGCCCCTTCTTAAGCTTCTACTTCTTCTCATTCCCCGCAACGATTTGCAAATATGAGCTACGATCCGGTATCAAATACCCAAGAGTCGGTAGGTGAAGTAGCAAGATTAATGTCTATAACATTAATACCGAGCGAAGTCGCACTTTGCTTCTTTTTGAGATCCTCCATGTACTTCTTGCAGTTCTTTTAGGGAATAGAAGCAAACGGCATCTGATGCCGCCGACCCCTTCTTGCCCTTCTTTGCGTTGGAGGCACTCGCGATCTCATCGGGAGTTAGCTTCCTCTTGGTGCAAAGTTTCTTGACAGGTGGTTTGCGCTTAGCTTTCTGCATCATCATCACATGATGACCATTATTCTGGATACTCTCCTCAGCCGTCTTTAGCATCCTATGCAATTCGGCCAAGGTCTTATCCATACTGTTCATGTGATAATTCAATATGAACGGCTCAAAGCTCGGAGGGAGCGACTGGAGAATCACATCAGTAGCCAACTCTTGGCTAAGGGGAAAACCTAGTTTTTCCAGACTCTCAATGTAGCTAATCATTTTTATCACATGCGAACTGACGGGATTCCCCTCAACAAGTCTGCACGCAAACAGGGACTTTGAGGTGTTGAACCTCTCGGCCCTAGCTTGGTTCTCAAACATGCCACGCAGTCCCTGAATAATAGTATGAGCACCGCTGCTCTCGTATTGCTTATGAAGCTCAGAGGACATTGTAGCTGAGACAGCTTATGTCTAGGGAATCATTAGTGTGCTTCTCATAAGCCCTCCGTGCAGTAGCAGTAGCATTATTAGGCAACTCATCATGATAGGGTACTTCAAGAACGTACTCCTTGCTTGAGAACAATTCAAGTTGCGATACCAATCCATAAAGTTTATTCCATTCAATTTTTCTTTCTCGAGAATAGATCGCAAATTAAAGGTACTGGGTGTATTAGCTGCCATAGTTCTACAACAGAAAAAGTAAAGTTTAGCACAATGTTTATGCTATGTCTATTGTTAAACAATTTAACATAAGACTCTCATTACGTATTTTTCACCTTCCCTCTAGGTTACATATTGGGTCAAGATCCACATGTTAGTTAATTTCTAGTGAGCTTTGGCATCACTACTAGAATATTAGTAACATGGGTAAGCAACACCTTGCTAATCACATCTCTATGTGACTCTTGTTGTTGGTGTGGCATCTTCTTGCCTCGGCGCCAACCTATGCCCCAAGGCCCAAAACTGTTTTGATAGCCTTGTTAAGTAAACCAAATGCTTCTGCTGTATATGTTCAACATATACCCCCTCGTGTTATGATAGAGAATGGCACTCTGCTTTGGCGGACCCCACCATTGACGAGCATAACGGTGACGGGTGCAATATTTGGAAGGGCATCATTACCACTTAATTTTGTGAGGGATACTATCTTATCAAACAAACATATCACATATATGAAAACAGGTAGAATAGTAATTAATGAAATAGTATGGCCCCCTTCACATGGTGATCTCCATCTCCATGCCGGTGTTGAGGATCTCCATCTTCATCACCGTTCTTCCGAATGCCGAATGCTTGATTTCTTCAAACTAAGCTACTACTATAGAAGCTTCTAATTGAAGATTACATCGACTCACAGGTCGTGAAAGAATATTACAAGCATTGCACATAAGAAAGAATATTACAGGGATTGCACATATAAAAGAATTATTACACGCATCACATGCATCTCATACATACATAGGGCCATACCATCTCAAAGCATTCTCTGCAAAAACAAGTTAGGCGTAAAACGTTTTCTACCAATCGCAGAGATACTGAACCGACACGACATATAAGGGGGTACGCACATGGCGGTCCCGCACCACATCGGTAATCACATTATGTCGTTCTGATACACTATCAAGGGAGATGGTTTGCGTAGGCGCGAGGCGACAATCAAGGTCGGACTACGAGACAACTTTGACATAATCACATTATACCATTCCGATACACTATCAAGGAACGCTATCCCGAAACCGACTCAAACCGAGTTCTATGGATATTTCTTCTACGTTATCACATTACGCCGTTCCGATACACTATCAAGGAATGCAATTACCATCTACTCTCCTCAACAGATCTCGTAAAACCGATTGATCTAATCAACCCGTGTGCAAAACTTGTTCCAGATCCAATCTAAAACCCAAACTAAGCACGATTAGCTCTGATACCACTGTAGGGTTACGCGGAAGCTACGATAGCGAATAACAAAAATTTTCTACCGCGCAAACCAGGAACACTTGCTAAGGGTCGATAGATCGTTACTGATTGGAGTAGAGTGTAGCGGATATAGCCAATCAAGAGCTATCAAATCTGGAACAGTACTGGCCGATCATAGCCGATTCGCTGACAGCCGATTCCCCGAGTCAACAGCCGATCCCGCAGCCAATGCGCCGATTCCACAGCCGATCTGCCGCAGTTGATTCTCCGATCCGCGCCGATGCGCTTGACCACAGTCGATTCGTAGCTGATGAATAGCACCGCAGCGTAGCAGTGCCTCTACCAATATCCACACGTCCGGGGACAGAACGCCTGACACCCGTGTGCTAGCACAAGATGCAAGGCTAGGGTTTGGCTCGGGAGTAGGGAGGATTTCTGTGGAGATCTCAAACTCGTCGACTTCTGAAGCCGCGCTATTAGATTGATTCGATTCAAGTGTGATGCCGCAGCTCTCCACCCATCACCCCTTTATATAGAGTTGCCGACTAGGCCAATAGGCCCATCAGAACTCTATTTTGAATCGGATCCTATCTGAATCTCATAGAGTTGGCCGACCGGACTTCGTAAGCCCATAGGACTCTATATTAAATCGAAACTTATCCGAATTGAGCCATATTCGAGTCCAACTCGAATGTCCGTTCTATCCCCTTAAGCGTGCGACCCTGTAGGTTCAGGTATACTCGGTTTCGGCTGAGTCCAACTCAGCCGACTGTCAATAGCCGCGCCTAGCAGCACATATTGACACCATAGTATACAAGAATATAATATCAGCTCTGAACCTTTAATGTGTACACAAATCCCTTTGCCTCACGATACCAATTAAGCTATAGAAAAGATGTGTGTCATCCCTTCAATAGCTTAACCATTCACTCGAACTGTATTGGATTATCTATCTGTTGATTGACTCCTCAATCAACTCGGCATGGCCATGCACTTCCATAATCCATTACCTCGAGGGGCCAAGAGATATCTCTCCCAAAGGAGGGGCAAATTCCATCTTGATCACTCACATCCCACTCCATGTTTCATAGCAAACCCGGAGACTACTTTTATAACTACCCAGTTACGAAATAGCATTTGGTAGTCCCAAAGTAGGCTACTACACATGTTGGAATCCATAATGATCTCAGGTCTAAGAACTTTGCACCAACACTACTTGAGACCAACTAATGGCATATTAATTCCTGTAGTGTCTCAGGGTGGGTCTATCCAACAATGTGTTCTCTAACACATGTCCATGTATATTGATTTGGTATCTCCATACCATGATCTATGAGACATGATCATCAATCAATAAACATGTCGATCTTAGAATCATATTTGTTCCAACAATATGACATATGATCAGGGATCGTTCAGAAATAGATTCATATATAAATAGTCTCATAAATAAGTCACATACTTATTGATCAATACAATACGTCTATTTCATGGAACTGAATAACACTTTATTTATTTATACATAAACATTGACCATGATATCCAACATCTCTATGTTGCCTCTAGGGCATATCACTAACAGTCGGAGTCACTCGTGACTATGCATTGTTTGGCAACAAGAGGGTTTGATGGCCCGGCAGCATCCGTGGCCCCGGGCTGGCCAAGGCTATGTTCGCCGCCCGCTGCTCCGTGCATGCCAATGTTGTCTTGTGATCCCCGAGCACTGTGATTTTTGGGCCTGAGATCTTCATGGACAGATATGCATAGCGTGTTGCTGCCATAAACTTGACCAACGTTGGGCGCCCGAGGACCGCATTATAGGGAAGGTTGCACTTGCACACATCGAAGATGATGCGCTCGGTGTGGAAGTTGCCCTGATTTTTGAATGTCACAAGCAACTCCACCTGTCCCAATGGATATGTAAACCCCTCTATGATCCCAATGTTGGGAAGTGAGGAGGCAAGCTATCACGCCCAAAAATTTCTGCCCGAAATTCCCAAAGCTGAAGGTGCATTACATCCCTATTCAGGACTAGCCATGGTACACAAAAGACAAATTGATTTACAGAACCCATGTCTTAGAAACATCATAAAAGCCTTACATAAATTCAATGAAAAACCGAGCTAGACTACATTTTGGCGCTCGTAACGTGGCGACTCCACTCCACGGGCATCCCCGACGAAAGTGACAACCCTACTCATCCATGAAGCCATCGTCTAAACCATACTCTAGTTTTGAGGTGGGGGAAAAGGAAGCAAGACTGAGTACTACCCACTATACTCAACAAGTCATACCAAAGGGAGGTACGATGCAAGAAATTCGAAAGGAAGGGTAGGGGTTATTTGCATAAAGCAGACATTTTAAAGACAATAGTTGAAAGCAGTAAAAATGGTTGTGTTTTATTAAATAGAGTTAATCATCTCTGTCCAACGCTACACAACGTTGAGACAGGACCAACCCATCCTTCTAGTCATTGCCAGCTCCATTAAGTTAAATTATTAAACATGGGACTAATCATGGTGAATCTGATTGATCGCCCATAACCGCAGGCATGGCTATTCGAATAGTTCTACTCTGATCAAATGTGTACATTTGTATCCACAAGACTGTTAGGGATATGCCCTAGAGGCAACATGGAGATGTTGGATATTATGGTCAATGTTTATGTATTAATGAATAAACTGTTATTCCGTTCCATGAAATAGATAATTAGTATTGATCAATAAATATATGACTTATTCATGAGACTCTTTATGTAACATAAATCTATTTCTAAATGATCCCTGATCATATATCATATCTAAGAAATGAATATGATTCTAAGATCAGCACGTGCATTGATTGGTGATCATGTCTCATGGATCATGGTATGGAGATACAAAATCAATAAACGTGAACATATGTTAGAGAACATGTTGTTGGATAGACCCACCTTGAGACACTACAGGGAATTAGTGTGTCATTAGTTGGCCTCAAGTGATGTTGGTGCAAAGTCCTTAGACATGAGATCATCATGGATTCCAACATGTGTAGTGGCTTACTTAGGGACTGCCAAACACTATTCCATAACTGGGTAGTAATAAAAGTAGTCTTCGGGTTTGCTATGAAGCATGTACAAGGATGTGCATGATCAAGATGGAATTTGCCCCTCCTATGGGAGAGATATCCCTGGGCCCCTCGAGGTAATGGATTACGGAAGTGCATGGCCATGCCGATGTGATTGAGGAGTCAATCATTAGATACATAATCCAATACGGGATCGAGTGAATGATTAAGCTAATGATATGATGGAACAAGTCTTGCCTATAGCTTAATTGATATCATGAGGCAAAGGGAATTGTGCACCCATTACAGGTTCGGACGACATGATCTTTGTGTATACTTTGGTGTCAATACGTTCTGCTAGGGGCCACTGTTGACAGGGTCGGCCGAGAGGTGTTCTCGTGCCGGAACCAAGTGTACACGAACCTATTGGGTCGCACACTTAACGGGTTGGAATAGGCAAATGAGTTTGACTCCGGTACGGCTCAGTTCGATAAGATCCGACTCAATATAGAGTCCCGATGGGCTTACGAGTCCGGTCGACCAACTCTATATAAGGAGGGCAAGGGGTGGAGATCAAGGTGTGCAACTTCTAAGCCGGATCAACTTCTCCACGGAAACCCTAGTCTACGTCCGAGCCAAAACCCTAGCCGTGCATCGCGTGCTAGCACACGGGTGTTCGGCGTTCCTTCCATGAATGTGTGGATACCGGTAGAGACATCGCTACCTTGCGGTGTAACCTGCAACATCGGAAGAACCCCGAGTTTTGACTAGTCGAATCCATTATTCGGTGGTTGGAAGTCGGACTGGTCGGGCTATTCGGACTCGACGGTCCGAGGTCGGCGAGGTCGGGCGAGACGGTCCGAGGTCGGTGAGGTCAGGCGAGACGGTCTGAGGTCAATGAGGTCGGGCAAGGTGGTCCGAGGTTGGCAAGACTTCTCGACGTGCGTACATTGGGTTGGTTACTCCAACGTAGTTTTTCCGCTGTACTGCACGTCACTTGGTATAGACCCTTACTTGAAGATGTAAATCTTGTAGGTCTCGACACTCTTCTTAACGTAAGAGTGTGCAGCCATAAAGAGCATGGGTGTCCTGAGGCCAACCCAAGCTGGCCCTCGTCGCATCTTATCTCTTACAGATATAGTTCTAGTAATTTTTCACACTCTTTTTAACATAAGAGTGTTACTATAAAGGACATGGGTGCCTCGAGGCTTTGGCCGAAGCGGCCCCAGTTCGCATACTTTGTCAGCTGTCTATTTTTACCTAACAATAAATTCTGTTTAAATTTAAAATATATTGTCGTGATAAATATTACCGGTGGCGGAGCTACGGGTGGTCCGTGTGGGCCACGGACCACCTGCGGCGCGCCAAACACCCCCCGCGCAACTCCGCGAGCCCGCAGTGCGTTTCACGCGAGAAAACCTAAACCCTAGACGAGTAACGACGCCACGCTGGAAAGAAAACGCCGCCGTCGCCGCCTGATATTCTACGCGTCCGTACGACCGGCCGGTAGACTCGTCCAGGGCCAGGGACGGCCGTCGCGCCGAGGCCGACGCCGCCGCGCGAGTCCGACGCACGCCGTGCCGCGCGCCGAGTCCGACGCCGCGCGCCGTCGCGTCGAGTCCGACGCCGCCGTGCCGTCGCGTCGAGTCCGACGCCGCCGCCACCGAGTCTCTTCTTCAACGGCGCGCGCCAAACGCCGGCCGCGCCGTGCGCCACCCGTCGGCGCCGGCTCCCGGCGCCAACAACAACAAGGCGCAGCGCTTCGGTAATCACTAATCGATCATCTGCGTAATGCATGCACATGCACTAATGTATTATATATGCACTACACTAATATATTATATATGCACTAATGAATCATATATATTGTTGATCACATGTATTATTGATTATTTGAATGAATGAATTATGTATTGTTGAATTATGTATTATGAATTATGTATTATTAGTACTTGTATTATGTATTATGAATTATGTATTGTTGAATTATGAATTATGAATTATGAGTACAATGAATTATGAATTATGTATTGTTGAATTATGTATTGTTGAATTATGTATTATTAGTACTCAATGTATTATATTACTACTCAATGTATTATTTAATATTACACCACTTGATCCTATGTATCCAATCTAGCTATGACTCGATATGATGATCATATATATTCAGTTTTAGTCCATTATAACTATTGATTTAGTTTTTTCCATACAGTACAGTATATGTATTCAGTTCGGTACAGTATATGTATAACATCTTATAATTGTTATGCAGATTTGTTAAAAATGAAGAGGAGTGGTGATATTGCCTCTCTTTTCCAGAAATATGAATCTAAGAAGAAAGCTTGTTCTCAATCTCCTTCGGCGGCTGCAACTGTTTCAGAAGAGCAAATAGAAGAACGAGAAGATGGACAAGATCAAGATAGAGTGATTCAAGAAAATGTAAGTCCAACTCCAATGCCTCCAAATCCACCTCCACTTGCCCAAAAAGAAGCTATTTATGATATCAGTCGGCTACCACTTGATCCGGGTGAAAGACAACCCATTTCAAATTATCCCGTCAATGATGAAGATGCAGTTCGACGATCATATATTATTAAGGGCCCATTGCAACCCTATGCACATAAATTTGAAAGTAGAAAAATTGGAAACAGGGTTCGACAATTCAATCCCGTATGGTTTTATAAATATCCTTGGATTGAATATAGTGTCAAGAAGGAGGCAGCATTTTGCTTTGTGTGCTACTTGTTTGGAAAGAAGAAAAGTATAAAATCAGCATTTGTTGAAGGTGGTTGGAGAAATTGGAATAGAATTGATGCACTTGATTTACATGTGGGTGGTGTGAAAAGTGCTCACAACGCAGCTCAAGAAAGATATAATTTATTTATAATTCCACATGGAGCAATTGATGATAAAATTGTGAAGGCGGATAATGAGGAGCGTCGTCTCTACAAGATCGAGTTGACTTATTCACTTAGATGTTTGAGGTTTCTTTTGCGGCAAGGATTACCATTCCGTGGGCATGATGAAAGTGAAGAGTCTAGTAACAGAGGGAACTTTATTGAGCTTTTGAGGTGGCTTGCTGCAAATAATGAACAGGTGGACAAGTTTGTTTTGAAGAACGCTCCAGGTAATTGCACATTAACTAGCCCTGACATACAAAAAGAAATTATTCAATGTTGTGCAATGGAGACTAGAGATCAAATCATTCAGGAATTTTGTGATGATTACTTTACAATTTTAGCTGATGAGTCTAGTGATGTCTCTCATAAAGAACAACTAGCCCTTTGCTTGCGTTATGTTGATAAATCAGGCAGACCATGTGAGCGGTTTCTTGGAATTGTTCATGTAGATGATACTACTTCTTCATCACTTAAGGAAGCAATTCAATCTTTACTAGCTAGTCATGGTTTGAGTATAACTCAAATCCGTGGGCAAGGCTATGATGGGGCTAGTAACATGAAAGGAGAGATTAAAGGGCTTAAAACCTTGATCATGAAAGAATCACCATCTGCTTATTATGTTCATTGTTTTGCACATCAACTCCAATTGGTTCTGGTTGCTGTTGCCAAAGACAATAGTGATTGTGTATGGTTTTTTGATCGAGTATCCCTCTTGCTAAATATTGTTGGTAGTTCTTGTAAGCGTCATGGAATGCTTCGACATCAGCAATATGATAATGTCATGAAAGCACTTGAGTGTGGTACACTAGAATCTGGTAGTGGGTTAAATCAAGAGATGGGGTTGCCTAGACCTGGTGATACCCGGTGGGGTTCTCATTATAAAACTGTGGTCAACATGATTGCTATGTATCCCACAATTCATGATGTACTCATATCTCTTGGACGAGATACTTCACAAAGAGGTGATTGGCCAAAAATACATACTATGGTTGGAGCATTTGAGTCATTTGATTTTATTTTTAATGCTCATTTGATGCTTGACATTCTAGGACATACAAATGAATTATCGAGTGTTTACAAAGAAAATACCAAGATATTCTTAATGCAATGTCACTAGTCCGTTTGGCAAAGAGTAAAATGCAACAAATGAGGTCGATGGGTGGATTTCATTTCTTGGAAAGGTTACAATGTTTTGCGGCAAATTTGGCATTCAAGTTCCGCAATGGAAAATAATTATGTGCCGTATGGAAGATCGCACGTTTTGCTCCACCAAACAAATGATGATCACTTCGAAGAGAAATGTATATTGGAGTCATTGATAAAATTAGCCATGAGCTTGATAATCGATTTGATGAGATAAATATGGAGTTGCTTACTTGTATGGTGCTTTGAATCCACAGATTCCTTCGCTTCTTTTGATGCAAACAAGGTACACGAGACTTGCTGAATTTTACCCTAATGAATTTTCAAGCTCGGACTTGCTAAGACTCGATTTGCAACTTGAAAACTTTATTAATGACATGAGAAGATGAATTATTCAAAGACATACATAATCTTGTTGACCTCTCGGTAAAAACTTGTTGAAACAAAGAGGGACAAAGTTTATCATTGGGTCTATTTACTTATCAAGTTGATATTGCTTCTACCGTGGCTACTGCAAGTGTTGAAAGAATATTTTCGCAATGACTTTTATCAAAAACAAGCCGAGAAATAAGATGGGCGATAGCTTTCTGGATGATTGTCTAGTGACTTTTATTGAGCGTGATATCTTCTTACAATTGAGTGAAGAAGATATCATCAACACTTTCATGGCTATTAAAAGACGCAGACCTGACAAGAAAAAGAAGAAGTGATATATTGCTCTACAACTATTATGGGTACGCAATTTTTAAATTCTATGTTAAGAAATTATACTCATTTATTTTATGAATCTCTATATATCTTTTTATTTTAACTGTGTTTTATAATTCATATACTTATGTACGACATATTAATTTATCACGTCAAAAATTTTAGACAATAAACCACCATAGGTGTAAATCCGACTACGCCACTGAATATTACCCTAATATTCGATAATAAAAATAGAACACTGCCACCTCTGTACAACATGTGCAAACAAAACCTTTACGACCTCGCATTTCGCGGACATGTGACCTGCATGTCAGGATGCAAAACGGACGGTGGATGCACCTCGAGGCCGGGTCAAAGCACCCCACCGCCCCCGCTGCCCTCGTAACTCGCGCCTTCCCACTCTTCTCGGCCCCTCGTCCCGATTCGCCCTTCCCTTGCAAAACCCCCCCTCTCGTTCAAACCACTCTCCCCTCCTCTCCTCTTCTCTCCGCTCCGCGTGGCGCCCCCACCCACACCTTCTACAACCTTCCTGCGTCCACCAATGGCGACCTGTTCGTGGGCCGCCACCATGGCGGCGCCGCCCGGGACGCCTCCCCGCCCGTCCGCGAGGTGCCGCTTGCGCGTCGCCACGCTCCGCCGCACGGCCGCCGCCACCAGCTGCGTCCTCGCCGAAGCGCCCCAGGGGCTCAAGGTAGGTACTAGCTAGCTCCGTGTTCGCGCGCGCGTGCGTGTAGGGTGGATTCATGGTTTGGTTGTTGTGTTTGGTGTAATGGTGTGCCAGGTGGAGCAGGCTGATGCGATCGCGCCCGCCCCGGCGGCGGCGGAGCTGAGGGACGTGGGCCCGAACACGGTGGCGTCCATCATCCTCGGCGGCGGCGCCGGCACGCGCCTCTTCCCCCTCACGCGGACCAGGGCCAAGCCCGCGGTAATCAGACCACATAATCCTCTCTTTACAGTGTTTACACACACATTTCTTCATGCATTTGATAAGCATTTCATTGGTTGTGTGCAACAATCGGGATTTCGGTTGCATTTGACACCGTTGACGATTGATTGATTGCACCGTGAGATGATTACAGAATTAGTGATTGGGTTGTATGCTCTTGGTATATCAGGTACCTGTTGGGGGATGTTACAGGCTGATCGATATCCCGATGAGCAACTGCATAAACAGCAAGATCAACAAGATCTACGTTCTCACCCAGTTCAACTCCCAGTCTCTCAACCGCCACATTGCGCGCACCTATAACATTGGTGAGGGGGTTGGATTTGGTGATGGGTTCGTGGAGGTAAGATCTCGTCTGATTAGTGTCTGTTATGATGCGCAATCGAGTGGAAACATGCAGCTGTGGCGATGGGTTGGTGATATCTAATTGATAATGTTCTACGGTGGTTTGTTTTGATTGTTGGGTAGGTGCTGGCAGCTACCCAGACAACAGGGGAATCAGGAAAACGATGGTTCCAGGGAACAGCCGATGCCGTCAGGCAGTTCCTGTGGTTATTTGAGGTTTCTCTAGTGCCGTCTCATGATCTTGTTATCTGAAATGGGATGCTATCGCTTTCCCAGTTTTAACTTGGCTGCTAATTTTCCTTTTTTACAAGGATGCAAGGCTCAAACGCATAGAGAACATACTAATTCTATCTGGTGATCATCTGTATAGGATGGATTACATGGATTTTGTCCAGGTGAACTCCATGTTGATGTTCTAGAGTCAAGATTTAATTTCCACTTAAATAGTGTAAAACAAATCTAAATAATGAGTTGTTTTGCAGAAGCATGTTGACAAAGGTGCTGATATTTCAGTCGCTTGTGTTCCTGTGGATGAGAGGTCATTCATCTTTGCCCTGTTTAAATTGTTTTATTATTTTTAATCTGTCTATATTCTAGCTAGATATACATGCTGTTAATTTTTCACAGTTTTAGAAGCGCTAATCATCAATATTACTTTGGAGTTTGGTCAGGGTTAGAATATATCATAATATTGTATAACAAATTAACAAGTAGTCAATACACATGGATTTCCATATTTTAATTGATGGATCAGATGATGACATATACCTCTCATAGTTCGTTTTTGTGTTGTGTACTTGCAGTCGAGCTTCTGATTTTGGATTGATGAAGACCAACAGGAATGGGCGCATTACTGACTTTCTTGAAAAGCCCAAGGATGAAAGCTTGAAATCAATGGTATATGCCTCTTCACTGAATCAAAGACGAATGAATATTTAATGATTTGTTTAGACAAGTGTAAACTGAATCATTATCTAAAAAATGTTGTTAACTGAATGCATTTCATCACCTTTTGTTGCATATGTTAAATCATTCATGGTTTTATTAACAATGCTTTTTTTCCTTCTGCCAATGTTATCTAGATTATTGGAGACTTCTTTTTATTTCTTCATGATTACCTCAATTGCCTGGATTTATTGGCTTTAATTAATAATTTTGTTAATAATACTTATTAATGCAGCAACTAGATATGGGAATGTTCGGTTTGCGCCCAGAAGTTGCAGATACACACAAATACATGGCTTCAATGGGAATATATGTATTCAGGACTGATATATTATTAAGACTTTTAAGGTAAATGTTAATAATAATATCTCATGAGCAATGATTCCTTAATATTGGAAACTAAGTCTGCATGGTAAATAAATGTTCCAATTGCATTGTAATTTGATCTTCTTTATCAGGCATTTAGTTGGTTCCTGTAACTTTCTTTTCTGATGTATGATAAAAGTCAAATGTGCAAAAATGACAAATGATTTTGTTACATATGATGAGACATACTGTTGATTTCATTTGTTAAGATAGCATTCCTGGGATTGTCTGTGCTCCTTAGCTTCTTCCTATTTTTCACGCCAGTTTGATGTATGCTGATACTCTCTCTCCCTCCCTCCCTCCCTCTCTCTATCTGTGTGTGTGTGTGTGTGTTCTGTATCTTTTAGAGGGCATTATCCTGCAGCGAATGATTTTGGCTCAGAAGTTATTCCAATGGCTGCAAAAGACTACAATGTGCAGGTATTTGTAATAAGAAATTCCACTGTCATAAATCAACCCTTACGAATTCTTTGAAATTCCAAAATGAGCATGTGACCTTACTTTCCACAAAACCCTGATTATGAATGCAACATTCCTTGTTCTGTGGCGACAGGCTTATATATTTGATGGTTACTGGGAAGATATCGGGACAATAAAGTCATTCTTTGAGGCAAATCTTGCTCTCACAGATCAGGTTTACTTTTTAGTTAACATCATCTCCATCTATATCTTTATGCGCGTGGACAATTTATCTAATGATTTAGTTATTTACCTTTGTAGTATCCGAACTTCTATTTTTATGATCCTGTGAAGCCCATTTTCACATCTCCTAGATTTTTGCCTCCGACGAAAGTGGAGAACTGCAAGGTAGATTCTCTTATGAGATGGTTTCTTCCGTAATACCTTCCGTGGCAGTTTTCCTTGATCCAACCATTTATGTGCAGGTTGTGAACTCTATAGTTTCCCATGGATGCTTTCTAACAGAATGTAGTGTTGATCACTCTGTTATTGGCGTCCGTTCAAGATTAGAACCGGGGGTGCAGCTGAAGGTAAATTGTTGAATACTCATAATTCAACGTACTTGACAGTTAGTTGGAATTCAGAAACATGTCATTCAAATAATTAAAGCAGAGATGGATGAAAGCATATGATATCAATACATAATCTTAGGAACTAAGCCTGCATGACCAATCGTCAGAAATTGTACTTGGAGAGAGGTACTGTTCCCCAATGCTAGATAAACTAGAGACAATATAACCTTTTTTCCCTGATATTTTGGCCATTTGGATACGATCCACATATTCTAGCTTCTATTAACAGCAATATTGTATGCACCACAGGAAACAGGTTGCAAGTTGCATAGTCACAAGTTAGTGATCCACAATGTCAATATGTTTCCTTTGGTTACAGTCTTTTTTTTTAATTTTCTTCAATAACTGCATTTATGCCCTTAAACATGAAAAGATTTGTGTGTAGTTTTTTTAATGCCATATAAGTTTCCCCCCCTATTTTTAGTGGCATCGTATGCCCTTAACCATGAAAAGATTTATGCGTAATTTTTTAAACAAGTAGGTCCATTTAGTTTTACCAACTTATCTGAAGCAATCACCAAGTATGCCACATATGGTCTGATGGATAGTGTTTCATTTTTATTGAATTATGTGATGCTTAATTATTTCAAGATCCTTAACAAAAAGAAAATTAACTGAGTGTAGAACACCATGATGATGGGGGCAGATCACTATCAGACCGAAGCTGAGAGATTTTCTGAACTGTCTGATGGAAAAGTACCAGTTGGCGTTGGAGAAAACACCAAAATAAGGTTAGTATGAGCAATGATGTATATATATATTTGGGGACATGCCCGTTACGTAATGCTAAGTTTTGACATACAGGAACTGTATCATCGACAAGAATGCACGAATTGGAAAGAATGTAATCATTATGAACTCAGAGGTATGATCCCCCGTAGAAAGGACTATTTCTTAGTTTCATTGTTTAGGAGAGCCCCTGAATTCTTATTTGCAATGATCCTTATACCATTTGCAAAGCTCATTTCCACAACAGTTTAGTGAAGATAAGATGACTCCATTAGGAGTATAGGCACATTTGACATAATGATTGAACTTGAGATATATTCACTTCATTGAACTTACAATGAATATCAAGGGCATGCTAGACTTTATGGAATTCGAAATTTGTAACATGTACTTACCGCAGGAGCAAGGAAAAATTTGTAATAAGTGGGTACTCAGTTTGAATTATGGATTTTGGGTCGACATATGAAAGCGGTTTTTGCAAAGGTAGCAATGTATGTATTAGTGTTAATGTCTACTTAGAAAAAAGACCTCATATCTCCTTAGAAATGAATGGTGGGAGGAAAATTTATTCAATCTACTCGGGAGGAAAATTTATTCAATCTACTCAGGCCCTCATTCAATCTATTTGGGCTTCATTGCAGCTTTTCATCTTGCTTGTCTGTGCTATTAAATATATATCCAGTTTTTATTTAGTCATTGAAGTTTACAGTGCAAATGCTGAGACCTGAGAGTTTTCCCTTGCTTGTGGATGCAGAATGTGCAAGAAGCAGAGAGACCATTAGAGGGTTTTTACATACGTTCTGGGATAACTGTAGTACTTAAAAACGCGGTGATTCCAGATGGTACAGTTATCTAGAGAATCACCAGAGGAAATATCTGCAGGTGAGCCGTCCAAATGCTTATTCAATTAGGATTATAAAAATATCAGTTCATTGGAACAAACATGTAACATTTGGTGTTGAATTGCCAATAACTAGAATTGTTCTAAACGTTGCATACTGAATTTATTGCATCTGATCATTTGTAAATAGCAAAAACACATCATTCTGAAGTTTGGTAGACAAGAAATGCTCCTGGTAAGTATTGATATCAGTAAAGAAGAATATATACATACATAATAAACAAAAAAAACATCCAAAGCTGCGTAACCTGAATTGCCTATATGGTATGGTATTTTCTTGTGCAAACTGCAACCTAGCAAGATGCATAATCCTTTTGGTATTGATAGCTGGAAGGATATTACAGATATCCAACTCCTACAGATACAACTTTTACACGCCTTATAACAGAAAAGCTCTGCCACTAAGCTTGTCGATGTTCATTCTAGAAAGTTTCTTTATCTTGTTTGTGATTCCTTCGTGAGGAGAGTAACATATTCTTTCGCCAGGAGCTTAACGGCAGTTACCATATTCTCCATAACCTCCCACACTGCTTACTAAATTTTACGACCCAAATAGAATTCCTTCTGTGGTATTTGGTGTGACATGGAATTTAGATACTATGACTTGGATGTACTGTGCTCAAATAACTCAAACTTATGTCAAGATATGTCAGTCATATCTGGATGGATCTGTCAAGTATCGTGAGATACGCATGAGCATGAGTAAAGTCCAAACATCCATCTTTCATAAAATTAGTTGATGAGATGCTCAGGTTATTGTTATTTACATGGATTTTCAACTTCAATCCTGACTATGAGTTTTTGTTAACTTCTCGGGTTGGCCTTCTCTTTTTTAGTCTGCGCACAAACAAAGAAAGAGGCATTAATTATTATTTTTTTGCTTACGAGTGCATAAAGTTACTACATAGTTTTTGCCATTACAGTATGTACAGAACTTACCTGTCAAGATCCATTACCAACTTACTGAATGTGTAGCATCATCTGTTGCTTTTATAGTTTTTGCTACTTGCAGATATCAATCCCTCCTGGTTTGTTGCATGTGAAGTACATACTTTGAAGCTCATAAGGGGATCAAGTTCAACCTTCGACGTCGATGCAGCAATAAACTTATACAGTGCAAAGGTTGCCAGTTCATGAATGAAGCTATGAACTGAGGGATATAGCACCTCTGCACCTACACCGTGGCACCGTTATGGTTGGAACGTTTTGGTTCTTTACTAAGCGCCAAAAGCGATATATCAAGAACTTCAAGATGGTTATGTACTCGATGAGAGTCACCTTTCCATGCACAGGAATACAGGATATATATATATATATATATATATATATATATATATATATATACTTAGAAATCTTTCATGTCAGTAGTTGTATATGCATGTAGAAGCGAGAGGGGTATAATTTGTTGCGAGTTAAATGTGGTATTCTTGAGGAACTGAGTAATAATGGTAATTACTAGAAGTACATTTCTGTCTCTTATAAACTGTAGGTTTATCTTGTACCGCAAAATCACTGACTGTTGCTATCCATGAACTTCCTCTGATGTATAACCATATTTGTGAATCATCAAGAGATCAAAATAAATATTGTACTACTCTTTGATTGAAGAAACACATCACATGAGAAGTAGAAGTAATCTGCATCATGGATCAGAATGAACAAGTTGTATATATGTTTGCGAGCCCTCAAATCAGAATCAAGTCATACTAACAGATATAAGAGGCGTCTATTCTTTCTTGGAGAAGAGCCCGCCAAAGCTGAACCCGCCGTCCCCGTCGCCGGCCGCCTTTTTGGCCGCGGCGCCGCTGGCCTTGGTGGCCCTCGACGCGGCGGGGGCGGCGGCGGCCTTCCCCTCGACCTTGTTGAGGATGGGGTCGGTCTCCAGCAGCTGTTCCTCCTTGTACAGCGCTCCGAAGATGGTGTCGAACAGCCCCTTCTCCTCCGTCGCCGCCGCAGCGGCGACGCTCTTCGTCGCCGACGGCCGCGCCACGCGTGCGGACGACGGAGGCGGCGCCGCCGACGCCCGACGATGGCTCAGGCGTCTCCCGGCGGCCACCGCCGGCGCCACCGTGGTGCCGAAACCAACCGACGCCATGGCTAGCTTTGTGTGTCTGCCTACGACTTTACGTGATGTGTGTGCCTGTGAAGTGTGTGTGGGTGGGTGGGCGCGCACGATCACTTTTTTTTGTGGTGTGTTTTGAGCTCTCGTGGTCTTGAGAGAGGGTCAGGAGGGTTGAGTCGTCCACAAGCGGCTTATCCACATGATTGGGTACGTGAGCACATCGGCACAGATACCTAATGATTAGTAATTGGTTATTGCCACGTAGTCCGTTGCCACTTGCCACTTTTCTGTATGCAAAACGATGGTTTCTAATGGCATTCCCAACCCAGAAATTATCCATTGGAAAGAAACTGTCGAAACTTGGTTTCGGCAATATAATTTCTGGGGTCACAGTCAAGATCGTCAAGCACAATGGGTTAGAAGAAGAAGAAGGGTTAGACAGGTTCAGACCCTCTCGTGAGGTAATACCCTACTCCTGTTTCGGTAGATTCGATCCGCCGAGTGTCTTTATTGATCTCATGTGTCTAAAGTTCTTGCTTATGAAATCGTATATCCCTCAAGGGACGCCCCTTACCCCCCTTATATAGTCTTGGGAGGAGGGCTTACAGATCGGAAACTCTATCTTACTCTAAGTCGGTTTCCTCAATCTTACTAAACCGTGACTACATGCCGATTGCCTTATCTCTATCAGCAATCGTAACACCCAAGTCATGTTTGGTTTACAGATATAGCAGGCGCAACCTATCCCTACCTCCAGTCGGATAAGCTTGCCATATAGATACCCGATTGCCATAATCTCCACAGTAGCCCCCGAGTCCTTTTCAGTCGACGAGACAGCTCAGCTTCAGACCAAAACAGCACACAGCTAAAAAAATTTCTTTGACCGAGTGCTTTTGGCGCCGAGTGATTCTATCACCTCTACCTGAATCTCCCGAGTGGCTCCAAAAACTGTGAAGGGCTGGAAAATATCTCAAAAATTCTTTAAAAATAAATATCTAGGCGCATCTCCTGATGCACCTAATTAGGTGTAGCCCCCGACTATGTGGTTAGTCAAAAATAGACTAAGCATATAGTCAAGAACTATAAAAAATCATTCTTATGTAGATGCTTAGCTCATGCTAAAGCAACTTTATTACTCAGCAAGCTCGTGCTTTATCCGAGTGAGTTCGCCCGAGTTATCTCAGAACAATTAACTCAATCAACCTTCGTAGGCGAAAAGCACTCGGTAAGCTCATGCTTATCCGAGTGGATCTGCCCGAGTAATCCCGGAACAAATATTTCAATCATCCCTCATGGGAAAACAAGTTCTTTCAATCATATAAAAAATATGACCAAATTATTAAATAGCTTATGCCATAATACTGGTCTCAATCTATAAAGATCTTCACCAAGGTAGAAAAAATAGCATCGATCTAATTAATTAGCCAAATGCTAAAAAAACAAACAGCCCTTGTCATCAAGGCAGCTATAGAAACTTAGCCGTTGGTCACCTTCCAAGTTGCATCGTGCTAGCTTCTCATGAAGTCAAGCAAACTGCGGTATGGAAGGATTTTCAAAGGTATAGGGCACTCGGACACGCGCATATTGCCAGGGCAAATCTGCTTAAGCTCATCCGCTTAAGTCCTTAAGGACACGCGTCAGGCCACACCTTAGGTGGGCCGTAGATTTTCTTATGGGCTCAGCCCACTCACCAGAAAACCTACCGCAACCCTCAAATCTTTCTATAAAGGCGTGAGGTCGTCCCCGCCTCTTCATCTTCCAAAATTCCCTTTTCACAACACTGTTCATCGTTCATTGCGGAGAACCCTAGACTCGCGCGCTCCGAAATCCATCCATCAAGGAACTCGCTGCAACAACCGCTTCTCCGCAGCCAAATCCCCCACGCTCCCTTGTCAAAAACCCGACCTTTTCGACCGGATCCACTTCCCATCAACACCTCTCTTATGGCGGAGGAAAAGAGGATTCCGTTCGACCAATGGGCGCTTCGGATGTGAGGGAATCCACCCTCAAAGAGATGGTGAAGCACGGCGTGCTTCCGCCAAAGGAAATCGTGGGATGGCGCCGCGGCGGGGAGGACTTCCCGACCCCGAACACCGGTGAGCTCGTCGTTTTCACTTCTTTTTCTTACTACGGGTTCAGCCTTCCCACCTCCGAGTTCTTCCGGGGGCTTCTGAATTACTATGGACTTCATCTCTACCATCTGAACCCCAACTCAATGCTTCACATCGCTCTCTTCATTCATGTATGTGAAGCCTTCCTTGGCATTCTACCCCACTTTCAACTCTTCCGCGCATGTTCTATCTCAAACCACATCCGAACAAAGACCACCCTTGCGTTGTTGGCGGGCAGGTTTCCGCTCCGCGGATCTCTCCGCAAGGAGTATTTTTCTCTTCCTTTGAAGTCTTCAAACAAAGGATGGCATGCGGGCTGGTTTTATGTCAGCAACCTAGAACCCAGCCTGCCATCTTTCGTCGGCCTTCCTCCTGTCCCCAGTCCATCATGGAGCACTGTTCCAAGAGCCCAAGATTGGGACGAGGCCAACAAGCTACTTGCGAAGATCCCGGCGATGAAACAAAAGGGTCTTCGCGGCGAGCGATCACTCGGCACTTCATCAGTGCCGACCGGCGCCGATCAAGGAACGGTCGGCCGGCCTTCGAATACGAAGGCGAACGGACCCCAATCGGGAAGATCCAGATCCACTCGGCTACGAGATCCCGAAGATCCGGATGTACAAGATCTTCGGATGGAATCGCAGCTTGAGCGGGCCCTCATTCTCGTCGGTTCTCCCATTCAGCATCCACCGACCTCCTCCTCCGTAAGCCGAGGTTACTTCATAACGTCTTTCAATCTTGATATCTTGTCTCTTAGCATTATGCACTCTTTCTTCGCAGAAAACGCTTCTATCACCTCCAAGCCATACAAGGTATCCCACGATGACGCGCCGCGTCGCCCGCCAAGAAGCCGGCTGGCGGGATTAAGATCCAAGGCGACCCGATCGGGAAGCGAGCGGCGCCGAGTGAAGACTCGAACAAGCGTGCAAGCAAAAGGAGGCGATTATCGAGGACTCGGATGACGACGTCCCGCTCCTCCCACCGAGACCCCACCTTTAAGACGATCGCCGCGGACGACGCCGAAGATCCGCCGGTCATCCAGGTATGCTCAAACCGAAGTCCGTACTCTTTCGTTGAAAACTTTCCTTTGTCTTTACCTCTGCTGTGTTTACTTTCGCAGAGGCCCCGGACATAGATCCTACGGGGAGTGAAGGACCAACCCCAGCCGCTGCTCCCGAGGCGCCAAGGCCAGCAGAGCCAAAGCCCCGGAGCCCACAACCAAGTGCGAGCGCTCCGGGGAAACAACCTTCGCCTCCGAAGAAGGATGCTCCGAGGAAGGAGCCCCGACCGCTGGCCGGATATCCCGACCGGAAACCGCCTGGCGGCCGGAAACTCCGAGGCCGCGCTCAAGCGCCCGACCGGGGTCACTCGGCGCGAGCCGGGCGAAGGAGGCCAGCCGGGCCGCTCCGCCTAAGCAAGCGGCCGCCGAAACCGGTGAGATTTGTTTCGAAGTACTCTTTCGCTCTTTCGTTTGAATCTTTCATGTCTTCATTTGTCCTTCTTGTTTGCCGGCCACGGTGGAGGAGATCCCAGTGTTGCGTCCTCGAAACCGGGTTCCCCGATTAGGATCGAATGGCGGGACTCGAAAGGCGAGAGGCAGGGCATCATCCTGGACCGGCAAGCCGAGAAAGATGAAAGGGATGCCCTTGTCGAGAGCCTGAACGAGGCAACCCGGCTACTCAACGTAAGCCTTCGTCTTTCTCTTAAATTGTATTATCATTGTCTTCCGCTTGGTTACTCTTCGCTTTGCGCGGAAGGAATATTGCCGCTCCATGGCAAAATCCGAGGTGCTTGGAGAAGCCGGTTCCCCCCGAACTCCTTAGAGGACGTTCAGCGACAGCTGAAGGCCACTCGGGAGGAGGCCGCGTCAAGGGAGGCGGCTTTAAGGAGGGAGATCGCAGAGCTTCGGGAAGCGAATCTCGACCTCCGAGGATCAATCGGGAGTAAGCCCGTCTATCCATTTTCTTTACAATTCTCATGTTAATCTCGGTTGTTGACGGTCTTCTCTTGTAGAAAACTCTTCGGAGGTCCATTCGCTTCAAGTCCAGTGGAGGCGATCGCCTCGACAAAGCCGAGATAGAAGCCGAGTTTGAAGGTAATCTTCTTTGGAGTAAAACTTCTTGCGCCGCTTCGTTTCGAGTGCCTTGAATGATCCGGAGCTTTTGGCAGCTTACAAGGTAAAGACCCGAGCCCAATACGACGTCTTGCTTGGGCGGGTCAGACGAAGCGACGAGATTCGGGAAGAGGTCGCCAATGCCGCTACGCCGATCTTGCTGTCCTTATTCGATCAAGGAGTCGGGGCCGTTCGTTGGAGCGGTGGAAATATTCGACAAGCCGCGGCGGCCCCGACCGATATCCGGCCAATATCACCGAAGCGCCAAGCATGGGGGCTGGTCTCTCTTGCACGTACCAAGTCCTTTACCCCGAGTGGATATCCACTCGGTCGGGGAAGGCTTTGCTGACGGAACGACGGACGAGCAAGCCTTGGACATGCTAAGTGAGGCGTAGGAGGCGGCGAAGAAAATATCCCTTGATGTAGTAAACAATTTCAAGATTTGATTTGTCTTTCTGACTTTGTCTTGTAAATGTCGCATAACCATAACGCTCGAAGCGAATTGGTGATATATTTAGTTTATTTATGTTAATGCCTTGATCCGAGTTTTTGTGTGAAATTTCTTATGTAGTTTTCGTCATTGTCACCAAGCCTAGGCTCGATTAGGTCATCGGAGAACTCTCGGTCCTTAGACACCGAACTCGAATCGAAGACCATTAAACAATGATAAACCAAATCATGCACAGAAGTTGATGAGGAAAACTTAAGCTTTATTGACATATGTACAGCCCCCGACTGCTAACTCAAGAAGTCATCTTGCTTGAAGTTGGCAGTCAAGGAAAACATGAAGCCTTAGCCGAATTAGGCATAAAATCGTCGAAGATGCTCGATGTTCCAGGAGTTCTTCACCATAGACCCGTCTTCACGCTTTAACGGTATGCACCGGCCGAGTCACTTCGGCGATTATGTATGGTCCCTCCCATAAGGGAGATAACTTGTGTCGATCTTTGGTGGTCGGATCTTGCGCAGGACCAGGTCGCCAACAATGAAAGCTCGTGCTCGCACGTTGCGACCGTGGTATCTTCGAGCCCTTGAAGGTATTTGGCCGATGGGATGAGGGCTGCCTCACGGGCCTCTTCCAATCGGGTGAGGTCATCCACTCGGTCGGGTCGTAGCGTTCA
Source organism: Oryza australiensis (assembly GCA_019925245.2). Classification (NCBI taxonomy): domain Eukaryota; kingdom Viridiplantae; phylum Streptophyta; class Magnoliopsida; order Poales; family Poaceae; genus Oryza; species Oryza australiensis. The sequence continues at coordinate 692,991 of JAIFGZ020000762.1, read as the reverse complement.
TCGTTGAAGCCGCGAACCCGGAGGGACTCATATTCCATCTCGTTTGGCAACATGGCTTCGCGCCATAGACCAAAAAGAAAGGAGTTTGGCCGTAGCCGGCGGGTGTGGTTCGCAGCGACCATAAAACCGAAGGCGCTTCTTGGACCCACTTGCCGGCGTAAGGGTTTAGGCGTCGCGCGGACCTTGATGCCTTGGAGGACCATGCCGTTGGCTCGCTCGACTTGTCCGTTGCTTTTGGGATGAGCTACCGATGCGTAGCGCATCTTGATTCCGAAGTCTTCGCAGAATTCCTTGAAGATGCCTCCCGTGAATTGAGTCCCGTTGTCGCTTATGATTCTGTTTGGGACGCGAAGCGGTGCACGATGTTGAGGAAGAAATCCCGTGCCTTGTCAGCAGTGATGGTGGCGACCGGCTTGGCCTCAATCCACTTGGAGAACTTGTCGATTGCGACGAAGAGGTGTGTGAATCCTCCTAGAGCTTTTTGAAAGGGCCAACCATGTCCGGCCCCATACCGCGAACGGCCGGGAAAGTGGGATTGTTTGAAGCTCCGGGCCGGGACATGGCTTTGTCGGGCGAAAACGCGCAGCCTTCGCAGTTCGTACGACTTTATCCGCGTCGGAGACCGTGGTAAGCCGGAAGAAACCTTGCCTGTAAGCTTTGCCAACTAGAGTGCGTCTTCTGCGTGGCTTCCGCATATGCCCGAGTGGATGTCTTGGAGTAGCTGCTTCCCTTCTTCGGGTGTGATGCACCTCATTAGAATTCCGGAGGGGCTTCTCTTGTATAGATCGGAGTCCACCATGACGTATGCTTGGCAACGACGTCGGACGCGTTCTGCTTCATCCCGGTCATCCGGTAGCTCTTGCTGGGTTAAGAATTTGATGAGCGGCGTCCTCCAGTCGGTATCGGTCATGGCGACTTCGTTCGTGGTTTGCTCGGTGAGAGTTGTCTTTGCCGTGGTGGTTGGTTCGTAGAGATGTTCGACAAAGATGTCTGTTGGGGCAGCTTCGCGCTTAGATCCGAACTGTGCCAGCTCATCGGCAGCTTCGTTGTTATGTCTCAGGACATGAGAGAGTTCGAGCCCATCAAACTTGTCCTCAAGCTTGCGGACCTCTTGTCGGTAGGCCTCCATAGTGTCATTTAGGCAAGACCAGTCTTTCATCACTTGATTGACGACCAGCTGGGAGTCGCCTTTCACAATAAGCCGTCGTATCCCGAGTGAGACTGCGAGGCGCAGTCCATGTAGAAGAGCTTCGTACTCGGCAACGTTGTGTGAGGCGGAGAAGTGGAGGTGAAGGACATATCTTAGCCTTTCCCCGGTCGGGGAAATCAGCACAACTCCTGCTCCCAAGCCGGTGATCCTCTTGGATCCGTCGAAGTGCATGGTCCAATATTGGAGGTCCTCCCGAGGCACGTTTTCTTGCTGTTCAGTCCACTCGGCCAGGAAGTCCGCCAACGCTTGTGACTTTATGGACGTCCTTGCCTTAAAAGTCAAGTCCAGCGGCATCAGCTGGGGCCCACTTGGCGATGCGTCCGGTTGCCTCGCGGTTGTGGATGACATCGCCGAGTGGGAAAGAGGTGACGACAGTGACCGAGTGACCCTGAAAATAGTGTGCCAATTTCCTCATGGTTATTAGAACACCATAGAGCAGCTTTTGTACCAGAGGGTAGCGAATTTTGGCTCCTGCCAATACTTCGCTAACAAAGTAGATTGGCCTTTGAGTCTTCTGAACCTGTCCTTCTTCTTCGCGTTCGACCACAAGGACCGTGCTGACCACTTGGTGAGTGGCTGAAACGTACAGCAGCAGAGGTTCCTGGGGCTGAGGCGAGGCCAGGACGGGTGGCGTGGTAAGGAACTCTTTGAAATCTTCAAAGGCTTTGTTGGCTTCCGCAGTCCACTGGAAGTCGTCCGTCTTCTTTAGAAGTCTGAAGAATGGCATGCCTCGTTCGCCGAGTCGGGATATGAAACGGCTTAGTGCCGCCATGCAGCCAGTGAGCTTCTGGACGTCCTTTTGGTTACTCGGGGCTTCATGCTTAAGATGGCGTTGATCTTCTCGGATTTGCTTCAATGCCGCGATGTGACACCATGAAGCCGAGCGTTTGCCCGATGGAACGCCGAAAGTGCATTTCTCCTGGTTTAACTTCATTCGAAGGCCCGATGTTTGCAAAGGTTTCCTCTAAGTCGGTGATCGGTCTTCTTTCGCTTGGTCTTGATGACAACATCGTCGACGTAAGCTTCGACGTTCTTGCCGATCTGCGTCTGGAAACATCTTTGGATCATGCGTTGGTATGTGGCTCCGGCGTTCTTCAGGCCGAAAGGCATGGTGATGTAGCAGTAGGCCCCAAACGGCGTGATGAACGAGGTCTTCAGCAATCGGATTCTTTTAAGCGATCCGTGATAGCCCGAGTAACATCCGAAACTCGGGAGTTGGCATGGCATGTTGAGTCGACGACTTGGTCGTTGCGAGGCAGCCCGAACGGATCTTTGGGGCAGGCTTTGTTGAGGTCGGTATAATCAACGCACATGCGCCATTGCCCCGTCTTCTTGCGGACCAGGACTGGGTTGGCTAACCAGTCGGGATGGAGGACTTCTTTAATAAAGCCGACAGCCAAGAGCTTTGCGAGTTCTTCCTTGATAGCGTCTTTTCGATCCTGTGCGAATCTGCGTAATCGTTGTTTTATCGGTTTGGCGTCATCTTTGATGTTCAAAGAGTGCTCCGATCACCTCCCTAGGAATTCCGGGCATATCGGATGGTTTCCAAGCAAAAACATCTTTATTATTTTGGAGGAAGGTGACGAGCGCGCTTTCCTATTTGGGATCTAGGTCGCGCCGATTACGGCGGTTTCGAGGGATCCGACGGATCAAGGGAGATCTTCTTGGTCTTGGCGTCGCCGGATCCTGATTTGGCTATCTTCTTCACGGGGACTTCGCCCTCTGCCGAAGTTGATGCGGCCAATCAGATCTTTGTTGGCCACGTAATCTCTCGCGAGATTGGGCCATGTCACGCTCTCCTTATCGCAGTGAAGGCTTGCTTCACGTCGCTGCGAAGAGTGATGACGCCGTTGGGACCCGGCATCTTCATGCGAGAGTAGGTGTAGTGAGGGATCGCCATGAACTTGGCAAGCGCGGGCCTTCCGATGATGGTGTGATATGTTTCAAGAAGTCGGCCACCTCAAAGGTGACATTCTCCGTTCGGAAGTTCTCTCGGGCTCCGAAGGTGACTGGGAGGAGATATGCCCGAGTGGTGTAGAAGATAGCCCAGGATAACTCCGTGGAAGGGGCTGAGCTTGCCTTTAGTTCGGCCCTCGGGATCGCATCTCATCCATGGTCTTGGCAAACGGATGTTGAGGGCGCCGCCCCCATCGATGAGGACGCGCTTAAGCCGATGTTGCGGACCACGGGGTCCAGGACGAGTGGATAGCGCCCCGGGTGAACCACTCGGTCAGGATGATCCGAGCGGTCAAAGGTGATGGCCACTTCCGACCATCGCAGATATTGAGGGACTTCGGGTTGAGCCGCGTTGACCTCCCGGGCAGTTAGCTTCTGTTTCCTCTTGGACTCATAGGCTAGCGGACCTCCGAAGATGTGGTTGAGCTCCCCCACTGGGTCTTGGAAAGGTTCGGCGTTTTCAACCGCGTTGTTCTTTTTGGCACCAGACGGGCCAGCCTCGTCAGTCGGCTTCTTGTTGAGTGCGTCGCGTATTGTTCGGCGAACGCTTGTAGATAAAGCGCCTTCGCCGCGTGCTTATGATTCGAGATGGTGGGTGCCGGGCGTTCATGATGGCGTCGTAGGCGGCGACTCGGGGACGGCGTTGAGTGTTGGAGGTTGCGGCCACTAGGTCCTCAGATCGGCGCTTGCGATCTTTCTGGCCCTGGTTGCCGTTGTTGCCGCCATCCTTCTTAGGATTACGGCTTCCTCCCGCTTGCTTGTCCTCCCTTCTATCGGGCCGGTCTTGACGGGCGGCCTTAATGGCGTCATTGGATTTGGCGTATGAGTTCGCCGTCTCGAACATTTGCTTCACCGTCTTCGGTGGTTTGCGCCCGAACTTCCCGATGAGCAGCTCATCACGGACTCCCTTCTGGAAGGCGGCGATGATGATGTCATCGGTGATGTTCGGGATCTTGTTGCGCTTCTCGGAGAAACGACGAATGTAATCCTTCGAGGCTCGTCCGGCTTTTGGATGACTTTGTATAGGTCGAAGTGTGTGCCTCTCGAAGGTACCTTGGAAGTTGGCGATGAAGTGGTCCCTCGCTCGCTCCACGAGCCGATTGTGCCTCTTGGCGGGCTCGTGAGCCAATTTCGGCCGAGTTTGCGAGGGCCACGGGCGAGTAATTGGCCATAGCTTTGTTGTCGCCACTGCGGCTCGGATGGCAAGGGTGTATACGGTTAGCCAAGATTCGGGGTCGGTCTTGCCATCGTACCTTTCAATCCCCGTAGGCTTAAAGCCACTCGGCCGGTGCACTCGGCGAAGTTCCGAGTGAAGGCGGTACTCCGTCGTCGCCGCTATCGGGTGATCCCTCCGATCTTCCCGAGTGCGTCGGTCGCGCTCCCGGTAGCGGCGATCGAGGACTTCTGCAGATCACTCGGCGGGGTCTTCGGTTGGCTGGTTGGATAGCCGGAACCATTGCGGCGGGCTCGGTGGTGGACGGGTGGACGTCCGTGTCGTTTGTCGCGGAGTCGGCCGTCGCTCCGGTACTTCGGCGTGGACTCGCGAGGTGGGCCTCTTGGCCAGGTCGTCGACCGATCCGGCTCGGGCCTCTTATAGTCTCCTGACCTTAGCGGTGGAAGCCGGCTCTTGTCTGGCGTTTCGGCCACAGATTCAGTCGGTCTTCGTGCCGAAGTGGTAGGATGGCCGTTAGCCGTAGCAGCGACGATGGTCTTGATCTTGTCGAGTATAGGAGTCACGTTGGCAGGAGCCGTCTCCATGACGGTGTCCAAGAGCGTGAGTGCGGCAACAGCGTTCTGCTGTGGCGTCTGGAAGATATTGGTGTTGCGAACCCGTGTTTGGAGTATGGCCTCCTGGGCAGATCGTCCGGCTGCATGTAGATCCTGCTTCCTCTTGTCAGCCTCGTCCTTACGTTGTTTCTCCTCTTCGGCTGTCTTGCGCTCGAGCTCCACCTGGCTCGCTCTTCTTCGCAAGCCTTTTGGCCATGGCTGAGTCGGACTCGTCCGGCTCGGCCATGAGGACATCAAAGCACTTCGGCTCATAGTCCATGCGGCGGTCGGAGTTGTCGGCTTCGTCGAAGGGATGCCGTAGAGGTTGTCGAAGCCGGCGGAGCCGAGGTATCCATTGAGCTCCGAAGACGAGCGGGAGCCGAATGATGGGAGGATGACAGCGACCTCCCTTGATCCTGGGTAACCCGGATCTGGATCGTTCCAGTCCGAGTCAGAGCTTGGGGATGTGGGCTCCTCCGAGTGGGTCGCCGCCGACTCGGGGGAGAGGAGTTTGCTGTAGATCTCGGCGGCGTTTGGTAACCCAAACGGCACCGAGAGGTCTTCGTCTGAGTTGATCACCTCCGTCGGGGAGGTGAGAAGTTTGGCGCAGATTTCGGCGGTATTCGGTAATCCGAATGGTGCCGAGTGAAGTCCGTCGTCGGAGAAGGTAGATTGCATCTTGGTCTTCAAGATGTCGTCGAAGATCTCGGCGCTATTGGGGAGCCCGAACGGCGCCGAGTGGGTCTTTCCTTCTGACTGGTTCGGATCCGAGTCGAAGGAGGAGTCGTCGACGAAGTAGGCGGCGAAGTCGCCGAATCTTGAAGGAGATCCCATCACGCTTGTCGGCGAGATTGTTGAAGAAGTCTCGACGCGCAGTCCCCTACCTGGCGCGCCAACTGTCGAAACTTGGTTTCGGCAATATAATTTCTGGGGTCGCAGTCAAGATCGCCAAGCACAATGGGTTAGAAGAAGAAGAAGGGTTAGACAGGTTCAGGCCCTCTCGTGAGGTAATACCCTACTCCTGTTTCGGTGGATTCGATCCGCCGAGTGTCTTTATTGATCTCATGTGTCTAAAGCTCTTGCTTATGAAATCGTATATCCCTCAAGGGACGCCCCTTACCCCCCTTATATAGTCTTGGGAGGAGGGCTTACAGATCGGAAACCCTATCTTACTCTAAGTTGGTTTCCTCAATCTTACCAAACCGTGACTACAGGCCGATTGCCTTATCTCTATCGGCAATCGTAACACCCAAGTCATGTTTGGTTTACAGATATAGCAGGCGCAATCTATCCCTACCTCCAGTCGGATAAGCTTGCCATGTAGATACCCGATTGCCATAATCTCCACAGAAACCATTCTTTCCAATGCATTTTATGCACTAAAAAATTAAATGTGCAATACAAAAAGAGTTGATTGTCTGTGGCAATGCACAACATACAGGACAACCCCGGCAGCACAGCACATCACAGCACTGGACGCATAGTACCGCACAACACGCCCGAGCACGGCGGCGGCGGCGCGGTGTCCCTCGGCGGCTCGCGTGGCGACGGCATCCCTGGCGGCTCGCACGGCGCGGCCTCACCCCCACCCGTGGGATCGCGGCGGCAACACGAGGGAGGGAGCCGGCGGGCGGCAACGGCGGCAAAGGCGATGGGGCAGGGCGGCGGACGGGGTTGGGGCCGGGCGCGAGGGCGCGGACGGGGTCGGGCCGGGCAAGAGAGGGCGGCGGCGAACGGCGCCGGGGCCGGGTGAGGGAGGGCGGCGGCGGACGGAGCCAGGGCCGGGCGAGGGAGGGGCGGCGGTCGGCGTGCAAGAATACGGGTGGTGGCTGGCGGCCGACGCGCGAGCAGCGGGAGGCAGTCGGCGACAGGCGCAAGCAGGCCAGCGCACGGGATCGGGAAGAAACGACAAGCAACGCGCAACGCAAGTTTCTTCGCCATCGTTGCGCGAGCTGAAACCATTTCTACTCTAGACGTCATTTCTCTGTTTTTGTTATTCTCTCTCCTGCCACATCAGCAAAACTACTATAATTTCTGGGTTGGGAGTGCCCTAATGGCAAAAAAAAGCATCATATGAAAGGAATCTTATTAGCAGTTTAGCAATCATCTATTGGCATCACCATGATCCGGTTCTTCCTTGAGATGGACGCTAGTTTTTTAGTATTGTGGGGTTAAATGGTGGAATGTGTATTGATGTTGAGTTAATATGTGGTATGATATTTATAAAGAAGGATCTAAATTGGTGGTATTGTTTGTCAAAAATAAATTAGTGATACTAATGCACAAGTTTAAATTAGAAGAAATTGGAAGGAAGTAAGCAGGAGAGGAAAGGAATGGTAAGTAAGAGGACGATGACATCATGCTTGCAATACAGTTACGATATGTATTTTCTTCTAAAAAACACTGGACATCCTACCATCCTAGTCCAGCGAGGTCCCAGAAAAATATTGTTTTAGCAATTTAATCAGAGAAGTGAGGCCAATCTATTTCTGTTGACTCATTCCAGACCACTCAATGTTTTTGACTTTTTTTCCTCGAGCGGTTCCTCGCCTACTGTGATATGATCATTTTGCGTCGCTCGACTCCTTTGTCACCTTCACCTTGATCCCCAATTCCTAGTCTCCTCACATCGGCTCTCCTCTCCACTGTCGGTGTGGGCAATGGCATGGCGGGCTCATGTCGATTCACTGCCCATCATGACCTCAGAGGTCACGGCTCGGCTGACCAGAAAGGCCACACGCAAGTGGAGGATGATGTAAGCGGATGTCGACTCATGCAGACAAGTGAAGGAAGGCGAGGAGGATGCAAGTGGTGTGGTGGTGGGGTGCTTGGCGCTGACAGTGTCTACTTCCTAACGAGGAGCAGCATTCATGTGGCTACGTCTGGCTACGTCTCTGACACGAAGCGGCATCCGACACGAAGCGGCATCCTGGTGGTGGCTTCGTCCTGGACTCCGAGGTTAGTAGCGGCATTCCTGACTCCTTGCTGCTTGACTTGGAAAATAAAGCCTCCTGACTCCTTGCTGCTTGACTTGGAAAATAAAGTTAGAAAGTAATTTACCTTGATGCCTATATTCTTCTTCTTCTTCTTCTATAGCCTATGTGTTGAGATCAAAAGGATGTAGGTTGAGATAAAAATAATACAACATGTTTCATGTTCCTCAGTAGGTCTTCCATCCTCTTCCATATCAGCTTCTCCTCCATTTGTGGTGCGGTAAAGTCCCTCCATCTTCTTTCTCTTTTTTGGTAAATTAAGCTCTCTAACTCTTTTGGTATGTGTGATGTTAAGTTGGATTACAGGCTGATGAATGGGATGAGATAAAAGATGGTTTCTTTAGGATTTATATGAAACGGAGGGGACACTCCCTGGCGCCAAAGCACCCTCCATAGGTTACTTCAAATGTTTGAATATGCTAAGGATTGCTTTGCCATATCTAGTTATTGAGGTCTGATGCCAATGTGTACCGTAACTCGGTAATAAGTTATAAAATGATTCATTACTTAATTGCAATTAGGAAATATTGAAATGACAACTGAATCATACAAATAGAGATAAATTGGTTATTTTTAGTGGTCACTAAATTGGCTGAGAAAACTTAAAACATTCAGTTTTTTGGGCGGTAATAAAACGCCAAGCATTTTCTCTTCATTATGTTATCATCGGTATTTCCAAAGCTACGATTTATGTTTGAAATATGGAACATAGAAAAACAAGAAAAAAATAGTACATGAAGAATACGCGTCCGCACGAGAAATGCATCACACAACAACGACCCAATGAATTTCCTCTTAAGGTATCAAAAGTGTTTCTTCTATGAATTTTTCGATCATTACGTCGAATGACGATAGACGATACATTTTCGGATACCCAAGAAACCTTATGGCTTATGGGAAAGTAGTTAAGCTTAAACATTTTTTCTAAAATGGTTGGTTCTCCCGACAAAATTATATTTTTCAGTTGAATATTTACTCAACAAACCCTATATTCAGAATCTTCAGCTACATTATCTTCAGCTACATTAGATTAGCTTTTTTTGGGCTTATTTAAAGTAAAAATAGGATTCCATCGTTAAAAACTTCAGGTTTTAAAGCCATCAGCTTATAAACCATATAAACCGCTTAAAAGCCAAAACCCAAATAAAGAGGGCTTAAACCGTGTGTTTTTTTAAAAAAAATATTTATAAGAAAGTTGTTTTAAAATATCATATTAATTTATTTTTGAAACCCTAATACTTACTCTGTTTTCGTATAACTGAAATTTTATGAGTAAGAGGAGAAATTAAGAGGAAGAGAAAATTAGCTAGGTGCCTCTAAATGAGGGATGATAGAAAGTGGGTGGATAATTAAGGGTAAGGTGGAGAAAATTTTGAATTAGAGGTAACTGATGATATAAGTAGAACTATAAGATTATATTTATTTTAGAAAAAATTTAAATATACAATTACACTTATTTTGAAATAGGTAGTATATATTTTCTGTGTACATTAATTCAAACATAAACTAAACTAAACTAAGGTCCTATTTGGAGGAGAGTTTTTTTCAGCTGTAACTTTTTTCTTCTTCTAGAGTTAGAAATTCTCTTGAACAATACAACTTCTTTTCAGATTCAAAAGTTATAGTTGTAGAATAAAAAAATAAACTAAAAGTAAATAACTAAAAAACCCAAATTTTCCATATCCTCCTGGTTCGCAACTCCGTTTTCAAACTAGGCCAAACATTTGACACTCAAAATATTGTCCGTTTATAAATTTGGCATGAACTCATATTTATAGATTGATATCTCATTTCTCATCCACATAAATGTCAGCATAATCACATAAATATCAACGTAATCGAATCTACAATTTTGTCGGCCGAACAGGGGTTCCAAACCATGTTTGCAGGCCGGGCCCACCTGCAGATCGACCATCCACAAGCTCCGAAATCTCAAAAGCCTCCTCGCCTTCCATCCCATCCTGACCTCCTCGATCGGACAAGGGTCGATCGGACAAGGCACGGAAACCCTAGCCTTGTCCTGCCGCGATCGCCGTCCGCGCGGCGCTCCCGCGCCCCAACCCGACCTCCGTGCCGTTTCCCGATTCGTTCTTGGTCTAGTTTGCTGAGGTGAGTTCGGATCCCTGCCTTTATTTGACCCCGTGGATCTTGTACTGTTTCCCCCATTTCTGCGATGTTTTCTTGGTTGATAGATTGATCCGTGCTGTCTCACTGACTGGTGTATTTTGTTTTCATGAAGTCAGCTGCAGCGATGGCCGCGAAGGGTCAGTCGGTGAATATGCAGAAGGAGCAGGTCTGTTGTTCATCTGATTCCGCGTATCAGTTTGTATGACGATATCGGTAATACTTTTCGAACTACTTTGTCAAGTGAATTTCCTGCTTTTAACTACACTGACGCTGAAGATCTGGATGTGATGAGAGGGAAACTGAAACTTGTTGATTTTGTTGTGATCCCAACAATCTTGAAAATTGGGCAGATTTGTGCAAGTTGTGGCTGCACCTTGCCCTTCTGAGAATCGTATGCGTTAATTAGATCTGCCGATTAATCCAGATGTATGCATGGATCTGTTCTACATTTTTTTATGGTGTTTCTGTAGTCGGGTTAGCAGGGAGGCAATGACAGCTTGAACATCCTATTTAACAGTGATAAACGAATCAATATATACGTAAAAAGAAACAAGAAGAAGCTAGTTTCTGGTTAGTAAGAATAGTTCTAGTAAAACAAGGTAAGGTGAAATTGACAAGTTTATATAGGAGCTAGAGTGTGATTTTAAAATAAATAGGAAGGTAGGAAATTGAGCATAATATTTGTTTGTAAAGCATTAGGATAATGCACTTCATTTAGTACTCTTGACCCACAATAAAAAATATAAAGTAGCACAGAAACTTGAATGAGTCTTGAGATGTACCTATATCAAGACAAAATATTAGTACTCCCTCCTTATTTATGTATGATGTTGGTTATGTTTTTTTTATCTTTTTTTTTCACTTTTGCTGTCATTTTTCCTTGGAGTAGCATACATTGAAGCTGAAAATTCTTTCTAGTCCTAGTGGTACTTAATATTGGACTAGTTAAAAGAAAGTGTAAATCAAATGTTTGTAGTTTTCAAACTGTTGGTGTTCATACTGATCTATGTTACTCTTTTTGTTGTTTGAAATATAGTTTGCAGATTCTATGTTGCCATGGCTAAGAAAGACTACCGCTATGTGTCTTACAATTTACTTATCCAGTCTAACTTGCAATATTTGGAAGTGTTGGTTTGTCAGATAGTCTTTTGTCCTATTATTTTCTTCGATAGTTCTTGTATATAATGTCAATTCAGTTTATTCCTTGACCTTTGTTATTATGAGTTTGTGACTAAAGCTTTCCTGATAATTATAACCTCTTTGATTAAAGATTTCCTTGTAATATTATTCCTCTTTGACTGAATAGATGTTTGGATTGGCGGAGAAAGAGATGGAATATAGGGTGGATCTTTTCAACTGGTAAGTGACTGACTGACGTGAGGTCTTTTTATTTGATTAGTTCTATCTTTAGCTATCAAGAGAGTTCAGGTTTTTCTTGAGCATGGGAGTAGTATCTAAATGTATACTGATATATCATGTAGCATATAATTTAGTCTGACTGTTTAATTTTGCATCCTTCAAGTTTATTGCAGTTGTATGCTAAAGCAATTAACCCAAACCTGGCAGTTTCTGATTGTCTACCCTTGTTCACTTTATGCAGGCTTACACAAACATGTTTTAACAAGTGCATTGAGAAAAGGTAACATGGAGTTTGCCTTTGTGTTTCAGGGTCCTCTATTTTTACTATTAGTGGCTTCAACCTTCTTTTTTTTTGGCGCACCCATGACACTGTAATTCACAAAAGATGAATTAGATTTGTTTAGTCAAGGTTGTGTTTTGCTGTTCTGTAAACCCTTTTGTGATGGAAAAATAATCATGGTCAAGGCTCAAACTAAAAATGGCATACAATACAACATCTCTGTACATACGGAGTTTATCTTATGGTTCATTTCCATGTTTTTAGCACATGAACTGATGAGCTACATGCGATTATTTGGACTTATGCAACTTCTGTTATCTCTAGGCATAAAGAAGCTGAACTAAATATGGGTGAGAATAGCTGCATTGATCGATGTGCGTCGAAGTATTGGCAGGCAAGTTTATTTTGTTTTCTGGACTGTTAATATTTGCTTCTCATTTAGCTTCCTGAAGTACATTCAGCCTGTTGTAGTGAAGAAATAATGGTGAAAATGAACCGCCTTAAGATGATTGTTAACTGTTGGCTTTGGAAAGTGTAGCTCTGTCTGTTCAAAGAAGCTTACTGTTTATATAAAGGATCAGCTAATCTGCTTTCAATAGATAATACTTGATGGTTGATTTGTTCTTGAATCTATTGAAAATTTTCTCTGATTGTTTCCTCTTGTTTCTACAGTGCAAGGAAGGCTGCTCCTCACCCCTATAGTGTATACAGCTTTGTAATTGCATAGTTCTCCATTTAGTTATATTGATCTGCACTCTTTCCCTTCATATAAAGAAACATGATCTTAAATTAATTCCGAGTAATATTCTCGTGGTTCTTTTCAGTTCCTTTTTTAATAAGCTTGATAACCATCATCATTTCTAACAGATTAAAAGTATTGTGGTTAGTTTCGCTTTCAATCCAGTTTAGTTAATTTCTCATTGTTCTTCCTGAAATACCTTTTCAGGTGACTAATTTAGTTGGACAGCTCCTTGGAAATCAGCCTCAAATGTGAGCTTAGAGATGCAATTGCTCTTATTGGTAGTAGAACATCAGTCTTTTTTCGCATAGTAGTTCAGCGAATTATTGAGCACAATGAGAGGAGAAATTATGTCAGTTCCTCCCATTTGTATCTTCGACATGAGTCACTTTGAGCTTGGGGTACATTCCAACCTGTATCATTACTTTCAGCTTCCAGAAAGGCTGCATATGTTGGCTGCTGTCATTTTTTGGTTGCTGTGTAAGAAGTGTCACATTTCCCTACCAAACTGAGTTCTTTTACTGATAAGCCAGGCAAGTGTGGTAATCCTGTTCTGTTCTTTCCTTTGACCTTCTGCAGAAATTGGCGTTTCTTAAATGTTTTGCCAATTGCTGTCCCAATGTGACAGAATACCACCTGATTCAGAGTACTTGAGCTCTCCTGCCAAACATATTCGGATCTCCTTCCTCCATCGAATCATGTGTTATTTGCCATGTTCTTTTGTGCTGAAAAGCTGAATTTGGATTTAAAACATTATTCTAAGAAAATCATATGTAGGAAGTTTTTTTAAATCACACTTTTAGTAGTTTGCGAAGCATGAGCATTATCCAATCAATCCATTCCATAATGTAGACATTTTTTTGTGCCAACTCATCCCAAGTAGGGATGAAAGCAGGAACGAGAAAATCTCGTATTGACCGACATTGAATACCGAAAATTCCGATCGAATATCGTTTTCATGAAAAAAACAGGATTGAAAAAAATTCCGATCGAATATCGTTTTCATGAAAAAAAGGATTGAAAAAAGAGAACGGGAACATGAATGTTTGGTGTGTTATTTCGATCGTATTCGCGGATGCCGTATTTGTCTGGAAAAATTTGTGTGGGAAATTTTTGATTCTTAGGCTTTCTCAACCAATTTTTACCCACAGCCGAAATTCTTTGGAGTTTTTAGATTTTTATGTGCCTAAATAAATATGCTGAGCATGTCAATCCTTAGTTTTAAAAGGGATTCTGCATTTCACTAAGCGTTTGCAAATGTTCCTTTAGCATATAGTCCCACTGATACATGGGCCTGCCCTAATTCCAACGTGTCAGTTGCCTCCTGTCATTTTACAACTTTGTTTTGGTAATACTGGTGCCTCATATTTGTTGTAGGATGATGATGTCGCAGACAGTGAAGAAGAAAGCAGATAATCTGGACTTTGACATGTAGAGTTCTTGTTGCTGCCTGCTAGAGGACAATACTGTTGGATTATCAATTATACATAGTCAACTTGTGAGTTGTGAGTCACTGAGTTGTGATATGTTGCTTTTTAATTTGGACTTGTGTTGTAATACTGTTGGATTATGCACGGTTGTAATTGTTGCGTCGAGTTATGGTTACATGTGTGTTGATGTTCTCGCTTTTTTTACCGATTCTCGATCGTAATTGACATGTCCCCACCGTTCCCGATGTCCTGTATTACCTAATTTGTTTTTCCATCCACCTTTCCTGTTCCCGATCCTAGCTAAAAAATATAGAAAGAGAAATGGTTAAGGTCTTTCCCCGACCATTCCTGACCGTTTTCATCCCTAAAAGTTACCCCATTGATTTGGACGTCGACCACATGAGGGTGCTTGGTTGCTCTAATTTGATTTTATTAGTGTCGTGCACAAGAATAATAGTATCCTTGGTAGTTAGTAGCCATTCAATCATGATATATTGGAAATGGCATCTCATTGATATATGAGAGTGTACTACTCCATCTAAAAAATAAGCATTCCTACTCCTTCCATTTTTAAATATAAGTATTTCTAGGTTATTTTGTAAAATTTAAGTTTAAGAGGGAAATTCGCTCTTAGTCACCTTATAGGTCAAATTTAAAGAGTAAATTACATTAGTAGTATATAAACTTGTTAGGTATGTGCAATTTAGTACACGAATTTGTAAAACGATCGTTTTGGTGTACGAAGTTGTCTAATGTTGTTGAAGAAATGGGAATCGGGTTCCCCGTTTCTTCGGGGACCTGTTTGCACCGTGGGCCTGCAAGATGTCACACATACACATAATTCATTGTCTGTCAAAAACCACCAAGGTGATAGGTTACTTGTGGCGTCAGGTAGGAATCGAGGGCCGGTTCAGCCCAGGCCCGGGGCCCAGGCGCCCAAGGCAACACAAGGTTTACATTTTCAAGGTACCAAGAGGAGTGTGGAGACGTACAAGATCTATATCTTCAAGGTACCAAGAAGAGTTTGGAGACGTACAAGATTTACATCTTTAAGGTACCAAGAAGAATGTGGACACGTACAAGATCTAGATCTTCAATGTATCAAGAAGAGTGTGGAGACGTACAAGATCTACATCTTCAAGATACTGAAACAAGTATACCTTAACGTCGGCGCTTCCTCCGAGGCCATGTTCATCCTGAACTCCTTCGTCAACGACATCTTTAAGAAGCTCGTCAGACTTAACAAGACACTTTATCAAGCGGCAAGGGAGCGTGCGGGGCCTCGGAGGTACCTACGGGCCCTTGGCACGAATCCAGCACCAAGCGCGAACCATGCCCCGAGACTGTGGTCTGCTTGCAAAAATGGCAGTCAGGGGCAAAGGTCTGGCCTTCAGACGAGAGTGGATAGTATCATTACCATGTTGGAAGGCGAGCCTAGCTGCACTTGTTGACTGGGCTTGACCTGAAACCATATCGGTGGTGCCCACGCCCGAGCGGCGGAAATCTCCTCTCGATCGGCTATGCAGCATGGTGGGCCCAGCGATGGGACGGTGAGCGATGGCATTAAGTTGCAACAGAGCGGAGCCTAAATAATGACAATTCAAGATTACAACTCAGTTACATGCAAGAAGAATATGGCAAGTTATGGAGATCAAGTTAGCTGCGTCACCCAAAGGAATAAGGCCATGACAATGCACCATGCGCTAGCGAGCGACACTTGGCGTGACTGCATGGCGTTACTAGGGATGACAATCCTCCACGCCTCGCTTGGGCCCACCAAGCCCAGCTTTGCGACAGGTGGCACCAGAAGCTTGTTTCAGCTGTCCCCGGCTTTGTGCTCAGCTCCCCGGGGCACAAGCACAAGCTCAGTTTGCAGCAATGAATACGCTTAGACTGATGTGACAGGAAGAACAATGACAAGACTAGGTATAGACATGTTCCCATGCAAAATGTAATTGCAGGCGTTCTCGTCGCTGCGCCGCCGTTCGATGTCGCCAATGTCATCCCGAGCCACCGGCCGTCGTACTTGCGTGGGAGCCACGTGGTCGTCCGCGTCAGCGCCACGCCACCGCCACCTCAGCGTCGTGTCAATCTCCTCTGTGCCACGTGGCTGCTGATGTGTATCCATCCTCAATCCATCAAGATTCAATCTTGTCTGTTGGATCTTGGTCAACTCAATCCCAGCTGTTCATTTTTATAAATCGGATTGGTTTAATCTGATCCATCCATCCTTATCCGATTTAATCCTAGCCGTCCAATCCCTGTGAACCCGTGGACCATCTCAGTGAACCTGGTCTTCCGTGGACCGATCAGGGCTGACGTCATAATCCTCCTTTTCCAGTTCAAAAATAAATCAATATGATGCAATAAATCTTTTAGCCATTTTTTAGGTTTAAATAATTAAAACTTCAAAAATTCATAACTAATTCATACGAACTAGGAATGAGGTCGTTCAAGTCTCATAATTCATCTAAAATTAAGCTCTATCAATAAATGAACTTTAATTGTACTGTTTGTTTGGTTTTTGTTAGTTTTTTTTCCTTATTTTGTTCTAGGCTTAGTTTTCCATAGTTTCGGAGGTTGTTTGTTCGTCAGAGAAGTTCCACAAGACGAATTGAAGACTAATTATTGCAAGTAAAGTCACACAGATCTCAAACACAATTCATTTGATTATGTTGATCCCATTTTTAAATTTTCTATTTATTTCAAATATGCATTTATTTTTGAATGTCATTGGGTGATATTAACCTGGCCAAATTAGTATTGAATTCCTTATTCCTTGATACCTTGGGTTAAAATTTGACAGTTTAACTTTATATAATGGTTTAACTAGAGATTAGGAATAAATGCTTAGCCATGCTTAGAAACTTTAGTATCATTTTATATGAGAAAGTTAACGATTCACTTATATCCCTTAATGGATAATTAATGGTAGCTCATGATGATGATCATGATTGACTAGTTAATGAATTAATGGTCAACTAAAATTTGATTGATGATGGGTTGTGAGCATATGGTTTGATGATTTTGATGGGAGTGCTCATGGCAATTAAGGACCGGTTCATGAGCTACTGTTATGAAGCATTAACCATACTAACCATAAACCAACATGGGCAACGACTGGATCTATAGTGTAGCATGTTCAACAGGAGACACCATGGTGGTTTGTTTTTATTGTTTAATCGTGGCAGACAATTAAGTCCACAGGTGGCGGACAACTAAGTCTGCAATTATGTTTTTGGGCACTAAGTAGTTTCCCTGTTAGATAACTGGTCATTCTCTGTCGGACACAGATGCTTAGTGGGTGTCATTCTGTTGGATGTGTTATGCAAAGGGTCCTGTCACAATCTCTATTCGGGTATTTTTTGGTATCGCGACGCATGGTTGACATGATGTTGAGAATGTGTGATGTGGGTAAATTTGTATACCTTTGATCAGAGTAAAACTATTCGAATAGCCGTACCCACGGTTATGGGTGAGCCTAGCAATGTTTTTCATGATTAGTCCCACACTACTCATAAATGGTAATAAATTGGTGATGATTATTTTTTTAGCTTCTATAATGGAGTTTAGATCTGTGCAACTGAGATTGGTTGTTCAGAGTTGGTTGGGCCTGTGCAGCATTGGGGTGCTATTCAATGTTGATTAATACTGATGATTAATTACTCTACTATTTTAACAATTCTCAAATATTTGCTAAATACTGCCTTTGCAAATAAAACCCTATTATTGCCATCATTTGTGTCCATGTGCACTTGCATATTTGCTATATGGCTTGTTGAGTATTCCATGTTGTCACATACCCAAATTCTAGGGTCAAAGAAATTTTGTCCAAACCAGGTGAAAGTAAAGTTCTTCAATTTTGTGAACTAAAATTTTCCCTTTCTAATTAGGTGAGACCGATCTAGGCTTATGCATGGTAGACCCAAACTTTAGAATAAATTAAAAACTTTTCATTTATGACCTAGGATGAAAGTGCAAGCTCATGAAGAAGCATGCATGCTAACATAAAGCCCACTTTGACGTAGGTTGTCACAACCCGATTTTTGTTCGGGATTAAAAATCATTAAATAAATCATTTTCAGAAATTAAATAAAAAGACAAAAGAAAGTTATCAAGTGAAAGTATTAAGGAAATTCAAATTTTCATTAAAAATCATGGGTGGAAATATTTTTGAAATATTTTCCATGCCCTAAAGTATTCTTTGAAATTTTCTGTGAAATTTTGGAGCTCCAGAAATAATTTTAATGCTACAAAGAGCATTCCAGTAATTATTTAATAAATAAATTGATCACTAAATGGTCTGGATATATTTTTATTTAATACTTTGAGTGCCCTTATACTTTCAAGAATTTTCTTGGAATTATTTGAGCACTGGAAGTATTTATAAAAATTCCAAAACCATTTATGCGATTAATTTAAAGGTAAAACAAATTAAAAATCCCCTCGGTTCTCGGGCCGGTTTTTGGCCCATACTCCTTGGAAGTCCGTTTTTCCTCCTTCCGCGCGCCCGGCCCGATCGGCCCGCCCGATCGGGCCGCCCAGCCGACGACCCGTTTCCGCTCGGCGCGCCACAAGTCCACCCGGCCCTCCTCCTCCTCGGCCGATGATAGGTGGGGCCCACCTGTCATCCCCGTCCTCTGGCCGCACCGCCATTGCCGCCGACCTCCCGCTCCCTCGCCGCCACGATTTCCACCGCCCCGCTCATCCCGCGCTTGCCCTAACGCCCGAGATCGCACCGCCGGCTTTTCCCTTAATTTCCCTAACCCCGCGCCATTAATCGCCGCATTTGATCCCCGCGCTGAACGCCGCCACCACCGCTCCCCGCGAATCCCGCGACTCCCTCTCTCCGCCGCTCGCCGCCGCCTCCGCCAAGCGCCACCGCCGTTCCGACCCGCTGCAGCGCCAAGCCACGCCACCGCATTCGGCTGCGTGCCGCGCACCCCGTCCGCCATCTCCCGGCCTCGGACCGCCGCAGCGCCCGCCGCCGTGCAACCCGAGGCACCGCTTTGCCGCGCCTCCGGCCGCGGTTCCCATCGCCTCGCCGCTCCCAAGCCGCATCGCCTCCTCCATCGGCTCGCGGCGCCTTCCGAGCGCCGGCCGCCCCTCGGTCGTCGCCAAGCGTGACCGGTCCGCCGCTGCTGCCGTCGTCCGAGCGCCGGCCTCCACGCCGCTCGCCGCCGTTGCCCGCGCCGCCTCTCCCGCCACGCTCGGTGAGCCGCCTCTCCTCTCCGCCTTTCGCCCCCCTCGCCGCTGCCGCCGCGCAATGGCCGCCGCCGCGCAACCATCGGGCCGCGTGCGCGTCGCCGACCGCTCGTCGGCCGTCGCCACCTCTCAACCGCTCGATCTGCGCTCGTGGAAGATCGTGGCCGTCCATCCGACCGCCCGCGTGGGCTGCCGTGTGGTCGCCGCGTGGCTGCCGCGTCGACGCCACGTGTGCGCCATGTGGCGCATCCTACCGTGGACCACCGTGGACTTGGTCCACGGTGGACCGCCCGTGGACCGTGCGCCGCGGCGACGCCGGCCCTTGGCGGTGATGCCGGCCAGCCGCTACGTCGGCATCGGTTCGGCGACGTCATCTTTGCGCTGTGTGCCGTGCGTCGGCCCTCGGTGTTGACGTCGGCATCAGCCTTTTCCTTTGAAAAATAAATAAAAATTGCGCAATAAATTTAATTAATTTTTAGAATTTATTTAAATGGTCCAAAACTTCTAAAATTCATATCTAATTCATGCGAACTCCAAATTGGGCCATTCAAATTGCAAAATTCATCTAAAATTGAGATCTACATGTTGGTTTACTTTTCATGTGCTGTTATTGGTTTTTATTAGGGTTTTTCCCTCGTTTTGCGTGCCATTGTGTAGTTTCCGTCGTTTCGGAGTTCGCGCTCGCGAAGAGTTCAGAAGTTTGAGGGAAGAAGCAAGGCAAGTCACACCCCCCTCGAAGCATATTGAACCTATTTTGCAAATGTTTTGTTGTTTGCAAATAAAATTGCATGTTTTGTGAATTACATGAAATGATGGGATTACCTATCTGTTTGCTTGTACCCTTTTGATATCCGTACTTTGTCAAACTTTGGGTGATAATTTGACTAGCTTTAGTCACTTACGTGACTTTCGCTAGAATTATATGCTTAGCCATGCTTAATTACCACTAGCTCACAAAATGGGATAATCACACTATCTATAATTAGTTCAAATGAGCTGCAAGCTCGGAACACCTGGCCATGTTTTATTGGTCATAATATTCCAACTAAAATATGACTAAATGGTGGGCTGTGGGTGCATGGTTTTGGCTTGTCGCACCCATGGCAATTAAGGACCGGTTCACGGGACCCCTCGGGAGAATGACCGTGCAAACCACAAGCCGAAATGGGTAAGGTGGGTCCCGTAGTGTAGCCCCTCCTAGCTGACGAACCCATCGGGAAGGGTGAGCGGGATGGAGTTTCAGTCGGCCCCGGTATAAGGGTTGCTGGGCTGCCGGATTCATCGAGGCACTCGGGGGTGCTGCCCATTCCTAGGGTCCGGGGGTGGGGGCGAAACCTTGGTGGGGTTCGCTTGATTAGTAGGGGGGTTATATGAAAGGTCCTATTACAGTTCCCTTTCCGGGGTACCGCGGTGGTATTCCGGTGCACGGGAGACCGTGTTGTGGGGCTGTGTCTTGTGGGTACAGTTGTACACCTCTGATCAGAGTAAATCTATTCGAATAGCCATGCCCGCGGTAATGGGGCGATCAACCGAGCTCACCGTGATTAGTCCCACCTTAATAATTTGGCTTAATAATCTGGACTAGACTAGGTGGGAATTGGTTGGGCCTGTTCAACGTGGAATAACGTTGTTCAGTGGAGAATTAATATTGACCTAACTACTCAACAGTTTTCACAGTTTCCAAAATAAAGTGTTTTGCAACTGCCTTTCCGCAAAGTAGCCCCAAGCCTCTCCTTGCCTTCCCTCGCATTCCAGCATTCCTTGGTGTGGCTTATTGAGTACGTGGTTGTACTCAACCTTGCAAATCTTCCCCCTTCAGAAGTGTTGTGCTTCTGAGTTGAAGACGGTGTTTGAGGACCAAGGCTCAGACCCCAGTTGAGTTTGCCTTTGGAGTGGAGCTGAAGCCCCACTAGGATCGTCTTTTCCCCGCTGTCGCTGCTTTCTTTCAAGTGCGAGGACTAAGTGCTTCTTTTCCTGTAAGTATTTATACGCTTTATTTTTATGTATGGACCTATGTATTGATTTGTCATTTTGTGTACCCTGGTTGATGCCTGGACAGGGATTAAATACACAAAATAGTCTGGAAATTCAGGTTTGAATTTCTGGGCGTGACAAGTTGGTATCAGAGCCATCTTGACTGTAGGTTGAGCCAAATGGTCAAAACCCTTAAGGACTAGTTTTGTAAAAACCCTACTTGCGAAAATATCTCTTCTATCCATGTGGAGTCTTTGAAAAAAACAATTTGTCAAAATTTCTCTCCTTCCCCCTCCAACTCTCTAGTGGTTAATCCTGAAGCGCCATCCGGAAGCCAAGTCCAGTCGAAGTTTCAAGCAAGGAGTTCAAGCCGAGCAGCTCAGAGTCAGCGCTTCCCGAGTTTTGAAGCGAAGTCTTCCCGGAGCTGGCCTAGAACCCAATCCTTCCTGGAAGAGTAGTTTCGGTAGTTTCTAGGTCATGTGTTGTTTGCCGGGTGCAGGGGTATGGTTTACATCAGTGGTGAGGATGTGACCATACTAGGTTGTTTGCTTAATCAACTTGAACAATAAAGGTACACCCACATCAGATCAGTAATCAAGCGGACTAGGGTCTCATCTTTAGTTTAACCTCTTCTTTCCCCTTTCCCTTCTTCTCCGGCAACAGATGGGTAAAGTCAGGGGCAGTATCAGTAAATCAAGACCACATCAGTCCCTTGGATCAGCTCAGAGAAACCCTGGTGAGGACTCCACCTCCTTCTCCTGTGGACTCAATCCTAGCCCTGGTAGTGGCCAATCAGACGCAATTAGTGGCCATGATGATGCAACTGATGCAATGGCAATATCAACAGCATCAACAGATGCTAGCCCTGGTGACTCCCGCGAGTTTGTCGTCAAGATTTCAGGAGATGAGGGCACCAACCCCAGCATCCAGCCAAAGGGAAACACATGACCTCTGCTACGGCTATAAGGAGCAGGTCATGATGTAAGACACAATTCATGGAAAATGTACGCCAGGACACAGACCAATAATGAGATGCAGTGTCCCCGAAGGAAGAAAGTTTCCGGTCAACCAATTAGCCAGAGTTTTGGTATGCCACCATCCAACTCAAAGAAGAGAAAGGCACCAGAATGGAACACAAGATGTGCCAGCAAGATGATCGTCACTGGTACAGAGTTTACTCCCGAAGATGCGGAGAAGATTCCTCGACGCTTGAGAAGAAATACTTTCCGAGGTGCACGTTAGCTAACCCGTCATCTCAGGCTTTATGGACCACCCAAGCCAGAGGATGATGAGTCAAAAAAGGTATCCTCTGACGAGGAGGGAGCAATCCTTGAAAATGTCAGTGAAAAAGAAATGAGGCTCAAAGCATGTACTCGCTATGGAGAAGTTGGACACACGGTGAGCATGTGCAACCACACCTGCCTTTGTGGTGACGACACCCATGTACCAGAAGAATGCCCCATGAGCAAGGTCACATGTTTCTTGTGTGAGGGAACAGATCATGTGCCCAAGAGCTGTCGGTTGAATTCGGTTCTAACCAAAGACGAGGAAGACCATGGGACAACCCGACAGTCCGTCTGTCCACTCGTGGTTGGCACCACCAATGGTGATGACACTCTTGATCATCAACCAGCTCCAACCCCTGTGAAGGCCACCAGTAGTAACAAAGACCTGGAAAACGAGGCTCGCAAGCCAGTGCACATTTCAGTTCCAATCGTGAGTCTGCAGACCCAGACGAGTGCACACCATGATAAAACAGGTCTGATTTGTTTCAATTGTCACAATCCAGGACATTATTCTAATAAATGTCCACTATCAAGACTAGCAAGGGAAGCTCGTCGTTGCTTCAACTGTGGGGAAATAGGTCATGTACTCAAGCGCCACCATCTTTTAAGTACCGGCGCTGTCTGCAACACCAGTATGTAAGCATGGGAAGATCAAGTCAATCAGGCCAGAATCACAGGAATAAAAGTCACACTGGTCAAGACGTCTGCTAGTCAAGCCGACAACAGTCTACAAGTGTGTAATCCTTAAGGAAGTTTACGCTTGTACATAGAAGTTTCATGGCAAGTTATGTAATAAGAAGGGATTGTGGAATAAAGACTGGGATGCACAGTCTCTCTCCTGTTATGATTCATCTTGAACATCCCAAAACAAAGTTAGCTTGTGTGACTGTCAATGTTATATGAAACCTACAGTTTCACTCTCCGCGCTGATTCCAGTTTCGGTTAGGCCTCAAGACAAAATTGCAACGACAAGTAGTAAACGGTCGATCAAGGATGTGTGAATGGTTAGACCATCGAAACCTTTAACCTTAGGAGATACATCAAAAGGGACGTACAATGGATAACTGAAGGGTATGGGAAGGTGCACAAAATGTTCGAGTGGAACATTATATAAGGATTACTGGAATCTCATAACCTTTAAAATCGTAAGGACGTGGTGATTGGCAATAGCACCTTATTGGTGTGAACACGGATCAAGGAAACGCAAATGTTCAGACCACAGTAATATTCAGCTGATGCGACCTCCTTAAAAGTCAGAATTAGTAGCATCCCCAGGAGAAGGAATGGTGAAAGTTTGGTAATGACATCATGGAAGGAACGTCCGCACTCTCAATCTTGTAAGCTTCACCAGAAAGCAGAAAGTGTACTGCACCCCAGCGGTGAATATGGATCAGGAATGGCTATCCTTAGTTCAAGGCAACCATTACAGTTCCCGAAAACCACCTCGATGTTTCCTCAAAGACATCAGTAAAATTTCCCGTCACCCTGCACAGAAGCGAATGGATCCAAATGTCAGGCCCGAACATCCAGCCACCTAAGTATGCTATGGAAAATTCGTCACGGTAAACCACCTCTACTCAAGGGTTAAGTGAACTTGTGAGATCAACAATAGGAACCCTTGGTTGTTTCAAAGGCAGTTCTCGACGGTTCATCAGTTTCATCAAAGTTTGGGAACCTGTCAGCATTCAAAATTAGAAAATGATACGAGAACCAACGAAATAAGAATTGGCTAGAGAACCATTTTGATGTGGTTTGGTAAAGTGGCCAGTGTTCGTTCCACAAGCTAGCCACTGAACAACCCGGGCAGAAGGTTGATTGCCTTAGTCAAGCTAGAAGCAGAAGAGTCATGTCAGTAGCTACAACCGATGGGAAAGTCAATCAAGAGTCAGGATGCATGATAGTGGTATGAGAGTCACCCTTTCGGAGGGATTCCCAATCATCAGTTGAGTGTTGAGTTTCAAAAGTCCCTAGAATAAAAGCGCACAGTCTTTGCCTCTTTTCGATCGACCAAAGGAGGGTCCCACTTGTAAAGTCAAGGTTCTTAGTAAATCAGAGAGATGAGGGACAAACTCAAAGATGGTAGTGCGTTTGTTCGCGGTCAGGCAAAAGCATGGATACTTGTTGTAAAGGTGAACTGGAATCACTTTTACCAGAACTTCCTATCGTTGATTGACAAATATATTCTAAGCCTTCCCGAAATAAAAGAGATTTGTCGATACTTCATTTCGAGGGAATGACAAAGAATCAGTCCTACCGATCCAAGTTCCCTGTAAATCAGATAAGTCAATTATTCCCAAGGGCAGTAGCCTCATCAGCCGCAGTCAGATGAAAGCCCATCTACCTTGGTGAAGTGAGCTTGAAGTCAAATTCGATTTACCCTGTAACTGTTTTGCTCAGAGGTTCAACCCTGTGAAGCGGGCAGGGTTGTAATCAAAGGAGTCAGTTGCGAGCCATTAGCAGAGTTACATCAATCCTAAGTTAACAAGCTCGAATCTAAGGCACACGCCAAGCAGTCATGGCCGCAGTTCAGCCAAAAGAAACGATAACGCAAGGCACACACAATTTAAGGGCAGATCAAGCAGCCCTTTGAAAAGCCTGTCGTCCAGGTCAAGAGCAGTTCGAAGCGAAACTCAGAGTTTGTGGTTCATGAAAGTAAATTTCAAGGTTTCCAGAAAAATTTCATCGGTTTTGAGTCAAAGGGAATTCTCAGATTGCCGAAGATGCGGTTGTGAAGTGTGCAGTCTAAAGGAATTACAGAGGTCAGAGTGTTCATAACAAGCTAGTACAGTTTTGGCAAAGGCAGTAAAGCACAAAGTTTGGTGCCGGCAGGCTCAGATGTCCGAGTTCGGTCGGTTTCCGTCGGTGCGAGCGAAGAAAACCATAGAAGTCGCACCAACCCAATATGACCATACCCTTTTTCTTTCTAGCACCAAATCTCGGGACGAGATTCCTGTAAGGGGGTAGATTTGTCACAACCCAATTTTCGTTTGGGATTAAAAATCATTAAATAAATCATTTTCCAGAAATTAAATAAAAAGGCAAAAGAAAGTTATCAAGTGAAAGTATTAAGGAAATTCAAATTTCCATTAAAAATCATGGGTGGAAATTTTTTTGAAATATTTTCCATGCCCTAAAGTATTCTCTCGAAATTTTCCGTGAAATTTTGGAGCTCCAGAAATAATTTTAATGCTACAAAGAGCATTCCAAGAATTATTTAATAAATAAATTGATCACTAAATGGTCGGATATATTTTTATTTAAAACTTTGAGTGCCCTTATACTTTCAAGAATTTTCTTGGAATTATTTGAGCACTGGAAGTATTTATAAAAATTCCAAAACCATTTATGCGATTAATTTAAAGGAAAAACAAATTAAAAATCCCCCGGGTTCTCGGGCCGGTTTTTGGCCCATACTCCTTGGAAGTCCGTTTTCCTCCTTCCGCGCGCGCATACGGCCATCGGCCCGGCCGATCGGGCCGCCCCACCGATCGGGCCGTTTCCGCTCGGGCGCGCCAGCAAGTCCACCCGACCCCCCTCCCTCTCTCGGCCGATGATAGGTGGGGCCCACCTGTCATCCCCGTCCTCCGGCCGCACCGCCATTGCCGCCGACCTCCCGCTCCCTCGCCGCCACAATTTCCACAGCCCCGCTCCTCCCGCGCTCGCCCTAACGCCGCGGAGATCGCGCCGCTGGCTTTTCCCCTTAATTTCCCCTAACCCCGCGCCATTAATCGCCGCATTTGATCCCCTCGCTTGAACGCCGCCGGCCACCGCCTCTCCCCGCGAATCCCGTTGTGCACCAACCTTGCCCGCTCCTCCCTGGCCTATAAAACGCCCCCGCTGAGCTCCCTCTCCCTTTTCACCAATCCTCCCGAGCCCGCCGCGCTCTCACCACCTCTCCCCGCGACTCCCCTCTCTCCGCCGCTCGCCGCCGCCCTCCGGCCGAGCGCCACCGCCGTTCCCGACCCCGCCGCCGAGCGCCAAGCCCGACACCGCATATTCCGTCTGCTTTGCGCACCCGTCGCCGTCTCCGCCTCGGACCGCCGCGCGAGTGCCCGGCCCTGCCGTGCAACCCGAGCCACCGCCTTTGCCGTTGCCTCCGACCACCGGTTCCCATCGCCTCGCCGCTCCCAAGCCACATCGCCTCCTCCATCGGCTCGGCCACGCCCTTCCGAGCGTCGGCCGCCCCTCGGTCGTCGCCAAGCGCGACCGGTCCGCTGCCGCGCCATCGTCCCGAGCGCCGGCCTCTGCGCCGCTTGCCGCCGTTTGCCCGCGCCGCCTCTCTCGCCGCGCTCGGTGAGCCGTCTCTTCTCTCCATCTTTTCGCCCCCTCCGCTCATCGCCGCGCCGATGGCCGCCGCCGACGACCATCGGGCCGTGTGCACCATCGCGGCCGTCGTCGGTCTTCACCGCCTCTCGGCCGCCCGATCGCCTCGTGGCGGATCGTGGCCGTCCATCCGGCCGCCCGCGTGGGCTGTCGTGTGGTCGCCGCGTGGCTGCCGTGTCGGCGCCACGTGTGCGCCACGTGACGTGCCCGCCGTGGACCGCCGTGGACCGCCGTGGACTTGGTCCACGGTGGGCCGCTTTCGTGGACCTTGCCCCCATTTGCCGCGGCTAGCGCCGGCCTGGCCGCGTCGGCATCCGGTTCGGCCCGACGTCAAGCGCGCTGTGCCCGCGCGCGTCGGCCCTCGGCTCTTGACGTCGGCATAAGCCTTTTTCCTTTGAAAAATGAATAAAAATTACGCAATAAATTTAATTAACCTCCGAATTCATTTAAATGGTCCAAAACTTCTAAAATTCATATCTAATTCATACGCACTCCAAATTGGACCATTCAAATTGAAAAATTCATCTAAAATTGAGCTCAACATTTTGGTTTACTTTTCATGTGCTGTTATTTGCTTTTTATTAGGGTTTTTCCCTCATTTTGCGTGCTAGCGTGTAGTTTCCATCGTTTCGGAGTTCGCACTCGCGAAGAGTTCAGAAGTTTGTGGGAAGAAGCAAGGCAAGTCACATCCCCCTCGAAGCATATTGAACCTATTTTGCAAATGTTTTACTGTTTGTAAATAAAATTGCGTTTTACGAATTACATGAAATGATGGGATTACCTATCTGTTTGCTTGTGCCATACCCTTTTGATATCCGTCCTTTGTCAAACTTTGGTTGATAATTTGACTAGCTTTAGTCACTTAAGTAACTTTTGCTAGAATTATATGCTTAGCCATGCTTAATTACCACTAGCTCACTAAATGGAATAATCACACTATCTATAATTAGTTCAAATGAGCTGCAAGCTCGGAACACCTGGCCATGTTTTATTGGTCATAATATTCCAACTAAAATATGACTAAATGGTGGGCTGTGGGTGCATGGTTTTGGCTTGTCGCATCCATGGCAATTAAGGACCGGTTCACGGGACCCCTCGGGAGAATGACCGTGCAAACCACAAGACGAAATGGGTAAGGTGGGTCCCGTAGTGTAGCCCCTCCTAGCTGACGAACCCATCGGCAAGGGTGAGCGGGATGGAGTTTCAGTCGGCCCCGGTATAAGGGTTGCTGGGCTGCTGGATTCATCGAGGCACTCGGGGGTGCTGCCCATTCCCCGTCCGGGGTGGGGGCGAAAACTTGGTGGGGTTCGCTTGGTTAGTAGGGGGTTATACGAAAGGTCCTATCACGGTTCCCTTTCGGGTACCGCGGTGGTATTCTGGCGCACGGGAGACCGTGTTGTGGGGCTGTGTCTTGTGGGTACAGTTGTACACCTCTGATCAGAGTAAATCTATTCGAATAGCCGTGCCCGCAGTAATGGGGCGATCAACCGAGCTCATCATGATTAGTCCCACCTTAGTCATTTGGCGTAATAATCTGGACTACCAGGTGGGAATTGGTTGGGCCTGTTCAACGTGGGGATAACGTTGTTCAGTGGAGAATTAATATTGACCTAACTACTCAACTGTTTTCACAGTTTCCAAAATAAAGTGTTTTGCAGCTGCCTTTTCGCAAAGTAGCCCCAAGCCTCTCCTTGCCTTTCCTCGCATTCCTGCATTCCTTGGTGTGGCTTGTTGAGTACGTGGTTGTACTCAGCCTTGCAAATCTTCCCCCTTTAGAAGTGTTGTGCTTCTGAGTTGAAGACGGTATTCTAGGACCAAGGCTCAGACCCCAGTTGAGTTTGCCTGTGGAGTGGAGCTGAAGCCCCGCTAGGATCGTCTTTTCCCCAATGTCGCTGCTTTCTTTGAAGTGCGAGGACTAAGTGCCTCTTTTCCTGTAAGTATTTATACGCTTTATTTTTACGTATGGACCTGTGTATTGATTTGTCATTTTGTGTACCCTGGTTGATGCCTGTACAGGGATTAAATACACAAAATAGTCTGGAAATTCAGGTTTGAATTTCTGGGCGTGACATAGGTCATTTACGTATATTCGGATTTCGAAAATGCATCTCATTATAGGTCATATACGTGTAGCCTAGCCGAGTTAAGTTTATCAAGCGAATCTACAACTAATTTTGGATGCAAGCACGTAGACTTAAAAATTTAATCCAAAGATCATTTACTCAGCTCAGGAGGAAAGTTAATATGAATCCGAAGAATAAAACAATCGTGTGTACCTACCGTAGACACATAAACATAGGAAGGCTACCTTAATTTTCTAGACTAAAGCATATAGGATAAAATAATGGAAAAGTTCATGAAGGTGCTAAATGTTATGTACAAATTAACCTAATGTTTATGCAAATTAAAAGCTAGGTTTGATGCCCCAAACAAATTAAACAAAACAGTGCTATAATAGGCCAATTAATAACTTTAATCGGCTAAAATACCAACTTATCCAAAAGATCATTAAAATGCACATAAGTATATACATGAAATAATTTAATCAAATACTATGTAACTAAACTAATTAAATATAATTTTTATAGAATTTTTCTCCTTTGTCTTGCCCTCTAAACTTTCAAATGAGTTCCAAAACACCCTGTCTTTGTTGAATTACTGTGAGCAAACCACAACTGTTTTGAGTGAAACCAAAGAAAATGGAACCTAGGGATGATTAACTACCTCCAGTAAAAATCTCATGAATTTACCATGCTCACAGAATAAACTATAGGGTTACAAAATCAAAGGAAGGAAAATAATTTGAAAAGCTAACCTAAAAACACTGTATACCCCCTTCCATACCCATATCTCTCTCCCCTGCCTTGTCCTCTTCGCCTTGACCCCACCTAACAGCCTCTATAGCTTGCTCCCTCATCGTGTAAAACACCCCAGCACTTGAAGCCTCCCAGGACCGACCGGGGAACAAGGGAAGCAGAGAAGGAGCGAGGAAGGGCAAGCCGCCGGTGTGCTCGACGTGTGTCTGACATCGTGGCCACGCCGAGCTCGCCTCTAAACTTCCAGAATGCGTCGCCCACTTCACTTCTCACCCTGGAGCCAAAGGAAAATGAGAGAAGAGGCCCTCTGCCCCACCGTCGCCAAAGTTCTTACCGCCGACCGTGGGGAATACAACCATCGCCGCTGCCGATTGAGACAAGATCATCTCCATCTTTTTCACGTTCCCAACTCTTCTCTCAATTCCGAGCACAAACCCTTTTGATCACTTCCCCTTTTGTTCCACACAGCCACGGGAACGAGGACCTCGCCACCGTCACTACGGAGCACGCACCGGGCGCCGCCGCTCGGGATAAACGATGTTCCGGCCATGGTGGACCGAGGCAAGACCGGAGCACTGCGTCATCATCTTCACCGTGACTCCCTTGCCGTTTCCCCTCAAGGACCCCAACAAATGGC
This sequence comes from Oryza australiensis, assembly GCA_019925245.2. NCBI lineage: Eukaryota > Viridiplantae > Streptophyta > Magnoliopsida > Poales > Poaceae > Oryza > Oryza australiensis. The sequence continues at coordinate 662,889 of JAIFGZ020000762.1, read as the reverse complement.
GCACCGTGGAGGGAGATCGGCGTTGTCTTCTTCGACTCCGGCCAACCACTACCACGGATCACTCCATCCACATCGGTGAGCAATAGGCCGATTCCTTGCGCATACACCATCTCCTTGTTGTTCATAACCATGTGCCCAGCTTGGTTTGGTAGATGGAAGGCCGGAATGAGCCGCCGCCTTTCTCCCCGTAGATTTCCGCCGGCGGCGAGCTCTCCTTCATGTCGCAGTCGTCGTCCAAGCCTCATCGGGCCACACACAACCTCGGGTAAGCACCTATGAACCTTAAGGACCCTCGTGCATGCTTTACTTGGCACTAATTCGAGCCGCACCTTGATATGCACCGCTACCCGAAGGTAGCTTCCGCTCGCGACAACCCCGCCGTCGACTCTGACCACCATAGCCGACGGGGAGACCACCACTGGTTTCGCCATCACCTTCTCCACCTTTCTTCTTTTGGGCGCTCCCCCAACCGAGCCACCGTTGGCCGCTGGCGAAGTCGGGAAGGACCACCGGCCGCAGCAGCCCCTGTTTCCTCCCTGGCCGGTCTCGCTGACATGCGGGTACCCCCTCAATTAGCGCAAAAAAAACAATATGTAAACATTCCTTGTATGACCGGTGGGCCCATGGACTCATATGTAAATAGAAGGTAACATAGGGACTCTAAATGAAAAGGGGTATAGACATGTGCCCAAATCCTTAATTTTTGAGCAGGAAACCTACTGAACTTTGAAAATCCATATAAAATCCAATTTAACTCATTTTCTGGTGAAACAAATTTCTATGATCTCACTAGATGATGAACTTAAATTTAGAATTATAAAACTTGGCACTCACTGTACTAATTTTGTCCCTAAAATTCCTCTAAGTTAAATCACACATAGAGCTAGCCTAAGCTTATAAAATTCATAGAAAATTCAATTTAACTTGTTTTTGGGCAAACTCAACTTCTGTAGATTCATCATCTTACCCTCTCTGGGTAGAAAAAATAAAGAGGTATATATTCTTTGGGTCAAATGCTTCCAAACTAATTTAGAGAAAAAGCTACATTTTAGGGCAGACAACATTTAGGGATTTATTAAAAATTTATCCTAACTCCTTTTTGAACAAACTTAAGTTCTGTAGATTAACCAAAATCCATACTTTCAAAATGTAAAATAATAACATATGCCTACTGCATAGTAATATCACCTAAATAATTATATAGGGAATAAACAACTTAGGTGTACACTACAACTTGTGATTCGTAGAGAACTCATTTTTAGTCCATTTGAAGTAAACTAAATCACTATAAAACCAGAAACTAATGAACTTCCATTAGGCAAAATAAAATATGGCAACCTATATGCTAGAAATGTCCATAAACTTTAAATAAGACCACTAGGGTGCTAAACACTATAATGGTAATTGAGCACCAAGTGCATATACATGTATAAAAGTATATATATATATATATATATACTTTAACACTAAGCAAATTGGAATAAAACCATGATGAACCAGTGAGACTTTAGGATCGATCCCTAGTTACCAAAACATAGTACACTTAGCTCACATAACACATCCCAGGCTAACATGCTAGGGAAAATAGCTTAGAACATCCTATAGCTTACAAAGTGTATGGTAGAATAATATAAACCCTAGAAAATAAACTATAGTTAATATGGGTAACTAAATTACATATTCTTATATACCCTTAGCAAATAAAAACAAGTTTTGGACCCAAAACCCTTCAGCCATATAGATAAGAAATGCTATAGGCCTAGGACCCGTCGTAAAATCATAAAATGCCTGTGTTAGTCTTAGAAAACCTATCTCCACACCCCTATAGAAGTCAAATTAACAAAAATCAAATTATAGAGACCTGTCCAAACAACACCTATCCCATATGTCGCTAAGACTCGATAGAACTTCAAAAATCATGCATTTTAGAGCATTTTGGATTTTTCGTATATTTCGGTGTTTAGTTGCATAACGTGTACTTTTTATAGATGATTGCTTGAACGGTGAAGAAGTGATTTAGGTGCTGACATTTTCCAATTACAAGGCAAGTCCCACCTCCCTCTCTTTGATCACCTTGATCCCATGTTTTGGAGGTATTTAAAAGTGTTTGCAAATCTTGCATGTCGATTATACACTAATGAATTAAAATCTTGTTAAACTTGTTAGACAAACTCCTAGTACTTGCACTATCACATTAACCCCACATATGTCCATAACCTTCATTCCTAACATTAGGAAAAATATGACTATATCACTTTATATCATAAGCTTTGATAACACAAGGGGACTATAATGCTTAGCCATGCTTAGAATGTTTTTTCTCGACATTATGGGCTCATTACAAACCCCTAGTCAGTATGCTTGTGGAATGGGTAGTAAGCCACTCCTGTTCGCTGCTCTCTGGTATATTTATTTGGCCGGTCGGTCTATGTAATTATCTAAGTGTTGTAATCCTTTAAGTTTTATTCAATTTAACTGTATTCGCTATGTATATTCTTGCTTGTGATGAAAGTGTGAATCTAGCACATATCCTGGGAGCTAGATTCACATGAGTATGAGTTAGGAATATTTGAGACGTTGTTGATCTTTAGCCAATTTGTCAAGTCTCCTGAGTGTGTAGCACATCTGGTCACCCCCTTCGAGTGGTTTGACGGGCACACTTCAGGCTGAAGTTGACTGGCAGACTAAAGGCCCAACAATGTCTCACTTATCCCTCTCTCGGGACCTCAGGAGTTTCGTTTTACTTGTCTTATGAGCTGAACCGTTTCAACTCATATTGCAAATAGAACGGAAGGTCCGGGTGGCCCCCACAGGCATGGTATCAGATCAAATACTGACTATAGGAGCCCCTTAAGTTGGTCGTTTAGAATTGATTCTCAAAATTTATTTTGAGTACTTTGCTCTCAGCTATAAATCATTTGTGAAAACCACATTCAATCTTATATCTCATCCCTCTCTAGAGAACATTCTTCCCTATGTCTCTATTTCACTTTTAAAACCCTTGTCTTGCTCTATAGGACCGAAGCATTTTGAAAGTTTGTGTTTTTATGAAAAGGAGTTTGAAAAAACTTAATTATCCCAACAAATCAGAACCAAAGTGTTTAGAAAAGTTTTGAAATCCCTTTGCAAACTATTCCTATGTACTAGTTCGGATTTTGCAGAATATCGGGTTAGAACAAGCCTCTAGTGAATGGGTTTTGAAATGGGTTGTTGAAAACTTAAAATTTGTTAGACATTATAAGGATTTCATCTCCTTATGTTGCCTCTGCACCAAAAATGAATTGGGAAAAAAATTGGCTCCTCATTCTCGACTTTTCAAAACTTTACCGGTATGGCCAAAAATGAGAAAATTGAATAGGATAAATTTGTGATGCTAAAAGCTTAGTTTGTTTGCTTAGATGGACAACCCAAAAGAATTCAAGTAGATTCTGGACCACTCCTAACATAATGCATTCAAAAGATGATAAATTTAGGCACCATAAAACTTGTGCAAAGTTTCATTTTGTGTCGGATGTTTGTATTCTGAAATTTCCAGTCAGTCTGTTGCAAAATTTTCATAGGCTAAACCGTAGGTGGTAAACCTGGTAATTTTTACAGGAAGCATGTAGACTAACCAGAAAACTCTCATGAATTTTTACATAAATTTTAGACCCCTTCAACATAGTAAAATAAATTGATTAGTTATCCTAACCGTGTTCTGTAAACTGTAGGCAGCCGCATTAATCTTTTTGTGTAGACCAAACCATGTATGGTAAGACATTCATTTTTTAACAGTAACCCTTAGACATTTCCAGGAATCCCCACGAATTATGCTAGAATTTGTGAGTCCCTGCAACATGCTCTAAGAATTTAAATAGCACAGGAGAACAGAAATCTGAAACCCGGTATACTGTAGGTTGTTGAATTTGTCCAGACAGAACCATAGGTGATAAAATTCCAATTTTTCTAAGATAGTTAAAAAGCTTATTTACCTACCACAATGATTTTCCCCAAATTTTATACCTTTGGGAACTAGCCCAAGTAGACCAATAGAGACAGCAAGCCCGCATTTTTCGGCACTCCGGCACTTGACCAAACCATTCCCTTTCGGGCAACACGACCATCTAAAAAATCGCCGAATATTTTCCAATCCAAGGAAACATTGTTGAGATGCCAAGAATGGGTGCCAATTAAACTTTCAGTCTTTCCAGATTAATCACCAAGCCCTATTCTTATCAGATCAACACGTAAATGTGCCAGAGACCGTCATAGTAACCTTAACCTCCATTTTCCAAATTTTCCTAACCAAAGCCTTTTAAATTTCAAGGGGGATAGTAAACCCTGATCTCATACACTCATGGATAGATATGAAGCTTTTGTACGACCCCCAAACATGGTTTGGAGACTTGACTTGTACCTTTGATAAACCTCCCAATATGTGTATATATAGATATCTACCCACCTATTGTTTCTATGACATGAAGGCAATACAAAAATATTTTCATGAGCATTGAAATAATTCCATACGTCCATCACATCAGTCATGCATCGTGATATCATAGCATTCATGCAATTCATTTTTTTGCATATAATAAAAGATATTTCTACACATGCCATGTAACAATCATTTTCCTACTATGATCCGAGTATAAAAATATGAACCCACGAGTATTCGCGACCATTTTCCCATACCCAGAAAAATCCCAAGTAGGATCGATAGATTTGCAAACACTCTTTTGGAAAAATAAATTGTCCTTAGACGGATACCGCCACCACCTATTAATCATTTGGACATTTTGCCCTATTCTCAGCAGAACAAGGTGTAGTGTCGAAACTTGGTTTCGACAATATAATTTCTGGGGTCGCAGTCAAGATCGCCAAGCACAATGGGTTAGAAGGAAAAGAGGATTTAGACAGGTTCAGGCCCTCTCGTGAGGTAATACCCTACTCCTGTTTCGGTGGATTCGATCCGCCGAGTGTCTTTATTGATCTTGTGATCTAAAGTTGAAAGCTAAAGGCTCATAAAGCATCTGATATCCCTCAAGGGACGCCCCTTACCCCCCTTATATAGTCTCGGGAGGTGGGTTTACAGATCAGAAACCATATCTTACTCTAAGTCAGTTTCCCCAATCTTACCAAACCGTGACTATAGGCCGATTGCCTTATCTCTATCGGCAATCGTAACACCCAAGTCATGTTTGGTTTACAGATATGGCAGGCACAGTCTATCCCTACCTCCAGTCGGATAAGCTTGCCACGTAGATACCCGATTCCATAATCTCCACGGTAGCCCCGAGTCCTTTTCGCGACGAGACAGCTCGCTTCAAACCAAAGCGTACATGACCAAAAATCTCTTTGGCCGGTGCTTCGGCGCCGAGTGATTCCATCATCTCTGCTGAATCTTCCGAGTGGCTCCAAAGACTGTGAAGGGCTGGAAAATATCTAAAAAATTCTCAAAAATAAATATCTAGGTGCATCTCCGATGCACCTAATTAGGTGTAGCCCGACTATGTGGTTAGTCAAAAACAGACTAAGCATATAGTCAAGAACTATAAAAAATCATTCCCATATAAATATTTAGCTCACACTAAAGCAATCATAGAAATCTCATTACCTGGCAAGTTCATACTCATCCGAGTGAATTTGCCCGAGTCATCCCAGAACAAATAATTCAACCAACCCTCTTGGGTTGAAAAGCACTTGGCAAGCTCATACTTATCCGAGTGGGTCCGCCCGAGTCATCTCGGAACAAATATTTTAATCGTCCCGCATGGGAAAACGAGTTTTTCAATCATATGAAAAATATGACCATGTTATTAAATAGCTCTCACCATAATACAGGTCTTAATCTATAAAGATCTTCACCAAGGTGGAAAAATAGCATCGATATAATCACTTAATCAAATGCTAAAAAACCAAACAGCCCTTGTCATCAAGGCAGCTATAAAAAGCTTAACTGTTGGTCACCTTCCAAGTTGCATCGTGCCAGCTTCTCATGAAGTCAAGAAACCGCGGTATGAAAGGATTTCCAAAGGTATAGGGCATTCGGACACGTGCATATTGCCAAAGCAAATCTGCTTAAGCTCATCCGCTTAAGTCCCTAAGGACACGCGTCGGGCCACACCTAAACTGGGCCGCAGATTCTCTCATGGGCTCGGCCCAATCACGAGAAAACCTAGCGCAACCCTCAAATCTTTCTATAAAGGCTCGAGGTCATCCCTGCCTCTTCGTCTTCCAAAAAATTCCTCTTTTCGCAGTACTGTTCACCAGTTCCCTGCGAAGAACCCTAGACTCGCGCGCACCCAAATCCATCCATCCAGGAGCTCACTTCTTGCCACAAACCAGCTTCCGCAGCCAATCTCTCAAGATCCCCTGCTCAAATCTCCATCCTTTCTGACTAGATCCACTTCCCATCCAAACCACACTCATGACGGAGGAAAAGAGAATCCCCTTTGACCAATGGGCCACATCGGATGTGGGGGAATCTACCCTCAAGGAGATGGTGAAGCACGGCGTGCTTCCCCCCAAGGAGATCGTGGGCTGGTGCCCGGCGGCGGGTGAAGATTTCCCAACCCCGAACACCAGTGAGCTCGTTGTATTCACCTCTTTTTTCTATTGCGGGTTCAGTCTTCCCACCTCCGAGTTCTTCCGGGGGCTTTTAGATTATTACGGCCTTCAACTCTACCATCTGAACCCCAACTTCATGCTTCACATCGCTCTTTTTATTCATGTATGTGAAGCATTCCTTGGCATCCTCCCCCACTTCCAACTCTTCCGCCGCATGTTTTACCTCAAACCGCATCCGAATAAGGACCACCCATGCGTCGTTGGCGGGGCGGGTTTTCAACTCCGTGGATCTCTCCGCAAGGAGTACTTTTCTCTTCCCTTAAAATCTTCCAATAAGGGATGGCATGCGGGCTGGTTCTATATTAGCAATCTCGAACCCAGCCTGCCAGCCTTTAATCGGGCTTCCCTCTATACCCAGGCAAACTTGGAGCACCGTTCCAGTAGCTCAATTGGGATGAGGCCAACAAATTGCTTGCAAAGATCCTGGCAATGAAGCAGAAGGGTCTTTACGGCGAGCAAATCACTCGGCACTTCATCCGGTGCCGACTGGCTCCAATTAAAGAGCGGTCGAAGCCGGCCTTCGAGTACGAAGGCGGGAAGGACCCCAATCGGGAAGATCAAGATCCACTCGATTCGAGATCACGAAGATCCGGATGTACAAGATCTTCTCGGCCGGAATTGCGGTCGAGCGCGCCTCATGCGCAGTTCTTCCCTTCGGCATCCATCGGCCTCCTCCTCCGGTAAGCCGACTGACTTCTTCGTATTGTCTTGTAACCTTGATGTCATGTCTCTTAGTATTGTGCGAACTTCTCTTGCAGGAAAATGCTTCTGTTACTTCAAAACCGTACAAGGTGCCCTACGATGATGTGCGCATCGCCTGCCAAGAAGCGGCGGCGGGATAAAAATCCAAAGCGATCCGGTCGGGAAGCGGGCGGCCCCGAGTGGGGACACCAACAAGCGGGCGAGCAAGAGGAGGCTCGTTATTGACGATTCTGATGACGACGTTTCGGCCCCTCCTCGAGACACCCTCCAAAGCCATCACCGAAGGCGGCACCGAAGATCCGCCTGTCGTCCGGTATGCTTCATGGTGAAGTCCGGTCTTTTTGTTGAAAATTCCCTTTGTCTTCACTCACGCATCCGTTGTTGCGGAGGCCCGGGACATAGATCCCGCGGGAAGGGCGAGGGCCTACTCCAGTGCTGCTCTGAGGCATCCAAGGCTGCGGAGCCAAGACCCAGGGCTGCTTCCGAGCGAGAGTGCTCCGGGCAAAAACCCTCGCCTCCCAAGAAGGATGTCCCGAGGAAAGAGCCGCCGACCGCCGGCGGACGTCCCGACCGGGAGCCGGCAGCGGGAAACCACAAGGCTGCGGCTCGGTCGGCCCGATTGAGGATCGTCGGCAAAAAGCCGAAGAAAGAGGCCAGCCGGTGTCCCACCCAATAGCGCAGCCACTGAAGCCGGTAAGTCCCGAATCGAAGTCTTGTCTTTGCTCTTTAGTTTGAATCTTTCATGTCTTCATTTGTTCTTCCTATCCCCCACGGTGGAAGAAATCCCGAGTTACGATCTTCGAAACCCAGGTTCCCCAATCAAGATCGAGTGGCGAGACTCGGAAGGCGAGAGGCGGGGCATCGTCTTGGACAAGCAAGCCGAAAGCGAAGAAAGGGATGCCCTCGTCAACAGCCTAAATGAGGCCACTCGGCTGCTCAATGTAAGCCCGGATCTTCTCTTTGTCTTGTATCATCATTTTTCTTCAGTCGATCAATCCTTGGATTTTGCATGCAGAAGGAGTATTGCCGCTCCATGGCCAAGTCGGAGGCGCTGGAGAAGCTGGTCCCACACTTAAACTCCCTGGAGGATATCCAGATGAAGCTGAAAACCACTCGGGAGGAGGCCGCGTCGAGGGAGGCAGCCCTAAGGAGGGAAATAGTGGAGCTCCGGGAGGAGAACCTTGACCTCCGCGGTTCAGTCGGGAGTAAGTCCACTCTTCTCAATTCCTTTATGGCTCTCATGTTGATTCCGGTTACTGATAACCTTCTTTGCTTGTAGAAAATTCGTCGAAGGTGCACTCGCTCCAGGTCCAGCTGGAGGCAGTCAGCCTCGACAAGGCCGAATTGGAGGCTGAGTTTGAAGGTAAGCTTCTTTGAAGTAACATCCTTGGCGCTGCTTTATTTTCGAGTGCTTTGCATGATTAGATTCTTTTGGCAGCTTACAAAGTCAAGATCCGAGCTCAATACGACGTCTTGCTTGAGCGGGTCAAACGAGCCGGAGAGGTCCGGGAAGAGGTCGCCAACACGGCTGCGCCAATCTTGCTGTCCCTGTTTCATCAGGGAGTCGGGGCCAGTTCGCTAGAGCCGCTGGAAATCTTTGATAAGCTGCGGAGGGCCCCTGACCAGTATTTGGTGAATATTACCGAGGCCGCCAACATGGGAGCAGGTCTGGCTCTTGCACAGACCAAGTCTCTCTACCCCCGAGTGGATATCAACTCGGTGGGAGAGGGCTTCGCTGACGGGACCTCAGATGAGCAAGCCTTGGACATGCTGAGCGAAGCACAGGAGTCAGCGAAGAAGATTTCTGTTGATGTAGTGACTAACTTCCGGATTTGATTTGTCTTATGAACATTGTCTTGTAAATGTCGTATGATCGTGATGCTCTGACACAGACTTGTGATATATTTAGTTTATTTATGTTAATGCCTTGATCCGAGTTTTTGTGTGAAATTTATTAAGTAATTTTCGTCTGACTGTCACCAAGCCTAGGCTCGATTAGGTCGTCAGAAAACTCTCAGTCCTTAAACACTGAACTCGAATCAAGGAACATTAAACAATGATAAACCAAATCATGCACGAAGTTGATGAGGAGAACTTATGCTTTATTGACATATGTACATCATTGCTAACTCAAGAAGTCATCTTGCTTGAGGTTGGCAGTCAAGGAAAACATGAAACTTTAGTCAAATTAAGCATAAAATCATCGAAGATGCTCGATGTTCCAGGAATTCTCCACCATAGATCCGTCTTCACGCTTTAGTCGGTATGCACCGGGCTGAGTCACCTCAGCGATTATGTATGGTCCTTCCCATGGGGGATAACTTGTGACGGTCTTTGGTGGTTTGAATCTTGTGTAGAACCAAGTCGCCAACGATGAAAGCTCGTGCTCGAACGTTGCGGCGTGGTATCGTCGAGCCCTTGAAGATATTTGGCCGACGGATGAGGGCTGCCTCTCGGGCCTCTTCCGGTTGGGTGAGGTCGTCCACTCGGTCGGGGGTCGTAGCGTTCATCGTTGAAGCTGCGGACTCGGAGGGATTCATACTCCATCTCGTTTGGCAACATGGCTTCTGCGCCGTAGACCAAAAAGAAGGGAGTTTGGCCGGTAGCCCGACTGGGTGTGGTCCGCAGAGACCATAGGACCGAGGGAAGCTCTTGGACCCATTTGCTGCGTAAGGGTTTAGACGATCGAACACGGGGGTCTTGATGCCTTGAAGGACCATGCCGTTGGCCCGTTCGACTTGTCCATTGCTTTTGGGATGGGCAGCGACGCATAGCAAATCTTGATTCCGAAGTCTTCACGAATTCCTTGAAGATGCCTCCCATGAATTGAGTCCCATTGTCGGTTATGATTCTGTTTGGGACGCCGAAGCGGTGCACGATGTTGAGGAAGAAATCCCGTGCCTTGTCGCGGTAATAGTGGCGACCGGCTTGGCTTCAATCCACTTGGAGAACTTGTCGATTGCGACGAAAGGTGTGTAAATCCTCCGGAGCTTTCTTGAAAGGGCCGACCATGTCCAAGCCCCATACCGCGAACGGCTAGGATAGTGGGATTGTTTGTAGCTCCTGGGCCGGGACATGGCTCTGTCGAGCGAAAAATTGGCAGCCTTCACAGGTTCGTACGACTTAGTCCGCGTCGGAGACCGCGGTAAGCCAGAAGAAACCTTGTCTATAAGCTTTGCCTACCAGAGTGCGTGCTGCCGTGTGGCTTTCGCATATGCCCGAGTGGATGTCTTGGAGTAGCTGCCTCCCTTCCTCGGGTGTGATGCATCTCATTAGGATTCCGGAGGGGCTTCTCTTGTATAAGTCGGAGTCAACCATGACATATGCTTGGCAACGACGTCGGACACGCTCTGCCTCATCCCGGTCTTCCGACAGCTCTTGCTGAGTTAAGAATTTGATGAGTGGCGTCCTCCAGTCGGCATCAGTCATGGTGACTTCGTTTGCAGCTTGTTCGTTGGAAGTTGTCTTTGCCGTGATGGTTGGCTCATAAAGGTGCTCGACAAAGACGTCTGTTGGGGCTGCTTCATGCTTGGACCCGAACTGTGCCAACTCATCGGCTGCTTCGTTGTTGTGTCTCAAGACATGTGAGAGTTCGAGCCCGTCAAACTTGTCTTCAAGTTTGCGGACCTCTTGTCGGTAGGCCTCCATGGTGTCGTTTAGACAGGACCAGTCCTTCATTACTTGGTTGACGACAGTGGAGTCGCCTTTCACGATGAGCCGATGTATTTCGAGTGGCTGCGAGGCGCATCCATGTAGCGGGGCTTCGTACTCGGCAACGTTGTGTGAGGCGGAGAAGTGGAGGTGAAGGACGTATCTTAGCCTTTCCCCAGTCGGGGAGATCAGCACAACTCCTGCTCCCAAGCCGGTGATCCTCTTGGATCCGTCGAAGTGCATGGTCCAGTGTTGGAGGTCTTCCCGAGGTATGTTCTCTTGTTGCTCAGTCCACTCGGCTAGGAAATCCGCCAGGGCTTGTGACTTTATGGACGTCCTCGCCTTAAAAGTCAAGTCCAATGGCATCAGCTTTAGGGCCCACTTAGCGATGCGCCTAGTCGCCTCCCGGTTGTGGATGACATCGCCGAGTGGAAAGGAAGTGACGACGGTGACTGAGTGACCCTGAAAATAGTGTGCCAATTTCCTCGCGGTTATCAGAACACCATAGAGTAATTTTTGTACCTGAGGGTAGCGAATTTTGGCTCCTGCCAACACTTCGCTAACAAAGTAGATCGGCCTCTGAATCTTCTGAGCTCGTCCTTCTTCTTCGTGCTCGACCACGAGGACCGTACTAACCACTTGGTGAGTGGCTGAAACATACAGCAGCAGAGGTTCCTGGGGCTGAGGTGAGGGACAGGCGGCGTTGTAAGGAACTCTTTGAAATCTTCAAAGGCCTTGTTGGCTTCCGCGGTCCACTGGAAGTCGTCTGTCTTCTTTAACAATCGAAGAAGGGCATGCCTCGTTCGCGAGTCGAGAGATGAAGCGGCTTAGCGCCGCCGTGCGCCGTGAGCTTACGGACGTCCTTCGGTTACTCGGGGCTTCATGCTCAAGATGGCGTTGATCTTCTCCGGATTGGCTTCAATGTCACGATGTGACACCATGAAGCCGAGCGGTTGCCGATGGAACGCCGAAAGTGCACTTCTCGGGTTCAACTTCATTCTAAAGGCCCGGATGTTTGCAAAGGTTTCTTCTAGGTCAGCGATCAGGTCTTCTTTCTGCTTGGTCTTGATGACAACGTCATTGACATAAGCTTCTACGTTCTTGCCGATCTGCATCTGGAAGCATCTCTGGATCATGCGTTAGTATGTGGCGCCGGCGTTCTTCAGACCGAAAGGCATGGTGATGTAGCAGTAGGCCCCAAACGGCGTGATGAACGATGTCTTCAGGCAGTCGGATTCTTTCAAGCTGATCTGGTGATAGCCCGAGTAACAATCCAAGAAACTCAGGAGTTGGCAGCCGGCTGTTGAGTCTATGACTTGGTCGATGCGAGGCAGCCGAATGTATCTTTGGGACGGGCTTTGTTGAGGTCGGTATAGTCAACGCACATGCGCCATTGCCCGTCTTCTTGCGGACCAGGACTTGGTTGGCTAACCAGTCGGGATGAAGGACTTCTTTGATGAAGTCGGCAGCCAAGAGCTTTGCGAGCTCTTCCTTGATAGCGTCTTTTCGGTCCTACGCGAATCTGCGTAATCGTTGTTTTATCGGTTTGGCGTCATCTTTGATGTGCAAAGAGTGCTCGATCACCTCCCTTGGAATTCAAGGCATATCAGATGATTTCCAAGCAAAAACATCTTTATTATTTTGGAGGAAGGTGACGAGCGTGCTTTCCTATTTGGGATCTAGTTCAGCGCCGATTACAGTAGTTTTTGAGGGATCCGACGGATCAAGGGAGATCTTGGTCTTGGCGTCGCCGGATCCTGATTTGGCTATCTTCTTCGCGGGGACTTCGCCCTCTGCCGAAGTCGATGCAGCCAATCGGACTTCTTGCTGGCCGCGCAATCTCTCGCGAGATTGGGCCATGTCGCAGCTCTCCTTGTCGCAGGTGAAGGCTTGCTTCACATCGCTGCGAAGAGTGATGACGCCGTTGGGACCCGGCATCTTCATGCGAGAGGTAGGTGTAATGTGGGATCGCCATAAATTTGGCAAGCGCAGCCTTCCGATGATGGCATGGTATGTTTGTTTAAGTCGGCCACCTCAAAAGTGACGTTCTCCGTTCGGAAGTTCTCTCGAGCCCCGAAGGTGACAGGGAGGGAGATGTGCCCGAGTGGTGTAGATGATAGCACCGAGATGACTCCGTGGAAGGGGGCTGAGCTTGCCTTCAATTCTGCCCTCGGGATCTGCATCTCATCCATGGTCTTGGCGAACAGGATGTTGAGGGCGCTGCCCCCATCGATGAGGATGCGCTTGAGCCTGATGTTGCGGACCACGGGATCCAGGACGAGTGGATAGCGCCCCGGGTGAACCACTCGGTTAGGGTGATCCGAGCGGTCAAAAGTGATGGCCACTTCCGACCATCGCAGGTACTGAGGGACTTCGGGTTGAGCCGCGTTGACCTCTCGGTCGGTTAGCTTCTGTTTCCTCTTGGATTCATAGGCTAGCGGCCCTCCGAAGATGTGATTGAGCTCTCCCACAGGGTCTTGGAAAGGTTCGGCATTCTCAGCCGCGTTGTTTTTCTTGGCGCCCGATGGACCAGCCTCATCAGTCGGCTTCTTGTTGAGCTGCGCCGCGTACTGCTGGCGAACTGTTTGTAGATGAAGCAGTCCTTAGCCGCGTGCTTATGATTGGGATGATGAGTGCATTGGGCGTTCATGATGGCGTCGTAGGCGGCGACTCGGGGGCGGCGTTGAGTGTTGGAGGTTGCGGCCACTAGGTCCTCAGATCGGCGCTTGCGTTCTTTTTGGCCCTGGTTGTTGCTGTTGCCGTTATCCTTCTTAGGATTCCGGCTTCCTCCTGCCTGCTTGTCTTCCCTCCTGTCGGGCCGGTCTTAACGGGCAGCCTTGATGGCGTCGTTAGATTTGGCGTAGGAGTTCGCCGTCTCGAACATCTGTTTCACCGTCTTCGGTGGCTTGCGCCCGAACTTCTCGATTAACAGCTCATCACGGACTCCCTTCTGGAAGGCGGCGATGATGATGTCATCGGTGATGTTGGGGATCTTGTTGCGCTTCTCGGAGAAACAATGGATGTAATCCTTCAGAGGCTCGTCCGGCTTCTGGATGACGTTGTATAGATCGAAGTGCGTGCCGGGCCTCTCGAAGGTACCCTGGAAGTTGGCGATGAAGTGGTCCCTTAGCTCGCCGCACGAGCCGATTGAGCCTCTTGGCAGCTCGTGAGCCGCTTCTGGCTGAGTTAGCGAGGGCCACTTGGAAGATAATTGGCCATAGCCTTGTTGTCGCCGCCTGCTGCGCGGATGGCGAGAGTGTACACGATAAGCCATGACTCGGGGTCGGTCTTGCCGTCGTACCTTTCTATTCTGTGGGCTTGAATCCACTCGGCGGTGCACTCGGCGAAGCTCCCAGTGAAGGCGGCACTCCGTCGTCGCCGCTATCGGGTGATCCCCTCCGATCTTCCGGGTGTGTCGGTCTCGCTCTGGTAGCGGCGATCGAGGACTTCCCGCCGATCACTCGGCGGGGTCTTTGGTTCATTGGTTGGGTAGCGGAGCGTTGTTGCGGCGGACGCGGTGGTGGACGGGTGGACGTCCGTGTCGTTTGTCGCGGGAGTCGGCTATTTGCTCCGGTACTTACGTGTGGACTCGTGGCGTGGGCCTCTTGGCCTTGTCGTCGACCGATCCGGCTCGGGCCTCTTATAGTCTCTTGACCTTAGAGGTGGGAGTCGGCTTTTGTCGGGCGTTTCAGCAATGGACTCAGTCGGCCTTCGTGCCGAGGTGGTGGGATGGCCGTTGGCTGTGGCCGCAACGATGGTCTTGATCTTGTCAAGTATTGGAGTCACGTCAGCGGGTGCCGTCTCCATGATGGTGTCCAGGAGTGTGAGCGCGGCAACAGCGTTCTGCTGTGGCGTCTGGAAGATGTTGGCGTTGCGGACCCGCGTTTGAAGAATGGCCTCCTGAGCGGATCGTCCGGCTGCTCGTAGATCTTGCTTTCTTTTGTCAGCCTCTTCCCTGCGTTTCTTCTCCTCTTCGGTCGTCTTGCGCTCCTGCTCAATCTTGGCTCGCTCTTCCTCAGCATGCCTTCGGGCCATGGCTGAGTCGGACTCGTCCGGCTCGGCCATGAGGACATCAAGCACTTCACCCGTAGTCCTTGTGGCGGTCGAAGTCGTCGGCTTCATCGAGGATACCATAGAGGTCGTCAAAGCCGGCGGAGCTGAGATATTCATTGAGCTCTGAAGATGAGCATGAGCCGAATGACGGGAGGATGACGACGACCTCCCTTAGCCCTGGGTAACCCGGGTCTGGATCATTCCAGTCCGAGTCAGAACATGGGGAAGCGGGTTCCTCCGAGTGGGTCGACCTTGACTCGGGGAGAGGAGTTTGCCGTAGATCTCGGCGGCGTTTGGTAACCCAAACGGTACCGAGAGGTCTTCTTCCGAGTAGATCGTCTTCGTTGGGGAGACGAGAAGATCGGTGCAGATTTCGGCGGTGTTCGGCAATCCGAATGGTGCCGAGTGAAGTCCTTCGTTGGAGCGAGCAGATTGCATCTTGATCTTGAGGATGTCGTCGAAGATCTCGGCGCTATTGGGGAGCCCGAACGGCGCTGAGTGGGTCTTTCCTTCTGACTGGTTTAAATCCGAGTCGAAGGAGGAGTCCTCGAAGAAGTTGGCGGCGAAGTCGCCGAATCCTGAAGGAGATCCCATCACGCTTGTCGGCGAGATTGTTGAAGAAGTCTCGACGCGCGGTCCCCTACCTGGCGCGCCAACTGTCGAAACTTGGTTTCGGCAATATAATTTCTGGGGTCGCAGTCAAGATCGCCAAGCACAATGGGTTAGAAGGAAAAGAGGATTTAGACAGGTTCAGGCCCTCTCGTGAGGTAATACCCTACTCCTGTTTGGGTGGATTCGATCCGCCGAGTGTCTTTATTGATCTTGTGATCTAAAGTTGAAAGCTAAAGGCTCATAAAGCATTTGATATCCCTCAAGGGACGCCCCTTACCCCCCTTATATAGTCTCGGGAGGTGGGTTTACAGATCAAAAACCATATCTTACTCTAAGTCGGTTTCCCCAATCTTACCAAACCGTGACTATAGGTCGATTGCCTTATCTCTATCGGCAATCGTAACACCCAAGTCATGTTTGGTTTACAGATATGGCAGGCGCAGTCTATCCCTACCTCCAGTCGGATAAGCTTGCCACGTAGATACCCGATTATCATAATCTCCACATGTAGATAGACCTGAGACCACCGAACCAGCTTATCTCCTATTACACGAATCCTCGTAGCCATAAACTTTCCAAACTTTAAGAGGGATAGCATAGCGTGTTAAAGTCAAACATTCAAGATAGTGCCATAGTTGCCATTACCTGCCTTTGCTGTGGACTACCCGAGTGTGGAGAGTTGTACTGCTATTTTCCATCTTTTAGCGGAAGAAACTGTGTTGTAAAGTATATGCAATACGGCTATCATGACGCCCTTTATGTAAGGGCCTAATGGATCGCATGTAACCATTGTCCGAAATCCGTTCAACTTCTATTTTGAAACCATGCTTGTTGTCCAAAAACAAACTAACTAGTTTTTGAAGATATAAGCCCAACAAAATCACCCCCACCTCTCCAATAAAGGTTTCCACAACTTTGATAAAACAAGTCTATTATACAACTTAAGGACTTAAAGTTAGGTATATTAAATCTTGTATATTTGAAAAGTTTCAAATAATAAGTGGCCGATAGGACTTGGATATCAGAAATCCAGTACCCCACTGCAATAGCACCCTTTTCAATATATTTGAAACATTTTTTTCATGCACCATACCAAATCCAGAATATCCAACCCAAAATCGACATCCACACAAACAAATCAGAAATTTTTGCCAGCATCATTATATCTCCAGGCTTTACATGAATGAGCCGGTTGGATGTACAACTAACAGTCAATGACGTCCAACCACCCATCCGACAGAACCATCCAAACCACCTGAGCACCCATCGACACCAAAAACTCGCTGTGCTCATAGTACAAAAGTGAAAGAGAGAATCTGACAGTTACCCATCAGATTTAGGCACAAAGTACAAATCCTAGGGACCAGCCACCCACTACCTAATCTATCAGCAACCCCAGAAAAGAAAGAAAGACAATGGGCGCCAACACAACGAGAAGACAAACCGCCTTACAAAGAAAATCGTGGCAGCCATCCTCTGTAGCATCCCGCCATAGCCTCCAAACAAAGACTAGTGGATATAAAACCCAAGCCAGTAAAGTACGAATGGCAGTACCGACATACCGCACTTTTGCCCATGCCCATCGCCAAGCAGAAACCATTCCCGCCAGAATGTAGCTTCTGCGACCGAAACGCCTCGGCTTCGCTAGCATCTGAGTGTCGTCTCCGACGATGAATCCACCCATCGCCTGAGCCGATGAAGGAACTCGTTGCCCCATCCCAGACCCTGCGGCTGCAAGCACTACTCGCTGACAAAGTCCACCTCTGCCAGCAACACATCGCTTTGCATCGCCTTCATCATGAAACCCCCTTTCCATTTCTTCTTCTCTAGAGATACTCCGCCACCACTCACTCCCAAATCCGATAGCCGGAGCAAGAGTGAAAGACAGGCCACCTCTGTCACTTTTCCTTTTTAAATAAAGAAATGGCACACACTAAAAGATTCCTTTGCGGAAATGTTAGATTATTAGGGCTACTAAGTCTAGGGTGCCTAAAGGGGTTTAATAGAAGCAAAAGTTTATAGTACTGTTATCAGAAACAAAGAATTGCAAAGACACTACGTAAATTCCCATTTGGAATCAAATGATAGATTTCCACCCATCCCAAGAAAGGATTTTAAACCTCATCTTGATAAAATGAAGACCTAGTTGTGTTAAGCCTAGTTAGCCCGGCAGCCTTTCAACCTCAACCCAACCCAAATCTCGGGGACGAGATTTCCTTTAAGGGGATAGAGCTGTCACATACCCAAATTCTAGGGTCAAAGAAATTTTGTCCAAACCAGGTGAAAGTAAAGTGCTATAATAGGCCAATTAATAACTTTAATCGGCTAAAATGCCAACTTATCCAAAAGACCATTAAAATGCACATAAGTATATACATGAAATAATTTAATCAAATACTATGTTAATTAAACTAATTAAATATAATTTTTATAGAATTTTTCTCCTCTGTCTTGGCCCTCTAAAAATTCAAATGAGTTCCAAAACACCCTGTATTTGTTGAATTACTAAGAGCAAACCACAACTGATTTTTGAGTGAAACCAAAGAAAATGGAACCTAGGGATGATTAACTACCTCCAGTAAAAATATCATGAATTTAACATGCTTAAGAATAAAATATAAGGTTACAAAGTCAAAGGGAGGCAAATAATTCGAAAAGCTAACCAAAAAACACTATATACCCCCTTCCATACCCATATCTCTCTCCCCTGCCTTGTCCTCTTCTCCTTGACCCCACCTAACAGCCTCTATAGCTTGCTCCCTCACCGTGTAAAACACCCCACCGCTTGAAGCCTCCTAGGACCGACAGGGGAACAAGGGAACCAGAGAAGGAGCGAGGAAGGGCGAGCTGCCGGCGTGCTCGACATGTGTCCGACGTCGTGGCCACGCCGAGCTCACCTCTAAACTTATTGAATGCATCGCCCACTTCACTTCTCACCCTGGAGCCAAAGGAAAACGAGAGAAGAGGCTCTCTGCCCCACCGTCGCCAAAGTTTTTGCCGCCAATTAAGACAAGATCATCTCCATCTTTTTCGCGTTCCCAACTCTTTTCTCAATGCCGATCACAAACCCTTTTGATCACTTCCCCTTTTGTGCCACACAACCACGGGAATGAGGACCTCGCCACCGTTGCTCTGGAGAACGCACCGGGCGTCGCCGCTCGGGATCAACGACGTTCCGGCCATGGTGGACCGAGGCAAGATCGGAGCATTGCGTCATCATCTTCACCGCGACTCCCTCGCCGTTTCCCCTCAATGACCCCAACAAATGGCACACCGTGGAGGGAGTTCGGCGTTGTCTTCTTCAACTCCGGCCAACCACCGCCGCGGAGCACTCCATCCATGTCGGTGAGCAATAGGCCGATTCCTTGCACATACACCATCTCCGTGTTGTTCATAACCATGTGCCCATCTTGGTTTGGTAGATGGAAGGCCGGAATGAGCCGCCGTTGTTCTCCCCGTAGATTTCCGCCGCCGTCGAGCTCTCCTTCACGTCGCGGTCATCGTCCAAGCCTCGCCGGGCCACACACAACCTCGGGTAAGCACCTATGAACCTTAAGGACCCTCGTGCATGCTCTACTTGGCACTAATTCGAGCTGCACCTTGATATGCACCACTACCCGAAGGTAGCTGCCGCTCGCGACAACCCCGCCGTCGACTCTGACCACCATATCCGACGGGGAGACCACCACTGGTTTCTCCATCACCTTCTCCACCTTTCTTCTTTTGGGCGCTCCCACAACCGAGCCACCGTTGGCCGCCGGCGAAGTCGGGAAGGACCACCGGCCGTCGCAGCCCCTGCTTCCTCCCTGGCCGGTCTCGCTGACATGCGGGTCCCCCCTCAATTAGCGCCAGAAAAATAATTAGGAAGTGGTTTAAAATCTGCGGGGTCTAATATGTAAACATTCCTTGTATGACCGGTGGGCCCATGGACTCATGTAAATAGAAGGTAACATAGGGATTCTAAATGAAAAGGGGTATAGACATGTGCCCAAATCCTTAATTTTTGAGCAGGAAACCTACTGAACTTTGAAAATCCATATAAAATCCAAGTTTAACTCATTTTTAGGTGAAACAGATTTCTATGAACTCACTAGATGATGAACTTAAATTTAGAATTACAAAACTTGGCACTCACTGTACTAATTTTGTCCCTAAAATTCCTCCAAGTTAAATCACACATAGAGCTAGCCTAAGCTTATAAAATTTATAGAAAATTCAATTTAACTTGTTTTTGGGCAAACTCAACTTCTGTAGATTCCTCATCTTACCCTCTCTGGGTAGGAAAAATAAAGAGGTATACATTCTTTGGGTAAAATGCTTGCAAAACTAATTTAGAGAAAAAGCTACATTTTAGGGCAGACAACATTTAGGGATTTATTAAAAATTCATCCTAACTCCTTTTTGAACAAAGTTAAGTTCTGTAGATTCATCAAAACCCAAACTTTCAAAATGTAAAATAAGAACATATGCCTACTGTATAGTAATATCACCTAAATAATTATATAGGGAATAAACAACTTGTGAAATTCGTAGAGAACTCATTTTTAATCCATTTGAAGTAAACTAAATCACTATAAGACCAGCAACTAATGAACTTCCATTAGGAAAAATAAAATATGGCAACCTATATGCTGGAAATGTCCATAAACTTTAAATAAGACCACTAGGGTGCTAAACACTATAATGGTAATTGAGCACCAAGTGCATATACATGTATAAAAAGTATATATATACTTTAACACTAAGCAAATTGGAATAAAACCATGATGAACCAGTGAGATTTAGGATTCATCCCTAGTTACCAAAACATAGTACAGTTAGCTCACATAACACATCCCAGGCTAATATGCTAGGGAAAGTTTTATTGGTGGACAACTATGTAAACAGCGGATAACAACGCCAATACTAACCAGATCGGTATCGTCTGTTAAGATAGAATCCAGGTTCCACCAAGCTGGGGCAAGTGTGTGACGAGCAGCTATTAAATAGGAGACAGATCCACCAATTACTGGTTAGAATTGGTGCTCCTATTAAGATAGAACTCAGGTCTCATTCACACATCAAAAAATGTTAAAACTATATAAAAGCCATGTTACCCTTAGCTTTGCAACCTAGGGTTAATCCTCGGGTAAATCTGGGCAGACATTGTAGAGTCGATTGGTATTCGAATACGCCGTACTCCCAGTTAATGGAGTTATGTCTATGGGTGAATCCAGTACAATGGAATGAGCACCTTTTCTAAATATTATTAAAAGAAATATGCATATCTAGGTATCCTTAGGAATGGGGTGAATTATAGAATTAAAATTCATACTTCATACTCTTAATAAGATGCATTAGACATTCTATTAAAAAATAGAACATATTCAGGTATTAGATTTATTCTTAATAAAATGTTTCTCTTGTTGATATAGCATGCATAAGTATAAGAATAAAATCACATCCCGTTTGGCTTGTTGAGTACCTTCGGTACTCACTCTTGCATAATTAAATCCAGGTAACCCGAAGCAGAAGAAGAACTCCCAAGTATACTAGAGGATTGGGAAGACGAGTACGATTTCTAGGTCGACTCTACACTCGGGTTATCCCTGTGGAAGTGTCGCGGTTTTTCTTGTATTGTATGAGTTATACTTGGACTTTATAAGTTTATGTTAATACATAAAGTTCTTGTATCTCTATTGTCTCACGCATAACCAGACTCCTGGAAGGTTATGTGGTATTGTGGTGTCTCACGCATAACCAGACTCTTGGAAGATTATGTGGTATTGTGGGAGTTGATCCTTTTAGGAGACCCCACACTTTTTAATTTGGACTTGTGTTGTAATGCCGTTGGATTATGCATGGTTATAATTGTTGCGTTGAGTTAACTCTTTGAAGTGGTTACATGTGTGTCGACGTTCCCGCTTTTTTATTGATTCGCGATCGTAATTGACATGCTTTCGATCATTCCCGATGTCCCGTATTACTGAATTCGTTTTTTCGTTCACCTTTCCCATTTTCGTTCACGATCCCGGCTAGAAAATACGGAAATAGGAATGGTTAAGGTCTTTTCCTGACCGTTCCCGACTGTTTTCATCCCAAATCCCAAGGATTGCCTGACAAATAACTAAATACTAATAAGAACAAGCATTGCATAAGGCCATAAGCTCTAGCTTTAGCTCTGAAGATATTAAAAGAAAGGTGACTTTTTTATATAATTGCTAAAAAAACGTCATAATTTTTTTGGTTGGAAATGTTCTTACAACTACCTATATCGTAATTGTACTACGGTATAGCTTTTCTATAACTTATTTACAAGTTATGTGGAAGTTACATACGTTTTTGAATACTTATAATAAGTATAATATGTTACAATTATAATATAGTTACAATTATAATATAGTTACGTACAACATCTTTTTAAAACAATTGCAGAAGGGAAAAACAATTATCCGAAGGGAAAAGATTCAATTTCAAGCTGAAAGGAAACATAGATTCTTTTCTTTATAAAAAATAGGCAGGAGAGTTTGGAAGGGGTATTCACTGCTTCACTTGGTTACAGGAAGAGATGGCTACCCATTGGAGGACGTGGATATATGGCCATATGTCTATAGAGGATCCCATTGAGAGCATAGGTTTGTCCTGGGTTGTCTTTGAGCGCGTGTGAGACAAGCGACTGGATGTGTCATTTAGGGCCTCCGAAATTATATGTTTTAATCTACGTCAATGCGTTCTGTGTTCTGATATGTTTAGAATTCCTTCACCCTGTTTTCTTCAAATTTATCTCTTTCTACTCCACTGATTCCCTTAGAAAAAGAATTTTTTCCTCAGCTCTGAAAAGTGTTGGATAATAATTATGGCTATCTCAAATAGCTATATACTCTATGATTTATAGAATATGAACGTGCATGTGATTCTTCTTAGCTAGGTCACCATTATATATTTGTAGGTGAGCTTTTTTGACATAGCTCTATGTATCATTGATCGCGAACAATTACCGCTAGAGAAGCACTAGATTGATGCTACCTCTCCTACGTGATTGGAGGGTCACTCGCTGTGATGCAAATCAAGAAAAAATAGTGGTAGTAGAGACTGGCTGCGATGCAAATCAAAAGAAAAAAATAGTGGTAGCAGCACTATTGGAAAAAACATCTTTGGTTGAAGTGTCAAAATTCACAATAGTCTCGGTTTGAGATATACCCGAAACTAAAAAAATATCTTTAGTTCCGGTTTAAAAAGGCAACGACTCTCTAGGACCTTTAGTCCCGGTTCGTGTCACAGTTCAAATCCTGTCAGAACCTGTCAGGGCGCAGGGGATCTTTAGTCCCGATTGGTAACACCAACAGGGACTAAAGATGCTATTTTTTTGTCCCGGTTGGTGTTATTAACTGGGAATAAAGATTGTTTTCATCTTTAGTGCCGGTTGGTAACACCAATCGGACTAAAGATGAGGTTCCTTTTAAACTCCTTCTTCCTTCTTCATCCGAGCAAGCTCCACTTGTCTTCAAAATTTTGCTCTAGCTAGAGGGGAGGTGCTAAATTTTTTGTGATTTTGTTTTGGTGATAACACACAAATCTTTACTATCTACAAGGTTAGCAACTTCTTTCTCTTATAATCTATGCTTAGCACTTTGACTTTTATGGTTGTTTTCTATACATTTTTATCTCTAGATTTTTATGCAAACATTAAGAGAGAGAAAATTTTTTGGGACTAATTATTTTACTAAGCACATTACATTGTGTTGAGAAAAAGTTAGGAAAAATATAGAGAAAGAAAAGTATGCTTAGCACGTTACATTTTTAGGAATTTAGTACGTAAAATTTTATCTCGCAAAATATTTATGGAAAATAATGAAAGAGAATCTTTTGGACAAAAAGTTATAAAATAAATGATCAAGAGAAAATATAAAAAATTTGATAGTAGGTTAGAAAAGTAAGGTAATTTTGTTTGAGCTCATGTAGCAGTAGTACTCGTGAATCTATATACTCTTTATTATTGTACAATTACATATATATATATATAATTATTGCAATAATATTTAAATTGTTTGAATTTCGTGGATTTTTTCTTACGATTTTTGTGCATTCCATGTAGATGGATCGGCAATGGATGTACAACACGGATCGACGGTCGGCACAGTTTATTCAAGGCGTGCATTATTTTCTGAGTGTGGCCGATGCCAACAAGGAAAAGGGTTTCATACGTTGTACATGCAAAAAGTGCAAAAACGAGAAGGAGTATTTGACATCAAGAATTATTCATGCCCACTTGTTTCAGTTGGGATTCATGCCTCACTACAATTGCTGGACATCGCACGGAGAGGTGGGGTTGCAATGGAAGAAGATGAAGAAGACGACGACAACATTCCGGACTGTGGTCAATATGGTGGGTTTGAAGAGAATACAGCAGGCGAGACGGGGGATGCTGAAGAAAACGAAGGGTCTGATGTACCGTTTGGATACTTCCCGTTATAATTTGGGGTATCCTTCCCGATAATGTCCGGGCAACAATAACAAAGCTATGTGCTTTCCTGAACGCAATTTCACAGAAGATCATCGATCCAGACAGACTAGAAGATTTTCAAAATGATGTGGTCCAATGTTTTGTCAGCTTTGAGATGATCTT
The DNA here is from genome assembly GCA_019925245.2 of Oryza australiensis. NCBI lineage: Eukaryota > Viridiplantae > Streptophyta > Magnoliopsida > Poales > Poaceae > Oryza > Oryza australiensis. The sequence goes on along the minus strand of JAIFGZ020000762.1, from coordinate 638,660 downwards.
TCCGCCTTTCTTCTTCAATATCATGACGCATCTCCTATGCCACCTTGTCAAAGAGATCCGTATCCTCGGTCCGATATTTCTACACAACATGTTCCCTTTCAAGAGGTATATGGGCGTCCATAACTATTCTCGTCCGGAGGCCAACATCGCCAAGGGATATGGAACAGAGGAGGTGATTGAGTTTTGCATCGACTTTATTGAAGACCTTCGTCCCATCGGGGTGCCTGAATCAAGCCATGAAGGTAGACTATTGGGGAAGGAAACTCTTGAAAGGAAGGCAATAATGAACATAGACAATGACTTGTACAGGAAAGCACATTGGACCGTTTGCAACAATCTTCCTTGGTGGCTCCTTACATCGAGGAGCACTTGGCGATTGTTCGCTCGGAAAACATTGGTAAGACGGATGCCTGGATTACACGCCATCACATCGATGCATTCCCTGCTTGGCTACGACAACGTCTCATGGGCAACACGAGCATTGACCAACAACTAGCCTTCTTGGCGAGGGGACCATCTTGCTCGATCACCACATTCTAGGCATATGAAATCAATGGGTACACATTTTACACATGGGCCCAAGACTTAAAGAGCACGAATCAGAATAGCGCTGTCCGCATCGATGCCGTGGGATAAATGGTACGACTAGCACATATTACGGCAACATCGATGACATATGGGAGCTGGACTATGGACCTCTGAAGGTCCCTCTGTTTCGGTGCCAGTGGGTTAGGCTCAGTGGTGGAGGCGTAATCATTGATGCAAGTAGGATGACAACGGTCGACCTGAGCAAGGTTGGATACTCAGATGAACCCTTCGTCCTTGCCAATGATGGACGGCAAGTTTTCTATGTCAAGGACATGTCTAGCAAAGCAAAGAAGGGGAAAGGGTCCGACGAGCCAAAGCATCATGTGGTTCTCCCAGGCAAAAGAAAAGTCGTGGGAGTCAAGGATAGAACTGATGATGATTACGATCAGTTTGACAGGCAACCTCCGTTCGTGGTGGCGGTTGACCCGAGCATCCTCCTATCAAATGAGGACACCCCTTACTCATGCAACGATCATAACGAAGGAACAATTGTGCGGAGAAAGTACGTGAGGACAAACGTCACTTAGCTAAATTTATGTATGGACGATGTAAATTAAATTGAATTATTGAATATTATTGTTATCATTTGAATTTATTATAAATTTATCATATTTAAATTATTGTATATTATTATTTAAATTTAAAATAGTTTTGAATATGATTATTATAATTTAAAATACATTATAGTCGAACCTTGTTGAAATATTTAATCTCGGTTTTTAACACAAATCGGGACTAGCGGGAACATCCATCGATCAAAATGAGACGGGAACCGCCGAGGCATTGAGACGGGAGAGGCAAGCCATTGATCAAAATGAAATTTGGGCGATTTGTTGAGGTACGGTTGCTTTGCTATTTCTAGTAGTAGGGTGTGTGTAGTGTAGCTGCTGCTGGGTCACCAGCGCCGTGTAGTAGAGAGCACAGCCAAATCTTTGGCATTAAATGAGCTGGATCTCTAATCATTCGCACCTATGCCAATAGTCCGTGCGCTACTCCTGCAAGTAAATGAAATTTGGGTGATTTGGTGAGGAGAGGAGATCTATTTGCAATTTGCAGATGGGGAAGAAAGCATTGCAGAGCAGTCGTTTTATATACAAGAGGAGTACTACTGCTGGTCCCTACGCCAAACACCATAGGCAGCCATAATATTCATGTATGTCACTGTTTCATTATTTATGTGTCCATAAGTCAATGTGTGTGTAATGACAGTCATAATGATATAAAGAATACACTACTGGAGAAACCATTTTCAAACTTTAATTATATGTTATTATATAATTTTAATACTCCATGATACAAATGTTAATTATATGTTATTATTTAAATTTATAATATTTTTCAGATAGTATATATGTTAATTATATATTATTATTTAAATCTAAAATAGTTTTGAATATGACAAATGTTAATTATATATTATTATTTATATTTACAATATTTTTAAATATGCCATATGTTAATTATATATTATTATTTAATTTAAAATAATTTTGAATATGATTATTATAATTTAAAACTGTTGAAATATTTAATCCGGTTTTTAACAAAACCGGGACTAAAGATAAATTTGGATGGGCGGGAAAACATCTTTAGTCCCGGTTGATAGTGTAACGGACTAAAGATTCCCACCTACTCGGCCACGTGGCTGCCCCGCCATCTTTAGTCAAGGTTGTAGCCACCAACCGGGACTAAAGAGATATCTTTTGTCCCGGTTGAAACCACCAACGGGACTAAATGATCTTTTGTCCCGGTTGGTGGCTTCAACCGGGACAAAAGAGCCGGTATCTATATATAGCAGGGGCCTCACTGGGATCCGAACACTTAGCCGTTTTCTTCGTCGTCTTCGTCGCCGTTGCCCTTCAAGCACTAGGACACCACCGCCGAACCGCCGTCTTCACCGGCCGAGAGCCGAAGCCGCCGCGCCTTGACTGCCGTCGCCGCTTGCCGCCGACACCGCAGTTAGCCGCCGCCGCCCCTCTTTTGATCCCCTCATATGTGATGTGATCGGGTTTAGGGTTTAGGGTTTTTGGGCCGGGACGACATTGCCGCCGCCGTCGTCGCCCTTCATGCCCCCGCACGCCGCCGCCCCTGCAAGCCCCCACGCCGCCGCCCTGCCCTCCCCACACGCGGCCGTCGCCACCCCGCCCCCCCCACACGCCGTCGCCACTGCTCCCCCACACGCCCGCCGTCGCTGCTGCCTCCCCACACGCCGCCGCCGCCGCCGCGCCTCCCCACACGCCGACGCCGCCCTCTACCTCCCGGCCCGCCGCCGCCCTCTGCCCTTTGCCTCCCTTTGTGCCGCAGCCAATTAATTTGATGAAATTAATGGATTAATTTGATGAAATATTTGATGAAATTTGAATGTGTATGTGTATGTGTATGGAATGAAATTTGAATGTCTATGTGTATGTGTATGAAATTTGAATATATGTATGTGTATGTTAGAATGAATTAAATTTGTATGTGAATGGATTTTGTATATGTTTGTAAATTTATCTGTGTGAATTTTGTATGTTTATATATGTGTAAATCTATGAAGACTTTTTATTTATATGTGAACGGACTTTTTATTTAAATTTGAATGCATGAAGATTGTGAATTTTGAATTTTGAATGTGTATTTAAATTTGAATGCATGAATAGATTTAAATTTGAATGTGAATGTGACTCATGAATTTTGTATTTTCGAACGAATGAGAACGATAAAACAAACAAACGGAAGTGGACGAATGAACGAACGAACGAATGAACGAACAAACGAATGAGTTTCGTTCGGTCGGTCGTTCGTTCGTTCGTTCGTGGGTCGGTCGGTCGGTCGTTACAATGTACATAGGCATGCAACGTTCTCTCTTTCCCTCCTCTCCTCTCCACTTCCTCTCCTCTCCACCTTATCTCCCTCACATCATCCTCCTCTCTTTCTCTCCTCTCCTCCAGACGATCGTACCCACGGACGTGAACAAACGATAGAACGAACGGACGTGAACGAACGGACGATAGTTTCGTTCGTTCGGTCGCTTTAGGGTTTATGGTTTAGGATTTGGCGTTTAGGATTAGGGTTAGGGTTTAGGGCCGGATTCATCTATTTTTTTCCATCTTGTTTCTTTTGTCTATGTTTTTTTACGTAGACATACATGATTTCACTGAATAATTGATACATGTATTAACTGAATAAATTTTTCTTTGTCAGAATTCTTTGATTAAGTACTCAACCCACAACATTCAAATGGTGGATTGTGACGAGGAACAATTTCTCCTTGATGAGATCGCACGCGGTAGCACAGAGTTTTACACTGAGGAGTGGACCGAGGATCCAGGTCAATACCTAAACGAGGAGGGGAACGAGGGGGGATGAGGAGGGAAACGAGGAAGTGAATGAGGGATCTGCCTCCGTTGGACAGAAGAGGCCACACGGGCAACGCAGTGTCGCCAAGCGCATCGAGGATCGACACGTCATAACAGAAGTAGCACCGGACGGTCGACCAAGTGCCCCAGCGGACGCCGCAAGGAAGTTTGTGACACACAGTGGATGGGTGGTGAGGGATCACGTGCCCATAAGTGTTGCGAACTAGAGGCGATCAAGAAAAGGAGGAGATGAGCAGAGCTATCTCCAGGACACAGAGAAAGAAATGTTGTGGACCACAATGCTGCAAACGTTCACCATCCTAGACTCACAACAAGCAAGGGTCAAGGAATGGACGTTAAAGAAGATGGCAGAGCTCTTCAGGAACTATAAGAAAGTGTTACACAAGAAATACATCCTGAAGGGCTAGAACCCAGACTTTGACAAGTTCCCAAACCTCAGAGATCATTGAGAGGCCTTTGTTGAACACAAGACTATGGAAGAAGCGCGAGCGATCATTGAAAAGAACAAGGCCAACGCAGCCAAGAAAAAATATCATCACAGGCTTGGGTCAGGCAGCTATCAGAAAGCAATGCAGAAAAGGGAGAAAATGGAAGCCGACCTTGAAGTGCGAGATATCGTTACAGGCATAGCCAACTGGCTGGAACGATCAAAGCATTGGTTCTATGCTCACGGCGGCTCACTTAATCTCGTAGATGGCGCAGTTATTTTCGGCGAAGAAATCCAAGAAGTCGGCTGAAGATTAGAGGAGGCGATGGAGGCCACTTCGTCGGGCTCGTTCAGGCCCGACAAAGAGAAGGACGAGCTAACGCTCGCCCTCCAAAACCCAGAGCATCCGGGACGTACGCGAGGAAAAGGCGTCGTTCCCTAGAAATATGGGTTTCAAGCTGACATTGAGACATACAGGAGCCGCATGACGACCAAGTGAGAGCACGATGCGAGGTTCACTGAAATGGAGATGCGGATCTTGCAGATTGATCAAATTGTGGACGAAAGGCTGAACCAGAGGTTGGTAGAGGAGCGGAGCCATTGGGTTAGCCAACAGCCAGATCCAGCAACAACCGCTCAACTACAGCAGCAGCGCAGCAACTCCGCTTCAACTAGAAATGAATGCGAGTTGGCCCCACAAGCTGAACCATTTCCGCCATGCCCCGTTGATGACATCACGCAGCGGACACCATGTGCGGTGCACATTCCGCTAAAGAATATAACAATAAAGGTATGTTCGTACTTTTATGTTGTATATTTACTTGAATAACTTTACAATCAACGTTCATTACTAACTAACAAGCAATCTTCTCGAACAGGTCACGTCGGGCATGGCCATTCTAGTAGACCGAGACGACACTTACCACTGTCGGCCCGTTCCACCTGCATACTCGAAAGTGGAAATTGAACAGGTGGAACGTGGCTATGAAGATCTCGAGATGGATATCCCCGGAGGAGACGGGGAGACGACGCTAGGAGAAACAGCTCACGAAATATTTCTTTGGAGGAAGCCCTTCATAATATTCCCTGGACGAACAGCATCTCCTATCGTTCCACCGCCGTCGCCTCCACGTGGGCTGTCTCCTCCGCCTCCTCCGCCTCCTGCGTCGCCTCCACGAGCACTGACTCCTAAACGGTCGTCTCCAACTCCACCGCCTTCTCACCCTCCTCCGTCGCCACAACGAGCACCGACTCCTAAACGGTCATCATCAAAGAGCGTGCCGTCAATATCAAGCGGTCTCCCAAGAAGAAGAATTCAAAGAATTGAGAAGACTCTGCCACCCGCACAGAAGCTTTCATACGAGAAGACTGATGAGAAGCTGCGCGAAGCCGTCCAAGCTGAAGTCAGGGCCCACTTCAGAAAGAAGTCTCCTGAGAAGCCTCCTGAAATCCCCCAGGAGACCAAGGACTTCTTCAAGAAGACGTACCTAACGCCACAGCCTAAACCGCAACCTAAACCACAGTCCGACTACGATAGGACTATTCAGAAGGCTGCTGGAAAGGCCAAGAAAACAGGCAAAGATGTACCCTAGCTCGGCATGCAGCCTCAGAAAACACTGAAATTCAGCATAGTTCCAAATGTTAGAACAGAGTTAAGACAATTTATGGAATATGTTGGAATTTCAATGGATCAATTACACGGTCGTGCTCCCCTGATGAAGGCTACGCTGAAATACAAGTTCAACTTTGGAAAGCCCCTCGTCAAGCCGGATCAAGTGCAAAAGCTTCCTACACAGATGTACCGCTTCCAGAAGTGGTACATGCAAGAATCCAGCAGAGGAACAGAGATGGTCTCGGGCAAATACTCACTCGACTATTTATTCGATGGAGATGAGGACTTCTTTATCCGCTTCGAAGACATCTTCGACCTATACCAGCTGGACGCCCTCGACGTCTCTCTTATAGCCACGCGAGTTTTGTAAGTATCGTTCAGTTATATTTATTTCGTTCCTTAGCTCCTTGTATTTAGCTGACTGAAATTCTTTTAACCGTTGTAGAATGATGATCCAATATTGCAGCAAGCAACAATATACCAAACATGGATTCATGGACCCACGAAAAATCAACACCACGATGGTTGACCAATATCCTGAGCAAACAGAGGATAACGTATACAATGTGCTGGTGTAGCAGCACTACAAGACGTTTATCATTCTGCACTACAACATAGCGTGAATTTTTTCTATCTTCCGTACCAATTTCAGTTCCATGCATACATAAAGTTTCATATGTGTCATCTAACGCAATGTGCAGTTTTCATTGGGCTTTGTTCGTAATTGATATGGATCACTCGTGTATCCATGTCTTTGACTCAATGGATAAACCAGAGTCCACGTGCGCAAAGATATTTGAATTGTTAAATAGGTAATGCCATCTTACTTGCTATTGCATATATACGGTTCTTGGATAATTACTAGCTAACTTCCAACTGCATGTAGGGCATGGGCACGGCTCCGGGTGAATGTTCGCGGGAATTGGAAAGAAAAGCTCTCTGTGAGGATGAACTTTCCAGTGAGTAACATGCTCCAAAGTTATATTGAATCATTAGTTTGTTCTAAAATATGAGATATATATTCAATCTGTCATTGTTTCTCCTTTAGTGTGCAAAACAGGCGCAGGGGAACAACTTATGTGGCTACTATGTCTGCGACTACATTCACCACTTTGTTACCGAAGTCAAAAGTCTAGACGAAATATATGTACGTATAACAGTCATTCATGCATTACGTCTCAATTTCTTATTCATTTCATATATTTATTTCTCGTTTATTCGAATTAATGACAGCTTATGAAAGTAAGAGACAACCTTCCCCACGCGGCTGCTCAAGAAGAATTGATGGGATTTATAAACGAGCAGATCATTGATCCCGTGGGAGAGTTCTACTTTTCTTGGAATAACTTTACCACTGGATCCACAAAATAGATTAGAGACAATTTTTTTGTAAGATAGGAAACATTTCCTCCTATTCTATTTGTGTACATATTTTGTTAATATTTGTATATTTTACAAGTTATACAAGTTATATTTGTATATTTTAGTTACATACTAGTTACAATAATTATATTGTGATTATACTATAATTATATCTGTGAATTTTTTGAAGAAAAATTTGTCAAAAATATGTAGGTAGTCCCGAACACACTACTGGAGAAAGCATCTTTGGTTGAAGTGCCAAAATCCACAATAGTCCCGGTTTGAGTTGTACCCGGGACTAAAAAATATCTTTAGTCATGGTTTAAAAAGGCAACGGATCTCTAGGATTTTTAGTCCTGGTTCAAATCCTGTCAGAACCTGTCAGGGCGCCGGAGATCTTATTCACTTCATATATTTATTTCTCATTTATTCGAATTAATGACACTTATGCGAGTAAGAGACAACCTCCCCCACGAGACTTTCGTACAAGCTGCTCAGGGAAGAATTGATGGGATTTATAAACGAGCGGATCATTGATCTCGCGGGGAGTTCTACTTTCATTTAAGTAACTTAACCACTAGATCCACAAAATAGACAATTTTTGTAACATACAAAATATATGTGGATATTGTACATATGTGTACATATTTTGGTAATATATGTATATATTTCCTTTCTTAAGTTCATTTATATGTGTGTAAATTATATATTTATACATATATATGCATGTTACATATATATGTATAAATATATGTGTGTAAAATATGTATGCACAATATAATATATGTGTGTAAAAGGTAGCAAGCTAGCATCTAGCAGGAAAAAATCAAAAAAATAAAAAGAAATTTTTAGTCCCGGTTGGTAACACCAACTGGACTAAAGATGGCGAGCTAGCCACGTGGCGCCGCCATATTCAGTCAGTTGGTCTTACCAACCAGGACTAAAGATGCATATCTTTAGTCCGGTTATTTCAACCGGACTAAAGAGCGCGATCTTTAGTACCGGATTCGTAGTCCGGTTTGACAACCGGGACTAGAGGGGGTTGCCAACCGGGACAATAGTGGGGTTCTCCACCAGTGTAGGGATCTATCCTAACATATTGTATATCCGCTCTTACGTGAAAATTAGTTATAGCGCTTGTTTATTCTGTAATTTTTTATGTTAATTTTATATAAATACAAGGCCTCATTTTATATAAAATGATGCCCAAGACTCCTCCGAACATAGAGGGTATGCCGGGTGGGCTCCGGAATACTCGGGTCCTCGCGTAAGAGGTATAATACATATTAATGTGTTAAAAAATTAAAAATATGTTAAAAAATTAAAAACTAAAAATATGTAGACTAGCTGAGTTTTATGTAACGGAGTTCTCAAATAATAATTTGCTCAAACTTGAATTACAGCTGCATAATTATATTGATGACATGACACAGGATAATAGTTTCAAAGGTTTAAAAAATATTGTTGATCTCAATTAAGCTTGTTGAAACAAAAAGAACACAAAGTGTATAGTATGATCTATGAGCTTTTCAAATTGGTTTTACCTGTGACAATAGCAAGTGTTGAAAGAATATTTTCTGCAATGGTTTTATTGAAAACAAAATTACAAAACAAGATGGAAGATAGTTTTTTAGATGATTGTCTAGTCATTTTCATTGAGCGAGATATTTTCTTTCAAGTTGATAAAGATTATATAATTAAGATATTCATGTCCCTTCGAAAGCATCAAATAAATTAGTCAAAAAAATAACATTATAAGTCTCTGGTATTCTTTTATGCATATATTTTTAATTATCAGTATGATGATTGAACCTATTTAATCTAAGAACTAAAGCTTTATCATGTTTTATCATATACTTAGTACATATATATCTACTCACCTTATTATTTTATAATTATTATCAAAATCTTATATTGATATTTTTTGACGGTATACCTAAGATACAATTCTAGATTCGCCCATCCGAATGATGCACATGTGCGCCGCTTCCTTCCCATGCACATTATTAGGCTCGGGTTGGCTGCTGCAATGCATACTCGGCTGGACTACTTGTCTGCTGATAAGGCAGTTCAGTGGAGGGATAAGACGATTCCTGCTTTTTGGTCTCGAACAACTTCTCTTCTTGTTCTTTTCCTTCTCAGCATCATATCCACTACTGGAGAAAGCATCTTTGGTTGAAGTGCCAAAATCTACAGTAGTCCTAGTTTAAGTTGTACCCGGGACTAAAAAATATCTTTATTCCTGGTTTAAAAAGGCAACGGCTCTCTAGGACCTTTAGTCCCGGTTCGTGTCACGAACCGGGACTAAAATCATCTTTAGTTCCGGTTCAAATTCGCCGAACTTCGGGCGTCGGGGATCTTTAGTCCCGGTTGGAAACACCAACCGGGACTAAAGATGCTATTTTGTCCCGGTTGGTGTTACCAACCGGGACTAAAGATTGTTTTGATCTTTAGTGCCGGTTGGTAACACCAACCGGGACTAAAGATGGGGTTCCTTTTAAACCTCCTTCTTCCTCCTCCAGCCCGAGCCAGCTCCACTTGTCTTCAAAATTTTGCTCTAGCTAGAGGGGAGGTGCTTCCAAAATTTTTTGTGATTTTGTTTTGGTGATAATACACAAATCTTTGCTATCTACAAGTTAGCAACTTCTTCCTCTAATGATCTATGCTTAGCACTTCGCTTTTTATGGTTGTTTTCTATACATTTTCATCTCTAATTTTTTATGCAAACATGAAGAGAGAGAAAATTTGTTTGGGACTAATTATTTTACTAGGCGATTACATTGTGTTGAGAAAAAGTTAGGGAAAATACGGAGGAAGAAAAGTATGCTTAGCACATTACATTTCTAGGAATTTAGTACGTAGAATTTTATCTCGCAAAATATTTATGGAAAATGATGAGAGAGAATCTTTTGGGCAAAAAAGTTATAAAATAGATGACAAAGGAAAAAATATAGAAAATTTGATAGTAGGTTAGAAAAGTAAGGTAATTTTTTTTGAGCTCGTGTAGTAGTAGTACTCATGCATCTCCATCATAATTGTAGCTGTGCAGGAGGACATCTTGATATACTCTCCATTATTGTCTGATTACATATATATATAATTATTGTTATAATATTTAAATGGTTTGAATTTCATGGATTTTTTCTTACGATTTTTGTGCATTCCATGAAGATGGATCGGCAATGGATGTACAACGCGGATCGACGGTCGACATAGTTTATTCAAGGCGTGCATTATTTTTTGGGTGTGGCCGATGCCAACAAGCAGAAGGGTTTCATACGTTGTCCATGCAAAAAGTGCAAAAATGAGAAGGAGTATTCGACATCAAGAATTATTCATGCCCACTTGTTTCAGTCGGGATTCATGCCTCACTACAATTGCTGGACATCGCACAGATAGGTGGGGATTGCAACGGAAGAAGATGAAGAAGACGACGACAACATTCCGGACTATGGTCAATACGGTGGGTTTGAAGAGAATACAGCAGGGGAGGTGTGCGGGGATGCTGAAGAAAACGATGGGTCTGATAACCTTGGTCAGATGTTGCGCGACGTACAGGGGGACTGCGAAGGTGCAAATGAGGTGCAGAAATTGGAGCGTATGTTGGCGGACCACAAAACGTCCTTGTACCCATGCTGTGAACAGGGGCACAAAAAGTTGGGTACCTTGCTGGAATTCTTGCAATGGAAGGCCAAAAATGGTGTCAGTGACAAAGCATTTGGCGAGTTACTAAAACTCATGAAGAACATTCTTCCAGAGGGAAACGAATTCTGAAATCAACGTATGAGGCTAAGAAGTTAGTTTGCCCTCTAGGACTAGAGGTACAGATGATACACGCATGTCCTAACGATTGTATTCTCTATCGCGGTGAGGAGTACGAGAACCTAGAAGCAGGTCCGGTTTGTAAAAGCACTTCGATACAAGATCAGACGAGATGATCCAGGCGAAGTTGACGGACAACCTTCGAATAAAAGGGTTCCTGCTAAGGTGATGTGGTATTTTCCTATAATACCACGGCTGAAGCGTCTATTCAGGAACAAGGAGCATGCAAGGATGATGCGCTGGCACGTGGAAGAACGCCTACAAGACGGCATGCTGAGACATCCCGCCTATGGGTCACAGTGGGGAAACATCGATAGAACATTTAAAGACTTTGGCGAGGATGCTAGAAACATAAGGTTCGGTTTAAGTACGGACGACATGAATCCTTTTAGAGAGATGAGCAGCGGGCACAACACTTGTCCTGTAACGATGTGTATCTACAACCTCCCGCCTTGGCTATGCATGAAGCAGAAGTACATTCTGATGCCGGTTATTATTCAAGGCCCGAAGCAACCTGGTAATGACATCGATGTGTACCTGAGACCGCTGATCGAAGATCTAAAACTGCTGTGGAAGAAAGAAGGTGTTCCTGTGTGGGATGAGGATAAACATGAGCAGTTTAACCTACGAGGGTTGCTGTTTGTTACCATCAATGATTGGCCTGCACTTGGCAACCTATCCGGATAGTCAAACAAGGGGTACAACGCTTGCACCCACTGTATGGATGAGACCGAGTGTATGTACCTGAAACACTATAAGAAGGTAGTGTACATGGGTCATCGTCACTTTCTTGTTGCAAGCCACCCTGTCCGAAGAAGGGGCAAACATTTTGATCAAAAGGCAGACCATCGTACTAAGCCAAAGCATTGCAACGGAAAGGCCGTGTTTGCCATGGTGAAAGTCCTCAAAGTAGTATTTGGAAAGGGACCCGGCAACCAACCTATAGCAAGTGAAGGTGGTCACGCGCGATGTGGAAGAAGTCAATTTTTTGGGAGTTGCCCTACTGGGAAGTCTTGGACATCCGCCACGCAATCGACGTGATGCACCTCACCGAGAACCTTTGCGTAAACCTGCTGGGCTTCCTAGGTGTATACGGAAAATCAAAAGATACACTTGAGGCACGTAAAGATCTGAAACATATGACTCAACGCGACGGCCTTCACCCGCAACCAAAGGAGAAAGGAGCCCAATACCTAAGTCCAGACAGCTACACTATGAGCAAGGCAGAGAAGGAAATAATGTTTGAATGCCTGTAGAGCATCAAGGTACCGTCTGGATACTCCTTGAATATAAAGGGAATAATAAGCACGAAGGATAAGAAGTTCACAAATCTAAAGTCCCATGACTGCCACGTGCTGATGACACAACTGCTTCCTGTTATAATTTGGGGTATCCTTCTCGATAATGTCCGGGCAACAATAACAAAGCTATATGCTTTCCTGAACACAATTTTAGAGAAGATCATCGATCCAGACAGACTAGAAGACTTTCAAAATGATATGGTCCAATGTCTTGTCAGCTTTGAGATGATCTTTCCGCCTTCCTTCTTCAATATCGTGACACATCTCCTATGCCACCTTGTCAAAGAGATCCGTATCCTCGGTCTGGTATTCCTACACAACATGTTCCCTTTCGAGAGGTATATGGGCGTTCTAAAGAAGTACGTCCGTAACCGTTCTCGTTCGGAGGCCAGCATCGCCAAGGGATATGGAACAGAGGAGGTGATTGAGTTTTGCGTCGACTTTATTGAAGACCTTCGTCCCATCGGGGTGCCTGAATCAAGCCATGAAGGTAGACTACGGGGGAAGGGAACTCTTGGAAGGAAGACAATAATGAACATAGACAATGACTTGTACAGGAAAGAACATTGGACCGTGTTGCAACAATCTCCCTTGGTGGCTCCTTACATCGAGGAGCACTTGGCGATTGTTCGTTCGAAAAACATCGGTAAGATAGATGCCTGGATTACACGCCATCACATCGATGCATTCCCTACTTGGCTACGACAACGTCTCATGGGCAACGCGAGCATTGACCAACAACTAGCCTTCTTGGCGAGGGGACCATCTTGCTCGATCACCACATTCCAGGCATATGAAATCAATGGTACACATTTTACACACGGGCCCAAGACTTAAAGAGCACGAATCGAGAACAGTGTTCGCATCGATGCCGTGGGATACGACGTGCAGCTAGCACATATTACGGTAGCATCGATGACATATGGGAGCTGGACTATGGACCTCTGAAGGTCCCTCTATTTTGGTGCCAGTGGGTTAGGCTCAGTGGTGGAGGCGTAACCATTGATGAAAGTGTGATGACAACGGTCGACCTGAGCAAGGTTGGATACTCAGACGAACCCTTCGTCCTTGCCAATGATGTAGGCAAGTTTTCTATGTCAAGGACATGTCTAGCAAAGCAAAGAAGGGGAAGGGTCCGATGAGCCAAAGCGTCATGTGGTTCTCTCGGGCAAAAGAAAAATCATGGGAGTCGAGGATAGGCGACGATGATTACGATCGTTTTACGGGCAACCTCCGTTCGTGGTGGCGGTTGACCGAGCATCCTCCTATCAAATGAGGACACCCCTTACTCACGCAACAATTAACGAAGGAACAATTGTGCGGAGAAAGTATGTGAGGACAAACGTCACTTAGCTAAATTTATGTATGGACGATGTAAATTAAATTGAATTATTGAATATTATTGTTATCTTTTAAATTTATTATAAATTATTGTAAATTTGTCATATTTAAATTATTGTATATTATTATTTAAATTTAAAATAGTTTTGAATATGATTATTATAATTTAAAATGCATTATAATAGGGCACCTTTTGAAATATTTAATCCCGGCTTTTAACACAAACTAGGACTAGCGGGAACAACGACCGGTCCGCCGTAGACCGGCGGTGGCGGCGGGAGCTAGGAGCTAGGATGCGGCGGTAGTACTTGCTTGATCACGGTGGGCGGATAGGGTAGTCCGCCGTCGCGCACGTCACGGCGGCTCCCATGGCGCCGCCGAGGCATTGAGACGGGAGAGGCAAGCCATCTATCGCAAGCATAAATAAAAATAAAATTTGGGCAATTTGCTTGAGGAGAGGAGATCTATATGCAATTTGCGGATGGGGATATATGTTAATTATATATTATTATTTAAATTTAAAATAGTTTTGAATATGACAAATGTTAATTATATGTGATTATTTAAATTTATAATATTTTTCAATAGTCAATACGTTAATTATATATTATTTTTTAAATTTAATATAGTTTTGAATATGACAAGAGCTAATTATATGTTATTATTTAAATTTATAATATTTTTCAAATAGGCCATATGTTAATGATATATTATTATTTAAATTTAAAATAGTATTGAATATGATTATTATAATTTAAAACTGTTGAAATATTTAATCTCGTTTTTAACAAAAACCGAGACTAAAGATAAATTTGGATGGGCGAGAAAACATCTTTAGTCCCTTGATGGTTTAAACCGGACTAAAGATGCCCATCTACAGGCCACATGGCTGCCCCGCCATCTTTAGTCCTAGTTGATGGCTCCAACCGGGACTAAAGATCCTATCTTTTGTCCCATTGAAGCCACCAACCGGGACTAAAGTATCTTTAGTCCCGGTTCATGGATTCAACCGGGACAAAAGAGCCTGGTATGTATATATAGCAGGGGCCGCGGGGGACCCAAACACTTAGTCGTTTCATCATCGTCTTCGTCTTCGTCGCCGTCGCCGCCCTAGGACACCGCCGCACCGCCGTCTTCGAGCGCCGTCTTCGTCGCCGTGGCAGCCGGAAGTCGCCGCGCCGCTGTTGCAGAGTCGCCGCGGGTTAGCCACCGCGCCGCGCCTCTTTTCGCCCTTATGTGTGATGTATGTTAGGGTTTGGGTTTTGGTTTCGGGGGTTTCGCAGAGGAGTCGTCATACGCACGCCGCACACCCCTGCATGCCCACGCCGCACACCGCGCTGCCGCCCTCGCACCCCTGCCACGGCCCATTGCCTGCCCCGCCGGCAGCCGCGCCCTCTCCCCTCGCCTCCCTGTTAATTAGAATTGCGTAGAATTTTGCAAATTTTTGATTATATGCATATGTCAAATTTTGTATATGTATTTTAGAATTTTGTATGTATATATGTGTAAATAGACTTTATGGACTTGTGAATTTTGTATGTATGTGTATGTTAAAATGAATTTTGAATTTTGGATATGTATTTAAATTTGAATGCATGAATAGATTCAAATGTGAATGTGACTTGTGAATTTTGTATTTTCGAACGAATGAGAACGATAAAACAAACGAACGGACAAACGAACGAACGAACGAACGAGTTTCGTTCGTTCGGTCAGTCGGTCGGTCGTTCGTTCGATCGTTACAACGTGCATAGGCATGCAACGTTCTCTCTTTCCCTCCTCTCCTCTCCACTTCCTCTCCTCTCCACCTTATCTCCCTCACGTCATCCTCCTCTCTTTCTCTCCTCTCCTCCAGACGATCATACCCACGGACGTGAACGAACGATAGAACGAATGGATGTGAACGAACGAACGGTAGTTTCGTTCGTTCGGTCGCTTTACGGTTTATGGTTTAGGATTAGGGTTAGGGTTTAGGGTCCAAATGAACGGACGTGAATGAATAATAGAACGGACGTGAACGAACGATAGAACGAACGTGAATGATAGAACGAACGATCGTTCGGTCGGTCGTTCGGTCGTTCGTTCGTTCGGTCGGTCGGTCGGTCGTTCGTTTGTTCGGTCGGTCGGTCGTTCGTTCGGTCGTTACAACGTACATAGGCATGCAACGTTCTCTCTTTCCTTCCTCTCCTCTCCACTTCCTCTCCTCTCCACCTTATCTCCCTCACGTCATCCTCCTCTCTTTCTCTCCTCTCCTCTAGACGATCGTACCCACAGACGTGAATGAACGATAGAACGAACGGATGTGAATGAACGAACGATAGTTTCGTTCGTTCGGTCGCTTTACGGTTTATGGTTTAGGATTTGGGGTTTATGATTAGGGTTAGGGTTTAGGGCTGGATTTCATCTATTTTTTCCATCTGCTTTCTTTTGTCTATGTTTTTTTACGTAGACATGCATGATTTCACTGAATAATTGATACATGTATTAACCGAATAATTTTTCCTTTTCAGAATTATTTGATTAAGTCCTCAAACCCACAACAATCAAATGGCTGATTGTGACGACGAAAAGTTTCTCCTTGACAAGATCGCACATGGTAGCACACAGTTTTACACTGAGGAGGGGACTTAGGATCCAGATCAATACCTCAACGAGGAGGGGAACGAAGAGGGGAATGAGGGCTCCTCATCAGTTGGACAGAAGAGGACACGCGGGCAACGCGGAGTCAGCAAACACATTGAGGGTCGACACGTCATAACAGAAGTAGCACCGGACGGTCAACCAAGTGCCCCAGCGGATGTCGCAAGGAAGTTTGTGGCACACAGCGGATGGGTGGTGAGGGACCATGTGTCCATCAGCGTTGTCAACTGGAGGCGATCAAGGACAGGAGGAGATGAGCAGAGCTATCTCCCGAACACAGAGAAAGAGATGCTCTAGACGAAAATGCTGCAGACATTCACCATCCCAGACTCCAATAAGGGAAAGGTCAAGGATTGGACGTTAAAGAAGATGGCTGAGCTCTTCAAGAACTATAAGAAAGAGTAACACAAGAAATACGTCCTAAAGGGCTAGACCCCAGACTTCGACAAGTTCCCAAAGCTCAGAGATCACTGGGAGGCCTTCGTGGCACATAAGACTAAGGAAGAAGCGCAAGCTGTTAGTGATATGCCCTAGAGGCAACATGGAGATGTTGGATATCACGTCAATGTTTATGTATTTATGAATAAAGTGTTATTCAGTTCCATGAAATAGACATCTTGTATTGATCAATAAGTACGTGACTTATTTATGAGACTCTTTATGTATGAATCTATTTCTAAACGATCCCCGATCATATGTCATATTGCTTGGAACAAATATGATTCTAAGATCGGCATGTTTATTGATTGATGATCATGTCTCATAGATCATGGGTATGGAGATACCAAATCAATAAACATGGACATATGTGTTGGAGAACACATTGTTGGATAGACCCACCATGAGACACTACATGAATTAATGTGCCATTAGTTGGTCTCGGGTAGTGTTGGTACAAAGTCCTTAGACTGAGATCACCATGGATTCCAACATGTGTAGTAGCCTACTTTGGGACTACCAAACGCTATTCGTAACGGATAGTTATAAAGGTAGTTTTCGGGTTTGCTATGAAACATGGAGTGGGATGTGAGTGATCAAGATGGAATTTGCCCCTCCTTTGGAGAGATATCTCGGGCCCTCGAGGTAATGGATTATGGAAATGCATGGTCATGCTAAGTTGATTGAGGAGTCAATCAACGCACGGATAATCCAATACGGTTCGAGTGAATGGTTAAGCTATTGAAGGGATGGCACACATCTTGCCTATAGCTTAACGGTATCGTGAGGCAAAGGGATTTGTGTACACATTACAGGTTCGAGCCGATATTATTCTTGTATACTATGGTGTCAATATGTGCTGCTAGGCGCCGCGTTGACGGGTCGGCTGAGTTGGACTCGAGCCGACGATCGGCTAAGTTAGACTATAGCCAAAACCGAGTATACCTGAACCTACGGTCGCACGCTTAAGGGGATAGAATAGATATTCGAATTGGACTCGGATACGGCTCGATCGGATAGGGATCCGATCGGATAGAGTCCTATGGGCTTACGACGTATGGGCGGCCAACTCTATGAGATACGGATGAGATCCGATTCAAAATATAGTCCTAATCGGCCACTAGTCCCGTCGGCCAACTCTATAAAAAGGAGGGAGGGGTGGAGAGCTACCACGGATCAATTGCATCGCGTGCAACGAAGTCGCCGAGATCAATCTCCACGGAAACCCTCCCCACTTTCGAGCCAAACCCTAGCCTTGCATCGCGTGCTAGCACACGGGTGTTCGGCGTTCGTCCCGGACGTGTGGATACCGGTAGCGGCGCTCTACGTTGCGCGCTGTTGATCGGCTTCGGATCGGCCGCAATCGGAGCGATCGGCGTGGTGGAATCGGCTGCGGTCGGGCGCATCGGAGCGAGGCGTGAGAACGCGGCCGACGACTCGAATCGGCTGATTGGCGAATCGGTGTCTCAGGAATCGGCTACTGTTCCGGATCGGATTGCCCGATTGGCTATTCCGCGCACTCTACTCCAATCGGTAACGATCTATCGGCCCTTACTTGCAAGTGTTCCTGGTTTGCGCGGTAAAAGTTTTTGTTTTCGGCTAGCGTAGCCTCCGCGTAACCCTTCACAAGCCCTAATTGAGAAGAACAAGGCCAACGCAGCCAAGAAGAAATACCATCACAAACTTGGGTCGGGCGGCTATCAGAAGGGAATGCAAATATGGGAGAAGATGGAAGCCGACCTGGAAGCGTGAGGTATCGTTCTGGGCACAGCCAACTGGCCTGAACGATCAAAGCATTGGTTCTATGCTCACGGGGGATCGCTTAATCCCGGAGATGGATCAGTTATCTTCGACGCTCAAATCCAAGAAGCCGGGCGAAGATTAGAGGAAGCGCAGGAAGCCTCTGCCTTGAGCTCGTTCAGGCCCGACAGAGAGAAGGACGAGCTAACGCTTGCACTCCAGAACCCAGAGCATCCGGGACGAATGCGAGGAGAAGACGTCGTTCCCTGGAAATACGGGTTTCAAGCAAACATTGACACATACAAGAGCCGCATGAGGTCGAATCAAGAGACGGATGCGAGGTTCGCAGAAATGGAGATGTGGCTCTCATAGATTGATCAGATTATGGACCAAAGGTTGAACAAAAGGTTGGCAGAGGAGTGAAGCCACTGGGTTAGCCAACAGCCAGATCCAGCAACAACGGCTCAACTCCAGCAGCAGCGCAGCAGCTGTGTGCAACAGGAAATGAAGGCGAGTTGGCCCCACAAGCTCAAGCGTGTCCGCCATGCCCGTGGATGATATCACGCAGTGGACACCGTGTGAGCTGCACATTCCGTTCAAGAACATAACAATAAAGGTATGTTCACACTTTTATGTTGTATATTTCCTTGAATAACTTGGCAATCAAGGTTCATTACTAACTAATAAGCAATATTCTCGAACAGGTTGCGTTAGCGTGGCATTCCAGTAGAACGAGACGGCACCTACCACTGTAGGCTCGTTCCACCTGCGTACTCAAAAGTGGAAGTTGAACAGGTGGAACACGGCTACGAAGATCTCGAGCTGGATATCCCCGGAGGAGACGGGGAGATGACACTAGGAGAAACAACTCACGGAATATTTCTTTGGAGGAAGCCCTTCATCATATTCCCAGGACGAACAACGTCGCCTATCGTTCCACCGCCGTCGCCTCCACGTGGACCGTCTCCTCAGCCTCCTTCACCTCCTCCGCCTCCTGCGTCACCTCCACGAGCACCGACTCCTGAACGGGCAGCATCTCATCCTCCTCCGCCTCCGCCTCCGTCAGATCCTAAGGGCGCGTGATCAATATCAAGCGATCTCCCAAGAAGAAAGCTTCAAAGAATTGAGAAGACTCCGCCATCTGCACAGAAGCTCTCTTATGAGAAGACTGATGAGGAGCTGCGCGAGGCCGTCGAAGCTGAAGTCAAGGCCCACTTCAGAAAGAAGTCTCATGAGAAGCCTCCTGAAATCCCCCAGGAGACCAAGGACTTCTTCAAGAAGACGTACCTAACACCACAGCCAAAATCGCAACCTAAACCACAGTCCGACTACGACAGGACTATTCAGAAGGCTGCTGTCAAGGCGAAGAGAACGGGCAAAGATGTACCCCAGCTCGGCATGCAGCCTCAGAAACCTCTGGAGTTCAGCACAGTTCCAAATGTTAGAACAGAGTTAAGACAATTTATGGAATCTGCTGGAATTTCAATTGATCAATTACACGGCCGTGTTCCCCTGGCGAAGGCTCCGTTGAAATACAATTTCAAACTTGGAAAGCATCTTGTAAAGCCGGATCAAGTGAAAAAGCTACCTACACAGATGTACCAGTTCCACAAGTGGTACATACAAGAATCCAGCAAGGGTGGAGAGATGGTAACGGGCAGATATTCACTGCACTATTTCTTCGATGGAGGTGACCACTTCTATATCCGATTCAAAGACATATTCGACCTGTACCAGCTTGATGCCCTCGACATCTCACTTCTAGCCACGTGGTTTCTGTAAGTATCGTTATGTTATTTCGTTTCTTACCTCCTTGTATTTAGCTGACTAAAATTCTTTTTAGCCGTTGTAGAATGGCGATCCAATACTGCAACAAGCACGACTGTACCAAACATGGATTCATGGATCCATGCAAAATCAACGGCGTATTGGTTGATCAATTTCCTGATCCAACAGTGGACAACATATACAATGCGCTGGTGCAGAAGCACTTCCGGTCATTGATCCTTCTGCCCTACAACACCGCGTAAGTTTTTTCTTCCTTCCGTATCAATTTCAATCCCGTGCATACATAAATTTTCATATGTGTCATCTAAACCAATTTACAGATTTCACTGGGTTCTGTTAGTAATTGACATGGATCACTTGCGGATCCATGTCTTTGACTCAATGGATAAACTAGAGTCCACGTACTCAAAGATATTTGAACTATTTAACAGGTAATGCCATATATCTTACTTGCTATTGCATATATGCGGTTCTCGGATAATTACTAGCTAACTTTCAACTGCACGTAGGGCATGGGAACGGCTTCGGGCGAATGTTCGCGGAAATTGGAAAGATAAGCTCTCCGTGAGGATGAACTTTCCAGTGACTAATATGCTCCAGAGTTGTTTTGAATCATTACTTTGTTTTAAAATATGAAATGTATATTAAATCTGTCGTTGTTTCTCCTTTAGTGTGCAAAACAGTCATAGGACACCAACTTATGCGCATACTACGTCTGCGACTACATTCACCGCTTTGTGACCGATGTCACAACTATCGACGATATAGATGTGCGTATAACAACCATTCATACATTATGTCTCAATTTCTTATTCACTTCATATATTTATTTCTCATTTATTCAAATTAATGACAGCTTACGCGAGTAAGAGACAACCTTCCCCACAAGACTTTCATACAAGTTGCTCAGGAAGAATTGATGGGATTTATAAACGAGCAGATAATTGATCCCGCGGGGGAGTTCTACTTTCATTTAAGTAACTTAACCACTGGATCCATAAAATAGACAATTTTTTGTAACATACGAAATATATGTGGATATTGTACATATGTGTACATATTTTGGTAATATATGTATATATTTCCTTTCTTAAGTTTATTTATATGTGTGTAAATTATATATTTATACATATAAATGCATGTTGCATATATATGTATAAATATATGTGTGTAAAATATGTATGCAGCAAGCTAGCAGCTATAGCAGGAGCAAACTAAAAAAAATAAAAAAACCTTTAGTCCGGTTGGTAACATCACCGGGACTAAAATGACCTGACCACGTGGCCTGCGGTCTGGCCACGGTATACGTGGTGTGACCGGCGACGGCTTCAACAGGTTTGGTTCGGTTTTTGTTTTGTAGATCGGTTTCATCGGTATGTTTAATTCTACAAAAGATTTGGGTTTTTGGTTTTCCCTACCATTCAGCCCCCTCTGGTAGGTTTGTTTGGTCTTGTTCGATCCTACAAGTGGTATCAGAGCATCGTTCTTGATTTGCTTTTCTGATCTTTTGCCATGGCTGAAAAGTTTTCCAACAAACCTCATGTTTTCAATGGAACGATTTTGACTATTGGAATAAAAAGATGGAATCTTACATAACATCTCAAGGTTATGACATTTGGCTAAAAGTTTCACAATCATATGACATCCCCAATCACATTGATAATCCTACTCTCAAATTGGACTTTGAAAATAATTGCAAAGCTCGAAATATTATTCTTAATGCAATTTCTCGCTCCGACTTTGATCATGTTTCGCATCTTGCTACTGCTAATGAGATTTGGAAGACTTTGAATGATTTTCATACTAGATCTTCAAATATTAAAGAGTTGCGAAAAGATGTTTTCAAAAAGGAGTACATCAAATTTGAGATGACACATGCGGAGTCTTTGGATGACTATCTGGGCCGCTTTAAAAAAAATTTGAGTAATTTTAGATCTGTTGATTCTTCTTATGATGCTAATTATTCTCATCCGAGGTTGCTCATCATTTTATGAACGGTCTTGATATGAAGATTCGGGATATTAAGGTTACTTCAATTCAGGAATCTGTTGATATGAACACTTTGACTTTGGATGTTCTTTATACTAAACTGAAAACTTATGAGATGAACATTCTTTTTAAGATGACTGATTCTAAATCTTTTTCTTTGGTGTTGTTGTGACGAAATTTCTCTCATGCAGCGGCACAGGAGATGCTGACTCCGGTCGCGGGTCCTTCTCGCTCTGTGCGGTGCGGGAGCTTGCCGATTGGTTTGATCTGTTAACCAACAAGAAAAACAAAAAAACATGCGTTAAGTGTTAGGTTAGATCCCCACTGAATCGGCTAAGGGAATCCATAAGCATATATCTGCTATCCTAAAATATATTTAAGCCAAGCGACTAGAATGGATCGGTGATACCGAGACAAATTAGCCGTTTAACCTAAATACGGTAAAGGATAATAGATATATGTATTGATAACCTAGCCGATACCGGAAAGCTAACAATAAATCGGCTAGTACTCCGATGGTTCTTATGAAAAGATATCATCCTTGAATCGAGGCTCACTCGTAAATCGGGCTCGGCCTATGGCGCGGATTTTGGCCCATGAGGTCCGACAAGAACAAGATCTTAACATAAGAGGCAGTCCTAATATAAATCTAATAATAAATATATTGAAAGAGATATATTAGGGCGAGATAAGGCCGGTGAAACTCCGGACCTTGTCTCTTAAACATATAAATCTAACGAAACGATCATTGGGAATTCTAAAAACGACTCAATGTTCAATATTGATGCAACATTCAGTATAAAAAGAACAACCCGATCTGTTCTAGCCGATTTATATTTCTCGAGACGGTGGATACCGCATATAAACCAGTCAACCTTTAGATCTAGCCTTATTGGCTACGGGTACTCGACGGAACCGGCCAATGGCAGGATAGATCTAAACATTGATCTAATTTATATACGCTATATGATAAATAGCGCAGTATAAACTCCTGAATCTAATGTGTCATTACGATGGAAGCACTAGAAACAGCAAATTATACCATTAATGACAAGTATTTACCTAGGTTTGGGGGTCGAAACGATGCAGCCCGTAGCCAAACAAATTGCTTGTCTGAAGAAAAAGGTTGGTGATGCGCCGAAGGTTTGATTGATTGTGTTGTATTTTAATTTATAGGGTGTCTTGGGTCCTATTTATACCCAAGATAAAATTATCTGTACAAACCCTGGACTCTATCTAAACTACTAGTTAAAACGCGACGTTATCCCGGGAAGGACCCACGCCGCATTACAACGAACAGTATAAACAAACTCCTAAATTACAGATACAATTGCCGTTACAGGACTCTATCCATAGATGGCAATATCTTTTAACGCGCAAACTGATAACTGGATCTCTTATCTATAAACTGCTGCACCAAAAATGGCTTTATCTCTTCGATCCTAGAATCGGCTATCGGCCGCTCTTGTCCGATTCAACCTTAGCCGATCGACCTCGCAGTGACCGCTTCTCGGCCTATGCGGCCTCGTTTCTCCGCCAAACCAGCCGATCCGATTCTCGCTTCATCTTTGCAAAGACTTAGGGATTGAACTACCAAATTTCGGTGTTAACACATGCCCTCCAAGTCTCGTGATACGAAGTGTTACGGATTTGCAACCTGTTCAAATTCCCGCTCTTTTCTTGACCTAAACCGCTTCGGCTCCCCCAAGTGCCCTTTAAATAGCCACTTGCCTCGGCCGAAACAACAACGCCTTCGAAGCGCACTCAAAACCCTTCGCACACAAGCTTTGCTTCCTCTCTCCTCTCCGGCGGTTCACCGGCATCCGCGTCAAATCTCGCGCCTTTCGCAGATCAAGATCCATCTTCACCCCCAACAACTCCGATGGCTTCCACCGCCGCCACATCAAGCACCTCCGTTGCACCGCCACCGCCGCCGCACACCTGTTGCCACCGCACCGACCATCGCCGCCGCACCGGCCGCCGCCATGATCGAGTTCCCTGAGGTACCCCCATTGATCCAGAACTCTATTTACTCGGATTTGCCTCTAGTTATGCTTCCAGCCCTGTTGCATTCATCTTGCTTTTAGCCGTTCTCGATTAGTACTTTCTCGCATCCAAACCGTAGCATTTACCCATTCTTGATTAGAGTTTCTTTCTTTCACACTGTAGCACGTCACATCAAGTGGTCATCCCCAATTTGACCCAAGCACGAGGTACTTTCTTGACCCCATCGGCAACACGGATCCAAAGATGTGATTACAATGAAACCAACGGGGTCCCCTACAACTCCACCAAGCTGTCCCTAGCTCACTGGAACGGGACCTTCAAATCGTGGCCGACCACCGATGTAGCCTGGGTCGAATGGTACAAACGGGTGCGATCGGCCAAGTACACTCAGTGAGAAGAAACTGGGATTGCCCAATGCTTAGCTCGTCCGTTGCTGGCATGGAAAAGGACGAGCCGCTTCGTCGCTGCGACATATTTCGGAATGATAGCTTCAACGCCTTCTTCTTCCGACAAGGGCCGATGACGGTCACCCTGGCCGACGTGTACATGACGATCGGGCTGGACATCTAGGCGTCGGCTAACCCCAGCAACCTAAGCCGAAAGGGGCAGCATCAGTTCAAAACCAAGGCCATCGGAGGGTGGAGTGGCTTCATCGCCCAAAACATGAAAGATGGATCCGTCGGCCACAGCGAGCACGCCGCATTTCCAAGCAGGATACTGTTGCTGATTCTACAACGGAGGCCGAGTACATTGCTTGCTTCGGAAGCCGCAAAGGAGGCTGTTTGGATCAAGAAATTCGTTTCGAGCTTGGTGTGATGACTAGTACGACGGTCCAATGTCTCTCTATTGTGACAATAGTGGAGCCATTGCGCAAGCCAAGGAGCCGAGGTCACATCGAAGTCCAAACACATACTTCGGCGATATCATCTCATCCGCGAGATTGTGGACAGAGGTGATGTCAAGATATGCAAAGTGCACACGAATCTCAACATAGCCGATCCGCCGACAAAACCTCTCCTCGGCCGAAGCATGAGGCGCACACAAGAGCAATGGGTATTAGATACTTACATGATTGACTCTAGTGCAAGTGGGAGATTGTTAGTGATATGCCCTAGAGGCAACATGGAGATGTTGGATATCACGTCAATGTTTATGTATAAATGAATAAAGTGTTATTCGGTTCCATGAAATAGACATCTTGTATTGATCAATAAGTACGTGACTTATTTATGAGACTCGATATGTATGAATCTATTTCTAAACGATCCGTGATCATATGTCATATTGTTGGAACAAATATGATTCTAAGATCGGCATGTTTATTGATTGATGATCATGTCTCATAGATCATGGGTATGGAGATACCAAATCAATAAACATGGACATATGTGTTCGAGAACACATTGTTGGATAGACCCACCATGAGACACTACAGGAATTAATGTGCCATTAGTTGGTCTCGGG
The DNA here is from genome assembly GCA_019925245.2 of Oryza australiensis. Taxonomy (NCBI): domain Eukaryota; kingdom Viridiplantae; phylum Streptophyta; class Magnoliopsida; order Poales; family Poaceae; genus Oryza; species Oryza australiensis. The sequence continues at coordinate 612,779 of JAIFGZ020000762.1, read as the reverse complement.
TAGTGTTGGTACAAAGTCCTTAGACCGAGATCACCATGGATTCCAACATGTGTAGTAGCCTACTTTGGGACTACCAAACGCTATTCCGTAATCGGATAGTTATAAAGGTAGTTTTCGGGTTTGCTATGAAACATGGAGTGGGATGTGAGTGATCAAGATGGAATTTGCCCCTCCTTTGGAGAGATATCTCTGGGCCCCTCGAGGTAATGGATTATGGAAATGCATGGCCATGCTAAGTTGATTGAGGAGTCAATCAACGGACGGATAATCCAATACGGTTCGAGTGAATGGTTAAGCTATTGAAGGGATGGCACACATCTTGCCTATAGCTTAACGGTATCGTGAGGCAAAGGGATTTGTGTACACATTACAGGTTCGAGCCGATATTATATTCTTGTATACTATGGTGTCAATATGTGCTTGCTAGGCGCCGCTATTGACAGTCGGTGAGTTGGACTCGAGCCGACGATCGGCTAAGTTAGACTATAGCCGAAACCGAGTATACCTGAACCTACGTGGTCGCACGCTTAAGGGGATAAGAATAGGCATTCGAGTTGGACTCGGATACGGCTCGATCGGATAGGGATCCGATCGGATAGAGTCCTATAGGCTTACGACGTATGGGCGGCCAACTCTATGAGATACGGATGAGATCCGGTTCAAAAATAGAGTCCGAATCGGCCACTAGTCCTAGTCGGCCAACTCTATATAAAGGAGGGACAGGTGGAGAGCGTGAGACGTCAATTGCATCGCGTGCAACGAAGTCGCCGAGATCAATCTCCACGGAAACCCTCCCCACTTTCGAGCCAAACCCTAGCCTTGCATCGCGTGCTAGCACACGGGTGTACGGCGTTCGTCCCCGGACGTGTGAATACCGGTAGAGGCGCCGCTACGTTGCGCGCTCTTGATCGGCTTCGGATCGGCCGCAATCGGAGCGATCGGCGTGGTGGAATCGGCTGCGGTCGGACGCATCGGAGCGAGGCGTGAGAACGCGGCCGGACGACTCGAATCGGCTGATTGGCGAATCGGGTCTCTGGGAATCGGCTACACTGTTCCGGATCGGATTGCCCCGATTGGCTATTCCGCTGCACTCTATTCCGTCGGTAACGATCTATCGGCCCTTACTTGCAAGTGTTCCTGGTTTGCGTGGTAAAAGTTTTTGTTTTTGGCTAGCGTAGCCTCCGCGTAACCCTTCGGTGGTATCGAGCTAATCTTGCTTAGTTCGGGTTTTAGATTGGATCTGGAACAAGTTTTGCGCACGGGTTGATTAGATCAATCGGTTTTACGGGATCTGTTGAGGAGAGTAGATGGTAATTGCGTTCCTTGATAGTGTATTGAAACGATGTAATGTGATTACGTCGAAGCAATTTCCAAATAACTCGGTTTGAGTTGGGTTCGAGATAGCGTTCCTTGATAGTGTATCGGAACGGTATAATGTGATTATACCGAAGCTATCTCGTAGTCCGACTTTGTTGCTGCCTCGCGCCTACGCAAACCATCTCCCTTGATAGTGTATCGGGACGGCATAATATGATTATGCCGATATGGTTTCCATAAGCGATTTCATAGATTGGATCTATGAATTTCGTGTGGTGTTCGGCGCTGCCCGCCCGCGAGGGGCGGGACCGCCGTGTGCGTACCCCTTATAGGTCGTCTCGATGCCGTATCTCCGTGATAGGTAGAAAACGTTTCTACGCCTAACTTGTTTTTGCAGAGAATGCTTTGAGATGGTATGGCCCTATTGTATGTATGAGATGCATGTGATGCATGTAATATTCTTTCATATGTGCAATCCTCGTAATATTCTTTCATACGTACAATGCTTGTAATATTCTTTCACGACTGTGAGTCGATGTAATCTTCAATTAGAGCTTCTATAGTAGTAGCTTAGTTTGAAGATATCAAGCATTCGACACTTGGAAGATGGTGCCGAAGATGGAGATCCTCGGCGCCGACATGGAGATGGAGATCACCATGTGAAGGGGGCCATACTATTTCATTATATGCTATTCTTCTTGCTTTCATATGTGATATGTTTGTTTGATAGGATAGCATCCCTCTAAAAATTAAGTAGTAATGATGCCCTTCCAAATGTTGCACCGTCCACCGTTATGCTCGTCAATGGTGGGTGCGCCAAAGCAGAGTGCCATTCTCTATCATAACACGAGGGGTATATGTCGACATATACATGCAGGAGCATTTGGTTTACTTAACAAGGCTATCAAAACAGTTTTGGGCCTTGGGGCATAGGTTGGCGCCGGGGCATGGAGATGCCACACCAACAACAAGAGTCACATAGAGATGTGATTAGCAAGGTGTTGCTTACCGATGTTACTAATTTTCTAGCGTGATGCCAAAGCTCACTACAAAATTAATTAACATGTGGATCTTGACCCAATACGTAACCTAGAGGGAAGGTGGAAAATACGTAATGGGAGTCTAATGTTAAATTGTTTAACAATAGACATAGCATAAACATTGTGCTAAACTTTGCTTTTTTTGTAGAATAAATGGCGCTAATACTACACCCGTACCTTTAATTTGCGATCTATTCTCGAAAAGGAAAAATTAAATGGAACAAACTTTATGGATCGGTATCGCAACTTGAGAATTGTTCTCAAGCAAGAGCGTAAGGAGTACGTTCTTGAAGTACCTTATCCGGAGGATTTGCCTAATAACGCCACCGCAACCGCACGGAGGGCTTATGAGAAGCACACTAATGATGCCCTAGATATAAGCGTCTCATGCTTGCTACAATGTCCCCGAGCTTCGAAGCAATATGAGAGCAAGATGCTCACACTATTATTCGGGGACTGCGTGGCATGTTTGAGAACCAAGCTCGGGCCGAGAGGTTCAACACCTCAAAGTCCTTGTTTGCGTGCGAGCTTGTTGAGGGAATCCCGTCGATCCGCATGTGATAAAGATGATTGGCTATATCGAGAGTCGGAAAAACTAGATTTTCCCCTTAGCCAAGAGTTGGCTACGATGTGATTCTCCGGTCGCTCCCTCCGAGCTTCGAGCCATTCATATTGAATTATCACATGAACAATATGGATAGAACCTTGGCTGAATTGCATGGGATGCTAAAGACAGTGAGGAGAGTATCCAGAAAACGGTCATCATGTGATGATGATGCGAAGGCAAAGCGCAAACCACTGTCAAGAAACTTTGCACCAAGAGGAAGTTAACTCCCGATGAGATCGCGAGTGCCTCCAATGCAAAGAAGGGCAAGAAGGGGTCGGCGGCATCGATGCCGTTTGCTTCTATTGCAAGGAGACAGGCCATTGGAAGAGGAACTGCAAGAAGTACATGGAGGATCTCAAAAAGAAGCAAAGTACGACTTCGCTTCAGGTATTAATGTTATAGACATTAATCTTGCTACTTCACCTACTGACTCTTGGGTATTTGATACCGGATCGTAGCTCATATTTGCAAATCGTTGCGGGGAATGAGAAGAAGTAGAGGATTGAGAAGGGGCGAGGTGAACTGCGCGTCGGCAATGGAGCAAGCGTTGCTACGCTTCTTGTCGGCACAGCACCACTTCATCTACCTTCGGATTAGTTTTGGAATTAAATAATTGTTATTGTGTTCCAACACTATGTCAAAAACGTTATTTCCGCTTCATGTTTGCAAGCGGAAGGATATGATTTTAGATCAATGAACAATGGTTGTTCAATATATCTCGAGAGATATGTTCTATTTTCATGCTCCATTGGTGAATGGATTGTACGTTTTGAATCTTGAAGCGTCTCCCATCTATAACATTAATACGAAAGGCAACTCTCTAATGATATAAACCCCACGTTTATCCGGCATTGTCGCTTAGGCCATATAAATAAGAAACGCATGGAGAAGCTCCATAAGGATGGATTGCTTCACTCTTTTGATTTTGAATCATTTGAGACATGTGAGTCTTGTTTACTTGGTAAGATGACAAAGGCACCTTTCACGGGACACAGTGAAAGAGCAAGGGACTTGTTGGCACTCGTACATACCGATGTATGTGGACCAATGAGCTCAACGGCCGAGGTGGTTATCGACTTCATTACCTTTACCGATGACTTTAGTAGATATGGTTATATCTACTTAATGAGGCATAAGTCTGAATCCTTTGAAAAGTTCAAAGAATTCCGAATGAAGTACGAATCATTTAGGGAAAACAATCAAGTTTCTACGATCGATCATGGAGGGGAATACTTGAGCCAAGAGTTTGGTAATCATCTAAAATTGTGGAATTGTTCCACGTTGACTCCGCCAGAACTCCACAATGGAATGGGGTGTCCGAACGGAGAAATCGCACCTTGTTGGACATGGTGCGATCGATGATGAGCCAAAGTGATCTTCCGTTATCCTTCCGGGATATGCTCTTGAGACAATGCGCTCACACTAAATAGAGTTCCATCTAAGTCATTTGAAAAGACACCATATGAGATATGGACAGGGCAACCCCTGGTTTGTCTTTTCTCAAAATTTGGGGATGTGAGGCTTATGTAAAACGTTTACAATCCGACAAGCTCACACCCAAATCGACAAGTGCTTCTTTGTGGGATATCCTAAGGAAACTAAGGGATATTACTTTTATAATCGGGAACAAGGCAAAGTGTTTGTCGCCCGACATGGTGTCTTCTTGGAGAAAGAGTTTCTTTCAAGAAGGGTTAGTGGGAGCAGGGTGCATCTTGAAGAAGTTCAAGAAACACCGGAAAACGTTTCAGCGACCACGAACCACAACAGAGGAACAAAGTGTTGCGCCACCGGTTGTAGATACACCAGCCCCACGGAGGTCGAAAGATCACGTCGTACGCCCGACAGTACACAAAGCGGAACAACGTGATATATTGTTGTTGGACAACGATGAACCTAAGACCTATGAGGAAGCGATGGTGGGACCCGATTCCAACAAGTGGCTTGGAGCCATGAAATCCGAAATAGAATCCATGTACGACAATCAAGTTTGGAACTTGGTTGATCCACTGATGGTGTCAAAACCATTGAGTGTAAATGGGTTTTTAAGAAAAGGCCGATATGGATGGAAATGTTCACATCTATAAGGCGTGATTGGTGGCGAAAGGTTTTAAACAGATTCAAGGAGTTGATTATGATGAAACCTTCTCGCCCATCGCAATGCTTAAATCTATTCGGATTATCCTAGCGATTGCTGCATATTTCGATTATGAGATATGGCAAATGGATGTCAAAACGGCTTTCCTGAATGGAAACCTAAGCGAGGATGTATACATGATACAACCTCGGGGTTTTGTCGATCCAGAATCGCTGAAAGATATGCAAGCTACGTAAATCCATTTATGGATTGAAGCAAGCATCTCGGAGTTGGAATATTCGTTTTGATGAAGTAATCAAAGGGTTTGGTTTCATCAAAAATGAAGAAGAGGCCTGTGTTTACAAAAAGGTCGATGGGAGCGCAATTGTATTTCTAATCTTATATGTGGATGACATATTACGATTGGAAATGATATCCCTATGCTAGAATCCGTCAAGTCTTCATTGAAAAATAGTTTTTCCATGAAAGACTTAGGGAGGCAGCATACATATTGGGCATTCGGATCTATAGAGATAGATCCAAGAGGCTAATTGGATTAAGCCAAAGTACATACATTGACAAGGTGTTGAAAAGGTTCAACATGCATGATTCCAAGAAAGGTTTCTTGCCTATGTCACATGGCATCAATCTTAGCAAGAATCGGTGTCCTCGGACACATGATGAGCGGAATAAGATGGGTATGGTTCCATATGCTTCGGCAATTGGATCCATCATGTATGTCATGCTTTGTACACGCCTGATGTCTCGTACGCTTTGAGTGCTACGAGCGGATACCGCGATCCCGGGTGAAGGTCACTGGATCCGTAAAGAATATCCTTAAGTACTTGAGAAGAACTAAGGATATGTTCCTAGTCTATGGAGGTGAGGAAGAGATCGTTGTAAGTGGTTACACCGATGCTAGCTTCCAAACAGACAAGGATGATTATAGATCGCAATGCGGTTCGTGTTCGCACGAACGGAGGCGCGATCACTGGAAGAGTTCCAAGCGGGATACCGTTGCTGATTCTACAACGGAGGCCGAGTACATTGCTGCTTCGGAAGCTGCAAAGGAGGCTTTTGGATCAAGAAATTCGTTTCGAGCTTGGTGTGATGACTAGTACGACGGTCCAATGTCTCTCTATTGTGACAATAGTGGAGCCATTGCGCAAGCCAAGGAGCCGAGGTCACATCGAAGTCCAAACACATACTTCGGCAATATCATCTCATCCGCGAGATTGTGGACAGAGGTGATGTCAAGATATGCAAAGTGCACACGGATCTCAACATAGCCGATCCGCCGACAAAACCTCTCCTCACCGAAGCATGAGGCGCACACAAGAGCAATGGGTATTAGATACTTACATGATTGACTCTAGTGCAAGTGGGAGATTGTTAGTGATATGCCCTAGAGGCAACATGGAGATATTGGATATCACGTCAATGTTTATGTATAAATGAATAAAGTGTTATTCGAGTTCCATGAAATAGACATCTTGTATTGATCAATAAGTACGTGACTTATTTATGAGACTCGATATGTATGAATATATTTCTAAACCATCCCGATCATATGTCATATTGTTGGAACAAATATGATTCTAAGATCGGCATGTTTATTGATTGATGATCATGTCTCATAGATCATGGGTATGGAGATACCAAATCAATAAACATGGACATATGTGTTAGAGAACACATTGTTGGATAGACCCACCATGAGACACTACAGAATTAATGTGCCATTAGTTGGTCTCGGGTAGTGTTGGTACAAAGTCCTTAGACCGAGATCACCATGGATTCCAACATGTGTAGTAGCCTACTTTGGGACTACCAAACGCTATTCCGTAATGCTGGATAGTTATAAAGGTAGTTTTCGGGTTTGCTATGAAACATGGAGTGGGATGTGAGTGATCAAGATGGAATTTGCCCCTCCTTTGGAGAGATATCTCGGGCCCCTCGAGGTAATGGATTATGGAAATGCATGGCCATGCTAAGTTGATTGAGGAGTCAATCAACGCAGATAATCCAATACGGTTCGAGTGAATGGTTAAGCTATTGAAGGGATGGCACACATCTTGCCTATAGCTTAACTGGTATCGTGAGGCAAAGGGATTTGTGTACACATTACAGGTTCGAGCCGATATTATATTCTTGTATACTATGGTGTCAATATGTGCTGCTAGGCGCCGCTATTGACAGTCGGCGAGTTGGACTCGAGCCGACGATCGGCTAAGTTAGACTATAGCCGAAACCGAGTATACCTGAACCTACGGGTCGCACGCTTAAGGGGATAAGAACAGGCATTCGAGTTGGACTCGGATACGGCTCGATCGGATAGGGATCCGATCGGATAGAGTCCTGTAGGCTTACGACGTATGGGCGGCCAACTCTATGAGATACGGATGAGATCCGGTTCAAAAATAGAGTCCGAATCGGCCACTAGTCCTAGTCGGCCAACTCTATATAAAGGAGGGAGGGGTGGAGAGCGTGAGACGTCAATTGCATCGCGTGCAACGAAGTCGCCGAGATCAATCTCCACGGAAACCCTCCCCACTTTCGAGCCAAACCCTAGCCTTGCATCGCGTGCTAGCACACGGGTGTACGGCGTTCGTCCCCGGACGTGTGGATACCGGTAGAGGCGCTGCGTTGCGCGCTCTTGATCGGCTTCGGATCGGCCGCAATCGGCGATCGGCGTGGTGGAATCGGCTGCGGTCGGACGCATCGGAGCGAGGCGTGAGAACGCGGCGGACGACTCGAATCGGCTGATTGGCGAATCGGCGTCTCCGGGAATCGGCTACACGTTCCGGATCGGATTGCCCCGATTGGCTATTCCGCTGCACTCTACTCCAATCGGTAATGATCTATCGGCCCTTACTTGCAAGTGTTCCTGGTTTGCGCGGTAAAAGTTTTTATTTTTGGCTAGCGTAGCCTCCGCGTAACCCTTCACCCCTGACCGAGGCCATCTTCCCAAGGCTGGAGCCGATCGATGACGAGGACGACAACCAGATCACCACCACCAGATGCATGAGCTACGGAGAAGCAGCAGCTGCTCATGCAGGCTCAAGGCAATCGGCCGACCTACTGGCCGAATGGTTCATTGCCCTCTACGACGGGTTGTCTCGCGAGAACCGCGTCTAGTACTTTTACGGGACCGGGGCCGTTTGAGTTGCGGCCGATTTCAAGCGGGAGGACATTAATTCAGCCGACAACCCAAGGTGCGGGGAGCTATTCATCGCCGCTCTGTCCCCCTGCATCTGGCTGACCGGGATCCACCAGGGCCGATCAGTGGCCAAGAGCTATGAGTTTTATTACCCGGTGTCGGCGGCGAGGCAGTTCAGTCTTGGGCTATTGTCCATCGGCTTTTATTATGCCGATAAGATTGAAACGAGGGGAGTGGTGAGCCAAGACTTGATAATGCATCGGCTGCTGAATATAGCCGGCCCTCCCCTCGGCGACATCGGCGTGATGACCGCTCAGGAAAAGCGCGGCCTACGACCAATGGTGGGCCGAAATCAAACGACACATCTTTCACCAGCGGTCATCTCATTACGTCGATCTGCTCTGCCCGAAGAAATCCCTTCGGTAAGCTTCAAATTCCAAATGATCTTCCTCTTCTTATCATCGGCTGATATAGCGGATTAGCATTCGCCCTCTGGTTTGCAGGAGACGGAGACGGAGCGGCCGACGGTGAGCGACTCCGGGTGCCCCATCGAATACCGTCTAGGTGTTCTAGACGGGGGCGGCCTCGCTCCGTCGGTCATCGGCTGGGGAGCACCGAAGCTGGCGTCATTGCTGTGAGGGCAAGTGCGCGAGCCGATTGCCCAGAAGAAAAGGGCTGCACTACTCATACAGCCATCAGCCGCGCCTACCCCCAAAAAGCTGAAAGAGAAGAAACCGGCAGCGCCAGCTGATAGCCTCCCCCCTTGGACCCGACCGTCGCGCAATTCCTCGACGCCGTCGCGAGCGAGGAAATGCCGGCGGCTGTTGGAGCGGCGGCTGAACCCGGGAGCTCGAGCCATGAGTCCGTCAACGCTCCAGCCGACGTCCCGCCGGTCCCAAGTCCCCCAGTGAAAAATCGACCGATAAGCCCTCACTTCACCAAATTCGGCTTCACGATGATATCACTTGCATCTGACCGAACAATTCTTTTTAGGTCAAGAAATTGGCCAGCCGCACTCCACGTCACGTGTCATCGGTAATCGTCTCTTGCAACTTGATTTGTAGAAAATAGCCGACTCGACCGCTAACTCTTCTTTTGCAGCCCCCATGATCTCCGTCGGCTGCCCCCCAGGCGTCCAGCGAGCACGTTGTGACTGCCACGCGCGGCTGCAACGACGCCGACGAAGAGGCCCTGACGGCTGCAGGCGATGAACCAGCTGAGCCGACCGCTCCGACCCCGGTGCCCACGGTAAGCCGACTGAATTTGATGATCGGCTCTGTCAGCTTATTATCTTCTGATCATCTTCCTCTTTGCAGAACATAGCCGACCTCCTCAACTTTGACTTGTCGGAGTTCAAGGAGTTCGGCGAAATCGGCGAGGAGGCATTGGTGACGCCGGCCGAGGACCTGAGGGCCACCCTAGCCGACATCGGCAACCGGCTGGAGGCCTCGCTGGATGCGCTGGTGGTCGACAACGGTTCAATACGTGCGCGCTTCAAGGAAATCCAAGGCTAGCTGCCGGAAGCTCTAGCCAACGCCATTGTGCCGGCTACGTTCATGGAAGCCCACCAACTCAAGTATGAACAGGCACGGCAGCGAATAGCTGATCGTCACGAGAACCAGGCGTGATCGGCCACCCTCCAGTCGACCATGGATGCCATTGAGAGCCGGAAAGCCGCCTTCGACCGCCTAAAGACTGCGCCGATGGCCAAGCTTGAGCAACTCCTCGCACGCCAAGATCAGCTGATGGCCGATCTCGTTCAAGTCACGAACGAGATCGATGTCCACAAGGAGTACATGGCCAGCTTGCCAGCCGAAATCGAAGCTCAACGCCAAAGTATCAAGGCGGCTATGGCACATCTATGGGACCTGGTGAAGGGCATCCGGCCGGTGGCTGGGTCTGAGGCCGATGACGTTAGGGCCATTGAGGAGATCGACCAGATCAGGCGGACGGCGTTGTCGGCCATAGCCGATTTCTTGAAACAATGAGCTTGTAACATTTTAACATTCTGAAATCGGCTACTGCCTTCTGTAATATATTTGTCAAACTTTTGTAATGGGCTTGAACTTTGATCAACTTGCTCGAACTTTGTAATCGGCTTTAACTTTTGTGTAGTATAGTCTATCAATCTTTTGCAGTTGTGCTCGCGGACAAGATCGGCTTCGGCCGCACGTAGTATCTTGAATTGCTTATGCTGAAATCGACCCTAGTCGTCCGTATCGCGTCATATTCGCTGATTCCGAGACTACACCACAACCGTCGACGTTAGCACTTGAATCATGGCCGTCGATCCAAATCACTTCCAACGCTTTTATTTGGATTGCCGATTACGAAGCTTAAAAAGTTTAAAAATTCCTGACGCCCAATTTTGCAATCGGCTCGTGTATGTATATGCCCCCCAAATTTTGTTGATAGCTTCCGTGTCGACAAAATTGTGAACTCGAGCCGTTCGCGCATCATTACCATCGCTATCGGCCAATCATTAGCCGATCATGGAAGACTTAGGAAAAAATGTTGCATAAAAATGCCTAAAGGCGATGCCTTATTGAAGCAAGACATCGGTTGTCGTAAATCGGCTAAGCAACCAGAGCCGAATCACGAGTTGATCCATACGCTTGGATAGTATTTCTTCAGGTATTTTCCATTAAGAGCCTTTCCAAACACTTCTCCGTCCAGCCCTTCTAGCATGAAAGATCCTTTAGAGACGCATTTGTGGATCTTGAAAGGCCCTTCCCAATTTGGTGACCACTTGCCGAATTTGTTATCCCTAGATCCGATCGACAGTATCAGTTTCCAAACAAGTTCTCCCTCCTCGAAAGATTTCAGCACCACTTTTTTATTATAATGTTTGGCTACTCGTTCCTTATCCTTTGTAACTTTCTCCAAGGCCCTCATCCTAGATAAAACTAAGTCTTCTGATTTGTCCACCATTAGGTGAAAATAATCGTCGGCTGTAAGTTAATCCTGTAGCTAAATGCGCCTTGAGCCGACGACACTCTCCCATGGTAGCACTGCCTCATGTCCATAGACCAGCTTGTACGGAGGGACTTGAATTGACCCGTGGCATGCCATCCGATACGCCCATAGTGATTCGGCTAATCGGCTGTGTCACTATTTAGGGTACTCAGAGATCTTTCTTTTAATCAACTTAATCAAACTTTTATTTGAGGCCTCGGCTTGTCCGTTGGCCTGTGTGTAGTACGGCGAAGAATTAAGCAGCTTAATCCCCATGCCATCAGCAAACTGAACAAACTCGTCCGATACGAAGATAGATCCCTGGTCTGTTGTTATCGTTTGTGGAACGCCAAATCGATAGATTATATGTTTTTTGACAAACTCGATTGCGTCCTTAGAATCCACTTTCCTCAGGGGAATCGCCTCCACCCACTTTGTGAAGTAATCTGTCGCCACCAGAATAAATTTATGCCCTTTGCTTATGGGTGGATTGATCTGGCCGATCATATCAATGCCCCACCCTCTGAACGGCCAAGGCTTAATAATTGGGTTCATAGCTGACGCTGGTGCTCGTTGCATGGCGCCAAACTTCTGACAACGCTGGCAGCCCTTGTAATACTTGAAACAATCCTCCAGCATCATCGGCCAGAAATACCCTGCCCGGCGAAGCAGCCACTTCATTTTGTGGACCGATTGATGTGTGCCACAGATTCCTTCATGCACTTCTCCGACGGCCACTTTGGCCTGATCGGCTCCCAAACACTTGAATAGCACACCATCAATCGTCCGATAGTACAGATCTTCATCGAGCAACACGTATCTTAACGCTTTGTATCATAATTTCCTTGTAGCCGATTGAGAGGGATTTTTGAGGTAGCTGTAAACTTCAAACCTCCAATCATCGGCTGTAATGGCGGCAACTTCTATGTCAATCTCTTTCAACATCGGCCGATAGCCCGATGCCCCTTGAGCTAAATCGTTAGCTTCTGTGTTCTGCTATCTGGGGATGTGTTTCAAAGTAACTAGCCGAAAACCGTCCATTAATTCCCAACATTGCTAATAATAGACCATCAGCGCATCGTTTTTGCATTCGTATTCTCCTGATAATTGGCTGATGACCAACAATGAATCTCCCATTATTTCGATGCCGTCGGCTTCAGCTTCCTTGAGTAGATGTAATCCTTGAAGGACGGCTTCGTATTTGGCTTGGTTGTTTGTAGCGTCGGGGTTGATAGCAAAAGCAAACTCGAAGCTTGCCCCCTGGGTGAAATAATGACCAAGCCGATGCCGCAGCCGTTGGTGCAAACCGAGCCGTCAAACGTCAAAGTCCAAGGTATAATCTCCACTGAGCCGATTGAGTCATTTCTATGCTCCACAATGAAATCGGCTATGGCTTGTCCCTTGATTGCCCTTGGTGCCTGATACCTTAGATCGAATTCTGTTAGTGCAAAAATCCACTTCCCAATTCTTCCTTTCAGCACTGGAGCCGATAGCATGTACTTAACTATATCAGCTTTGCAGATTATTGTGCACTCTTTGGATAGCAGATAATGCCTTAACTTCGTACATGAAAAATAGAGGCATAGGCATAGCTTCTCCATAGGTGAATACCTTGTTTCCGCGTCT